>CM066034.1:807187072-807772676 GCA_033557465.1 Ichthyophis bannanicus | reverse complement strand
AGCATGGATGGTAGGGGGCCCCCTCCACCTGTGCCACTGGCATGCTGTCGTTCTGCACACAGGTGCTGGCGCACCCCTCTTTTGATATCAGAATACCTCTTCTTTAGACAGTCAATGTCCCGCAGGGGGCCTCCTACCTCGGCAACTGCTCTGCGTATCTCCTCCCACACCGCATTACGGCCTGCTGTACTTGTGCGGCTGCTCTGCCTCCCAAACAGAGCCTCATAGTTCTCGAGGACCGTTAGCGAGGAGGTTGTGGTTCTCAGAATCTGAGAACCGTGTGGCCCTCCTCCTCTGGGTCTCAGGTACAGGGGCCCTTTTCCTCTTCCCAGTGTGGCGGCTGGGTGCAGCCTGGCCCTGTGTTGATGGCCCTGCGTCTGGCTCAGCCGCCATAGCCCCTGCATCCTGCGCAACTGGTTGCCGCACCTCCTGCACTCCCTCACCCTCCCTTTCCCTCATCCTTTCTCTGTCACTCTCTCTATCACTCCCTCTATCCCTCTCCCTCTCCCTCTCTCTCTCCCTCTCTCCCACCCTCCCTCTATCCCTCTCAATGTCCCTCTCTCTCTCCCTCACTCTCACCCTCACCGTGCCACTTCCACTCTCCCTATGGCTCTCACTCTCCCCCTGCTGCTCCATCGCCCTCCTCTCCCCACTCCCCTGGCCACACGCAACCTCACCTCACCTCACCCCTTCTCCACTCCTACGCCACACACGTCACAGACAAAACAGAATGTGAGCACAATACTACAAACACAACACAATAAACGGAACAGTACACACCACAATACAAAGACAATTGACTACAATACACTACACAGACACCTGCTCCAATACCTCCTCCTCTCACACTTCGATATCCTACATCTCACTACTCACTCATCACTCAAAGAGCAACAGGCGCGCAGGGTGATTTATACGTTTTAGACGGTTACCTACATTGCGCATGTGCAACTGTGCCACGGCGCTGCTTGTGCGCGGCGCGTTATGTGACATTGCGCATGGGCTGTGGCGTTGGTGGATGTGTGTGTGCGCGATACGCATGTGCAGCTGTTAGCGCATGTGCGTTTGAGTACGTGTGACGTCACGCACGTGGACGCATACGCACAGGCGACGCATACGCCCATGCGTAACGAGTTGCACATGCGCGCCGCCCACAGACAGACGCCCATGCGTAAGGGGTTGCACATGCGCGCAACACACACACAGATGCAAATTAGGGCATTGCTGCACATGCGCGCCGCGCACGGCCATAACCGCGCATGCGCAAGGTACGTACAACATAACCTGGATAAATATGACTGCAGATTAGGTCCACATTGAGGGTTGTTTCGTAGGCGCGGGGGATGGTGGGTGTGGGTTACTGGGAGAGAAAGGCAGCTGTAGTGTATTGGATTCTGTGTGTCTGTATGGTATTGTTCTGTATTTCTCCGTTTTACTGTGCTGTATTGTGGGGATCTAGTCTTGTGTGTTGTCTGCTGTAGTTGTGCTGTACGTTACATTGTATTGTGCTGTTTTGTGGGTCTCCTTTCATGTGTGGGTTGTAAGGTGTCCAGTGTTTAGGCAGGTGTGGGTGTGTTTTTGTGTGTGTTTGTGTGTGTCTGTAGTTCATTGCGGATGTTTATGTTGCTGCATGTGCCCTGAGACGTGGGCGGATGCTGCGGTTGCAGGACAGGGGAGATGGTGCCCATGGGGCTGAGGCACAGGGCATGGGTGTGGACCCGCAGCAACTCAGACCTGCAGCTGTGGGGGTGGTCCACACAGGTGCGGTGCGTGGACGACGCAGACGGCGTGCTGAGGTGCAGGCTCGGCAGCCTCGCCTCTACAGGCCCAGAGCCCAGCTCCAGGGCATTGCGTGAGGACCTGGTCATCTCCCTGTACCGACTGAGCACAAGGGCTATTCGGGAGCTCTATGAGGATCTGCGACCTGACCTCGAGCCCCTGACTGATCGGTTCACATGCCATACCAGGTTTAGTCAAGCTCCTTGCTGCCTTACATTTCTTTGCCTCTGGCTGTTTTCCAGTCATCTGTGGCTGCAGTGGGTGGCATGAGCCGCCCCACCTTCTTCACGCTGTCTCCACCAAGTACTGCGTGCCATGGTCAGCGGGTGGGGATTTACATAGTCGGTCCTCACATTGGGCAACAGTGGGGGACCCTGTACCAGGCCTTTGAGGCGTTAGCTGGGATACCACACGTGATGGGAGCTATTGATTGCACACATGTTGCCCTGGTCCCGCCTAGAGACAGGGAGGTGGTGTTCCGCAACCGCAAACACTACCATTCCCTGAATGTTCAGGTTGTATGTGATGCTAATCTGCATATTCTGAATGTGGTCCCGCGTTTGCAGGGTCACCCATGACTCCTATATCCTGCATCACTCAGCACTGTTCAGGCACTTTGAGGAGGGACAATATGGGGACTGTATATGCTGGGTGAGTATTCCATCTAACCTATTATGTGCTGCATAGATGTATTGGTTTATGTAACATCTGTATATAGGGCGCTGTTTGCCAGCTTTGCATTTGAAAACATACCTCACGTTCAAAAGACATATGACTGTTATGTGTTTACATTGTTACAGGAGTGTATATGCGGATTAACAGGGGACCTAATTTGCATTGAGACATCAGGATTGTGATACAGTTTGATCATACCCTGCTCATGTTGTTCTGGGAACTAAGCTCAGGTGCAGATGTGTGTCCTGTTGGTGGATTGGTACTAGTGTGTGTGTGTGTCATCTGCCCACATGTGGGGGGGGGGAAGGTTGCTGCCCTTCACACACACCTGTGATGGCGGCTCATTTTCTGGTCCTTTTGTTATTTCATGTAACGTTTATGGTCTGGACAATCCATACACCTAACCCTTGTCATGTGTGTGTGAGGTCCACACACTCACTCAGTACTGGGTTGTCACCCCGGGGGTCGCGTATATACTGGGGGGGGGGGGCATACATATGATGGGTTTCCCTGACCTTTGCATCTGCGAGTACAGTTTTGCATATGGATGGTCATGCATTTGGCCTGTTTCACCGCAGGAGAGATACCTTTGGCCACTGCAGATGTGTGGGACATAGGCGACGTTGTATGTGCTGATCCTAAGTTGTTGAGCATTGTGGACAGGTGACAGCAGGGGCAAGGGACTACATGGGTGATTACAGAGAGGTATTGGTCGCACATACCCAGGTAGGTGCTCGTCCTCTGTCCATGTGATTGGTGCAAGCTCATGTGGGCTACGGTGTGCACCTCTGTGGGCCACAGTTTAAAAAGGCTCAGAACATGATGGAGACAGTGCAGAGGGTGGCTACTGGAAGGATAGGTGATTAGCAGGAACCAGCATATGGAGTCAATATGCTCATATTTGAGATGTGGACCTTGGAGGACAGGGGGTATAGCGGTGATGTGGTTGTGACCTGTCAGACCTCCCTGGCATACATGGTCTGGGTGCGAGGCTCCATCGGATTACATCACAGTTTTGGGTTGTGTACATTGCTGACATATTACGTTGAACAGGTGATATGTGCATGGTGGTTGGTATAGTCTAACGTTGGAGGTGGTCGAGATGAGGACAGGAACTGCAGTACAATACGCATGTGCCACACATAGAGGATTTCTATAGGTACAACTGGGACTGGTTTTTCATGGCAGTATGTACAGGCTCCATAGGCCATGTTTACCATTTATATCAACATATGTATATGTTTCACAAATGCATAGTTGGTGTGTCATATATGTCTGTCAGGATGTGTTCTGCATTTGTTTCGCACGTCCATACCTGTGTACATGAGACGGTAACATGCACTCATGCATTGACATGCAACATTTCTTTCTGCAGGTGATGCAGGGTATGGGTGTCGCCCCTGGCTGCTGACCCCTGTGCGTCATCCACGGACACATGCAGAGCGGAGGTACAATGAGGCCCACGCCTCCAGCCGCTCTGTCATAGAGCGCACCTTTGGCGTGTTGAAAAGGTCGCTTCAGGTGTCTGGATAGGGACAGGCGGGGCCTTACAATATAGACCTATGACTGTGGCAGAGATTATCATTGCCTGTTGCATCCTGCACAACATTGCTCTCAGGCACAATATTTCCTGCAGAGATTAATGAGGATCTGGATGGATGATCCACCATGCCCCCCTGTACGTGCCAGTGGTGACACACAAGAGGGCACAGCGGTCAGGCGGAGGTTGATTGCAGAGATCTTCTCTGGTACGTATTGCATATATTCCCACATATATGTGCTGTTCTGTGTGTGTGATGGTCATAAAGGTTTTTGTGTCGGAACATATCACCTTCAGGTGCAACACTGCATTGTCATTCAACTTAACATCCCACGGTCACATAATAGCCATGCGTGTGTGACCAACAATGTGGCCGCGGCACAACAGCAGCTGTTGGTGTATTATGTGTGTGGGTGTTGCTACACCTTTCAGATACTTTGTGGGTCACATTCCCAGTTAGTTGGTGGTGGTGATAGCAGTTGCTGTGAAAAGAAGAGTTCGTTGGTTTCATGGTCGGGATGGAGCACGGTGGCAGGCATATGTTGCGGTAGTCACAGTGGGAGGGATGACCCTGTTTGTGGACAGTTCCCCTGCGGGGTATTTGTTTCTATTGTACACCTTTTGTCCACTTGTGTGGGTGTTATGCTTGTGTGAGCTGGCTATGTGTGTATGTTGGCTAGGTGTGGTGACACATGTCATACATAGCACAGAGCACATGCTTATGACTGCTTTCCAATGATGTTATTAATTATGTGCGACGGTTGTTAATGCAACCCCACAGTGTGCCCTGATGTATACCTTATCACGTAGCCTTGACATGGATGTGTGGCAGGAGGGGGACCTGCGCTGTGTGCAGCCAGGAGGCCATATCATTGATAGCAGCTGTATTGTGGAGTGGCCAGTCAGTGCATTGTTGCATATGTACACACATACAGAGGTGATGGACGTCAGATCAGCAAAGGGTGGGTTACAGTAGCCAAGTGGTACGCTGCATGTGTGTGTGTATATTCAGTTTAGAGGTTGTCCATGAGGAACATGGCATGTGTAGCCGATGCTATCTCAACATATGCCACATTGCTGGATGTGTCATCAGACTCTGGGATTTGTATGCAGAGGATATGGTAAGGGCTGTTATTGTAGCTGACTTTGAATGGAGGTTTGGACATGTTCCTGCAGGACAGGTTAATAGACCACTATAGAAGTAGCTACCCCGGATAATCGGTGCTTGACACAGTACAGGTATTGTGGGACCTGTGTCTTTTGGGGATACAGCTAGGTACGTATGACCTAGATTGGCCACTGTTGGATACAGGATACTGTGATGTCTGCTGCTCGGAAAAACCCAGTATGACGTATGGCATATCTTACATGCTGTGGATGTGTGTAGGGCAGGATAGCACAGTCCACATCAGCAAGTACCTTACGGACCTTGCAAGGGATGTTACGTCCACATACACACAGACACCTAGATGACAGTTATTTGGTTATGGTGCACATATAGGCCATCCATGGTTTGACATTCGCACTCTCACACAGTGGGATGACATGCAGCCATTATGGTCAGGTCACAGGCAGACATGGGGGTGTGGTTTTACAGACGTGGCGCTGACATTGCCATCTATTTGAGCGCATCATCAGCACACAGCTGTCAATAATATTTGGGGTGTGTGAGGTACACTGCAGGATATGTCTTTGGCCAATGGATACAGGAGGTGTTACTGCATATCTCCATGTGTTACAGCAATGTACAGTGGGGTAACATAGAACAGTGGAAGGGCAGTACACATGGAGAGGGGGTATTGGTGGCAACATGGGGGAGACAGCCTGATATTGTGACCTTGGGATGGGCCATAGACATGGGGGAGCAAACACCTATCTTGACCAGTGTGTACAACAACAGAGTGGTGAGGGAGATGACAGGGGGATTGGGGTTACCTTTATATAGCAACGGACACTTCCGTGCTGCCTCTCCCATGTCACAGTTCCGTACAGTGTGATAGTGCACAGCCAGTCCATAGGTCATGTTGTGGGGTGTGACAGCTGGGGACAGAGAGGTGCAGTGTGTGTTTTCACACCTTGGACATGAAATATGTTTGTTTCTCTTGTGTTTTCCACTGCACAGGACATACTTTGTGAGGAAGCTGTTTCTGTGGTGCAGTGCCACCTGACTGGACAGCAGCCACGATGCTGCGGTCCGGGGTACTTGGATCTACAGCTACATTGTGCCTGCAGTCATGGGCCCAACATGTCGTATGGTATGTGTCATACTGTGCAGATGTTGTGGTGGTTTTTATTTCCTTAGGCCTCCCTTACCTATTTATCTTGCTGTTGTCAGACATATCCCTATGTGTTTGTGTACAGTATGTCTTCTGCAAAACTGTTTATGGCATTTGTACGACATAGCTACATGTGTATGTGTTTTCGTCTGACTTACAGGAAAATGCACTTGCTGCCTCCCCAACACTGTTATCTCAGCCATCACCGGGGTATCAGGGCAGGTCACTGCGCCTTTATGTCCACAAGTTGCCAGTTGTGCACATACATGCCATGTATCACAGCTGTCCCGCAGACCGACGCATACTGTGTGGGTGCATGTTTATGCGTTGACTGTGTGCTGATGCAGTGTCCAGTCATGGTACATTATCATGTGCTGTGAGGGGTGGGAGCACCTGGGGGGCAGTGGTGACTGTGCTACCTGTACCGTAGTGCTGTTTACATTGTCAACATTCTCAACATGTGGTGTGCGTTGTGAGCATAACTGTGTATTGTGTTCTGAGGGACCACTGTTGAGCAAACCTTTTTTTATTTCAGGTATCGGCATGATGTGGACATGCATCAACAGTGACTTGACATGGTGATTCTACCTGTTTGGCTGACATTGTCTCCCTTCACTGGTACCTGATGTGGCTGTGGAGTCGCTCAAGGGATCGATGACGTACACATAATGCACACACAGGGTATGTTGGACCTTTGTTATTTGGGGGTACATGTGGCTGTACCTGTTGATGAATTACTGTTTGTCTCATGTACATGTCATGGTGCCTGTCTATGCACACGAACAGATGCATATAGTGTGTAGCAGTGTGACATGGATATGGACATGCCCATATCCATGTGACACCCATTCTGCATTGACATTTGATGTGTCAACAATATGCATATTATTTCATGTTCATATTATGTCATGTTTGCCTTTTCATCCGTTTCATCTGTATTTTCACAGGTGCGATTCTCTGCAATTTTGTGTTGTTTGTACAAGGTGTCCAACACGACCATACGTATCCTCTCCTGACACAGGACAGAAGGCATCCCGGACACATTTCCTACAGTGCATCTGGCGTCGCCATCACACACCTTTTGGGGAACAGACCACCATGGAATTTTTTCTGGGGAATGGTGCCATTGGATGTTTGACTTATGCGAGTGGAACACATGCCTGTGATGGACAGTATTGCTTTTGGACCACTGCTTTGGCCATGACGGACCTGTACACCACACTGTTTCTGCCATTCTGGGGCTGGGGGTCCTGCGCATTGCAGGGGACACAGATGAACTTTCACGGACTGTGGCATATTGGAATGTGACACTTGGCTATGCAAGCCCAGGGTTGCATGGAGACGTTTGACCTCACCTGTTGGATTACAGATACACCTTGCTTTTTGGACGCTGGGTGTAGCAGGGACTGACATTGTCAGTGTATGTTGTACATTCCTCCCCAGTTGTGTAGTTGTTGTGGGTTGGCCATGTGTGTGACATGGCACCCAGGATACGGTCATCTGTTAGTTTCAACTCGAGCATACAGCCATGTTAGTGGCATGGGGGTGACGATGGAGCGGTCATATTATCTATGTCCACCTGCCCTCCACCTGAACATGATACCGTTTTTCCCACACCAACCCTTTCATGCCCAACAACATCATTGATTGATGTTTGCAATGGGCAAGGGTGTTTACATGTATGAGTGGCATCACTGTATCATGTTGGTATACGGATGGTGCTTGTGGTTCTGACTGCTTATGTTTGTGAGCCACAGCATGTGGACCTATGGCTTTTGTGTAGTTCACTGTAGGATGTTTGGCCATCATGTCCATCTTAACATGCTGGTCATTGTGTTTGCTTACTGCACAGACGTGACACTCTGCATGTATGTACACACCTTAAATTGCACATCTGTACGGTCCTGTTTATCCGCCGCGGTAATGACACTCTCATTGCGCCATTATATTTGGTGTGTGGCATTGTGGGTGTCCATTGCCCTCCTTCAATTGTGCATTCCATGTACCGTGTTATATGTGTCCACACACTGTCTAACCAACAAACACTGGAAGGGGCACTCCTGCATGGTGTTATCTCTGGAGCTTTCTGCAGGTTGTTTTGTTTGTATTCGCTCTGGGTTCATGTGCCTCTGCGACCTGTTAGCATATACTCATTGTGCTGGTGATGATTGCTGTGATCTACATTATCGCATTTCTGATTCCTAGATCAGGCATTAGGTGAGAGGTTGCACATTACGTTCAGGAGTTATTTTCACTTGACATCATATGATGTTTTCATTTGTGAGCCTCCTGTGTTGCCTGATGGCTATGTTGCGAGGGACAGGTGATGTGTTTTGGGTCCTCATCCAGCAACGCCTACGGTTTTCATGCACTCATATGTGCGTGACACATTTGAGGGATGCAGCAGCAGGTGGGGGGTGGGGACCTGATGGCCAGTGCATAGCGTGCACCTGTTGCACATTATATCTCGTGCCCTTCACTTACAGTCAATGAAGTGACCTTTCTGTGGGATGTGGGTTGGTGCCATGCTAAATGTGTTTCTGTCTCTCACCAGGGCTGCACTCACCTTGATATTATGATAACACGGTCTACAGTGTCTGTGAGGGGTGACCCAAATAAAGATATGTATTTGACACACATCTGTCTCTTTTGCTCCTTGATCATGGTGACACACATGCAATGCAATGTGTGCCTTCGAGTCGGTCCTGACCTGACTCCCTGTGACCGTGAAACTCCAGGGTGTTCTGGTCAATGTTAGTTTTCTGGTCATTCGTCCACGGTAATGGGGGGTTACGTGACATGCCCAAGGCCACAAGGAGTGCTAGTGTGAATCGGGCCCTGGTTACTTGATGTCCACAACAGGTTTATGACCAGTAGGCTACTCCTCCACTCTTTGAGCACATGTGCACTTCTATAGACTGGTTGCTGGTCATGTCCATGGCCCACCTGTGCTCACATCCTTGTAGAGTGACAGGTGTGTATATGTCACCCATTTGCAACATCAGTGGGTTTGACAGGTTCCCACATAGACCCTCCCTTTGGACTATTTGTTCTGCCTTGTACTCAGTGTGCTGTTTGTGGTAGTGGTTAGAGGCATGTGTTTTAACACAGTAGTGTGCAGGTTTGATCCCCACATGTGGTTGTTCTGTTGTTTTTCTGTTGTGCTACCTGGACCATTTGGTACCAGCAGGTTCATCAACTCTACACACACCCTTCCCTCTCTTCACTGTACAGCAAGGTGTGCACTCTGTGCTGTTTAGCCATCAGATGTTATCAGTCACATATGTCTCTTTCTTTATGGTGTTTACATGGCAGTGCACCTGGGGGTTTGGCTGTGGTTCAGCTGGTGTGTGGTACACCTGTTTTCATGTTGTGTTCTCTCCTGTCCTGTCCCAGATTGGTACCCATCTCCAGCGAGCATCCTCTGATGGCCTCAGGATTTGGTTTCCTTCCTCTTTCGCATGCTGTATGCACTGCATAACATTTCATTGTGTGTGTGCATGTGTCCCTGGTCCCACATACAGACTAGGTTCTGATCTGTACTCAGATGACCTGCATGTCCATTTGGTCATGATTACTGTTGGGGGTTTGCCTGTCCTGGCAGCCAGCATGCGTCTAGTGTGATGGGTTTCAGTATTTCTGTATGCAGCCTCTGCTAATGCACTGATGTTGGTGGTGTGGCCTACCAGTTGTTGCCTTGGCATTTGTGGTGGTGGTCATAGGTTTGATTCCTCTCTGTTCTCTTTGATGTGTATGCTTGTCCTGCATAGGTGGTTTCGAATTGTATGACAGTCATATATGTGCAGATTTGTGCTGCGAGAACATTGTACCCTCATCTGAGATGGGAATCATCCTTCTGGCCATCTTATGTCTCCCAGCTTTTTGGCCATCGTATCCTGACGTGCATACTGCTACACCACGTCCTGCACTCCTACACATTCCTGCATTTCATCTCTCCCTGGTTGCCTCTCGTGTGTGTGCTCTGCATAACACTGCTACTCCACTGTCATCCTGACATTTCATCTATCCTGCCATTTCAGCCTCCTTCGCTGCACACATCTTCCCATCCTCTGTCAAACACTGACATTATAGCATGGTACATTACCATCACTCTGTTCATAGCTACAGATGGCCCCGATCACATAACCAAACAGTCACAGCACATATTTAACCACAGCTGTCTCCTTCTTACTAGCATCCTTGCTAATTTGTGTAAATAGTTTGGGTATGTTATCTTGTTCACCAATCATATATTCCATGTACATAGTTTTCCCATGTTATTCCAGGTATATGTTCCTGTTATATGTAACACCAACCAGCCTGTTGTTCAGGTCTTTCTTTTGTTCTCTGTAAACCATACTCCTACCACATAGTGACATGGACATAGATATACATAACTAAATAACTGGATATATATGTGTGTGTCCATTTCTCTAGCAGCCACATGGCCTGGGGCTGAGTTGTGTAGTACAGCAGCTTTGATCTACATCCTTCTATTACCTCTGCATTGTCTTTCCTTTCAGCTCTGTGCAGTGTTTGGGTTACATGTGCGTTTGGCACATACCTCTGTTGCCCCTCACATTGTGGGATGTTACTGCTCCTAGCAAATGTTTTTGGGTTCACCTATACATCCTTGGGGCATCTTATGTCACACCTTCGTTTCAGGCAGCTTATGAGATACCAACTATGGTGCCCTAGGAGTTGCCACCCTTTCCACATGGCCGCTGGGTAACATTATAACTCGCCTCTGCTGACATGGTTGTTTCTGATGTTCGTTCTGTTGCACCGTGGAGGGTGCATTAATGTATGGCACTGGGAAGGCCTTCTTTTTAGATGGCAACACAGATTGCTGTTCAGTTGCATGCAGGGAACATACGTACCTCAGCCAACCTTATTCACTGCTGATGTTAACCCATGACCCCTGCACCATCAGTCAATCTCCTGACCATTGTGCTGCACTGCTGTTCCTTCTTGCACGTGTGCACACCTACGTAGGATTTCCATGCGTCACAATGCACAGTGCTGCCAGCACAAACAGTGCTCGTACCTTGCCCTGCCTCATACGGCACCCTATAAAGCGGCCTATAGGCAACATTGTAGGGTGCCTTGGTGGACAGTGCACTTTATCATGTACCCTCTAGGGTACCTTGTAGGGCACCTTATGCAGCACCTTATATTACAGTGCTTTGAGAGTGCATTTGCTAACAGCAGTCACTACAATAAAAGCTTAACATGCCTCCTTCAGCTATATTCATCATGACAGATAATGGCTCAGCACGCCTTACTCATTGGACACTGTGGGGGATCGAACCCCTGATGCATGCATCATTGGTGAGTGTGTTCCCCATTGTGCTGTGGCTCTGTTCACATGCTTCCACATCAGCGCGCCACCTTAGCCTCACACTATTCAAGTGCCTCGTAAGACATTAGCGCGCCGCCTATTGCTGCCCATTATTTCTATGCCTCCTAAAATTATGCCTCAGTGAGGCTGGTTAACTGGGCACTGTGGGGGATTGAACCCCTGATGCATGCATCATTGGTGAGTGTCTTCACCATTCTGCTGTGGCTCTCTTCCTGTGTTTGTCTGTTGGCGCACTGCCTTCGGCCTTCCATATTTGCAGCGCACCGCCTTCTGCCGCTCAAACCGCAAGGACTTAACAGCACATCGCCTAATGCACACAATTTGCAGCGAAAAGCATTCTGAGCCCAATATTAACAGTGCGGCACACTCTGCCGCCCAGATATGAACAGTGTGCCGCCTGTTGCTGCAAAAGGTTAGCAGGGTTCCCCTTTCTGCCGTACAGGATTCATGTGCCTTCTAGTGCACCTTTCACCATTAATGTTATTGCCTCAAGCTGGTGTTTTTGTGGTGCACAATGGGGAATTGAACCCATGGCCCCTGCACCATTGGTTAGTATCTTCACCGTTGTGCTATGGCACTGTTCCTATATGTGCCCAGCAGCGCCCCACTTAGCCTTCCAACGCGCTAATGTGGACCCGCAAATGTGCGCGCCGCGCACAGGTACGGTCATTTTTATTCCTTTTTTCTGCCTGACCCGCCCACTCCTTATATGGCACAGGCACACTAACGGGGCCCCGCACAATTTCGGTGTTTCGTAAACATGCCCCTAAGGATTCAACAAACAGGACCTACCTGCATAGCTTTAGATCCCAGCTTTATCATTCACAGGTATCATCTGTACATATATCCGCAATACAATGGTTTAAATAATCAGAATGAGTAGACCTCTCTAGTCCATGATTTAATTGCAGTGGATTAGCACGTACATCTGTATTAAGTAAGGTTGGGATCTTTATATTCTGGCGCTGGGTTTGGAGGAGTACATCAGCTTAGGAGCTGTTTTTTGATGTAGTTGTTATTGTGTGCAAGTGATTCCCTGAAGCAAGACATGTGAGTCTGAAACATGATGTCATGTCAGATGCTGTAATGAAGGTGTTACAATATAAGATGTGTTATGTATTGCGGATATATGTACAGATGAGATCTGTGAATGACAAAGCTGGGATCTAAAGCTATGCAGGTATATCCTGTTTATTGAATCCTTAGCAAAACTCTGATGCTTTCTCTGTACGTTGTGTGAGTAACAGCTGCATGTTTTAAAATTATGTATTGTAAAGCTGGTGTTTACCCTTTCTTTAAAAGATTTAGGGCGTTGGGAGATTGTATAGGACATGATTATTGGCACCCTTATAAACAATTCAAATCAGTTTGAACAGAAAAAACACATTCCCATTGCAATAAAATTAGACACACCTGTAATCATTTGTCAGTACTCACATGACTTGAATCAGCCAATGGATGATGGATCTAATGTTTAAAATTGCCACATTCACTCCCTGTTCCATTTTCACAATGGTAAAGATAAGAGAGCTGCCTGAGACTGTCATAAAAACCATTATCACCAAACATCAAAATTCAAAGGTGTACAAGGCAATCTCCAAAGACCTTTGAATTCCTGTATCTACAGTTCCTAATGTTATTAAGATGTTTTCTGCTCATGGAACTGTCAAGAACCTCCCAGGGTGTAGTGGGAAGAGGAAAATTAACCCAAAACTTTGTCGAAGTTTAGAGTGAACTGTTGGAAAACACCACGTACAGCATCCAAAGAGCTTAAGGCTGATCTGGAGCAATCTGGAGTAGTGGTTTCAACCCACACTATATGCTATACACTAAACCTAGAAGGACTTCATGTGTGAACATAAGAACATAACATAAGAACATATGATATGCCATACTGGGTCAGACCAAGGTCCATCAAGCCCAGTATCCTGTTTCCAATAGTGGCCAATCTAGGTCATACGTACCTAGCAGTTTCCCCAAAAGACACAGGTTCCGCAATGCTTGTACTGCATCAAGCATTGATATCCTGGGTCCCTTCTTAATAATGGTTTATGGACCTTTCCTCCAGGAACTTGTCCAAACCTTTTTTAAACCCAGCTACACTAACAGCCTTTACTACATCCTCCGGTAACAAATTCCAGAGTTTGATTACATGTTGAGTGAAAAAATATTTTCTTTTATTAGTCTTAAATAGTTTACCCTGTAGCTTCATTGCATGTCCCCTAGTCTTTCTATATTCTGATAACGTAAACAATTGATCTACGTTTACCCGTTCCACTCCGTTCATTAATTTATAGACTTCTGTCATATCTCCCCTCAGCCGTCTCTTTTCCAGGTTAAAGAGCACTAACCTTTTCAGCCTTTCTTCATAGGAGTATCCTTCCATCCCCTTTACCATTTTGGTGGCTCTTCTCTGAACCTTTTCTAATAACGCTATATCCTTTTTAAGATACGGCGACCAGAATTGCACACAATATTCAAGGTGTGGTCTTACCATGGAACGATATAGAGGCATTATAATATCTTTTGTTTTATTTTCCATTCCTTTCCTTATGATACCTAGCATTCAATTTGCTCTCTTGGCCGCCGCTGCACACTGGTCCGAGGATTTTAACATGTTATCCACAATGACGCCTAAATCTTTTTCCTGGGTGGTGGCTCTTAATATGGACCTTGCATCGTGTAACCATAGTTTGAGTTGTTCTTCCCTAGGTGCATAAGTTTGCCCTTGTCCACATTAAATTTCATCTGCCATTTTGATGCCCAGTCTTCCAATTTATCAAGATCCTCTTGCAATTTTCCACAATCCTCTTGGGTTTTAACAACTTTAAATAGTTTTGTGTCATCTGCAAATTTGATAAGCTCACTCGTTATTCCACTTTCCAGGTCATTTATGAATATGTCAAGGCCAAGGAGGACCCCACTGCTCAAAGACAGACATAAAAAGGCACACTGGATCTTTGGCAAAACCCACCTTAAGAAACCACAATCCTTATGGGAAAATGTTCTGTGGACAGATGAAACAAAACTTGAGATCTTTGGCAATGCAGGCCAGCTATACATTTACAGACATGAAATGAAGCTTATAAAGAAAAAAAACACCCTTCCTACAGTTAAATATAGTGGAGGTTCCATAATGTATGGCTGTCTTGCTGCCTCAGGAACTGGAGTCCTGGAACGTATTAAAGGAATCATGAAGTCAGAGGACTACCAAGGTATTTTGGAGTGAAATGTGCTACCTAGTGTCAGAAAGCTAGATCTGGGTCAATGGTCATGGGTCCTCCAGCAGGACAATGACCCAAAACATACATCTAAAAGTACAAAAGAATGGTTAAAAAGGAACAAATGGACTGTTTTAAACTGGACAGCAGTGAGTCATGATCTTAATCCGAGAACCTTTGGAAAGAGCTGAAATCTGCCATTGGTAAAAGGAAACCTGGAAACATTCATGAGCTGGAACAAATCGCAGTTGAAGAGTGGGAGAAACTACCAGCAGACCGACGTATGAAACTTATAGATGGCTACAGGAAACGTTTGGAAGTTGTCATCACTGCCAAGGGTTGTGCAACCAAATATTAGCTATGGGTGGCCTTATTCCTTTCCAGGTAATATTTAGCATTTTTCTTAGAAATTACTATGTCTAAGGGGTATGTTTACTAAACTGCGCAATTGTGCGGGGCACACTTGTGCGTGCGCTAAGGTACCTTAGCACATGCTAATAGTGTGTTTTTGTGCCCCGCACACGTGCGCGTCACACTAACGGGCCCGCTCATGTGCGCGGCCCGCTACTGTGCGAGAGAGGCGTGGAAAGGCTTACGGAGGGCGGAGGAAGGCTCCCGAGGGGCGGAGGGACGGGGTCAATGGGTGGAGAGTGGGAGGGGAGAGGCTCCCCGCACAGGAGCGGGGCTGAATTTCAGCAAAAAAAATACCGCGAGTGAAAACCTCGCGTTAGAGCCCATTTAAAGGGAAGAGAAACCATTTCCATCAGCAATGTACAGCAAAACCAGGGAAACAGAACAAAATTTCAAATAAAACATGAAAATGACCACAACAAATATTTTAAAAATTATAATTCAGCTGGGCAATAGTGATAGCAATGGGCAACAATAAAAAACACTCCCAGGAAAGCTCCAAAAAAAAAAGAAATGATTTTTGGAAGGGTCTACGCTCCGTAGACCCTTCCAAAAAAAGAATTCCTTTTTTTGGAGCTTTCCTGGGAGTGTTTTTTAATGTTGCCCATTGATGTCACTATTGCCCAGCTTGGGCATGGTAGTTTTCCCCTTTTGTCGATGTCATTTATGAGGTTTATTTGCCCTTTTGTCTCCATACAAGGTAAATGAGCCCACAGTAAAATTGTGCAGAGCAGGGTTTCTGACTCGTCCGGCCAGGTTTCCTATCTCCAGGGACTGCACAGTCTCTGTGGTCACAGTGTGGTGCAGCGGACACAGCCAGTGCCTGTAGGACCAGAAAGTCACAGGTTCAAATCCCAGCAGGGGCTCCTACCATCCCAGTCCCCATAGTTTTACCCACCACTAAACAGTGATAGTAAAGACACTCCTTTATTGCAGAGAACATAAGCATGGTTCAAGCAACCATATTTTACCCTACACCGCACACAAACCATGACAATGGGCATTATCTACAGCTGAGTACCCCAAATTCAGTCCTGGAGTGCCACAACTCAATCAGGTCATATGCTTTTTCCCAGATAAGGACATGTCTGCATGTTGGCGGAAGGGTACAGGTGGTGGAGGGGGTAGTGGCTGCAAGCCACAGCAGACAGTGGCCTAGGCCTGTGCATGCTGGCACCGTCCACCGCAACAGACAGGCTCTGTTGGATGTACAGTCATGGACTCCCCAGGGAATACAGCATATCTGTGGCAACATGGTGGTGCAGTGCACACAGACAGTGTGTGCAAGAACAGAAGGTCACAGGTTCAAAGGCCAGCTGGGGCTGCTGCCAATCCTGTCCACATATTTTTCCCACAACTAAACCGTGATAGTAAGGACAAACCTTTATTGATGAGAACATACGCATGGTTCATACGCCTATATTTTACCACACCAAACACACACACCATAAACAGGCGCATTACCTAGAGCAGAGTCTCCCAAATGCAGTCCTGGAGGGCCCCACACCATTCAGGTTCCATGCTGCCTCTAATAAAGATGCCTGTGCTGCATATCTATGCACCACCCCCATGGTATGCAGATGTAGCTCATGCATATTTATGAGGGACAGCATGAAAACCCGAACAGTGTCTGAAACACCAGGACTGGCGTTGGGAAACTCTGCCGTAAAGCAGCAGCCAACAGGGCCAGACACACCCACACACACACCCACAGGCCCCATTGACCAATGCCTCCTGGAAAGGCAGGACATTGGGCCCTGCCTGTATCTCCCAATACTAGCACTTGCATACCTTAGCAATGCCACCCTACACCTGGGTATATGGTACACAGCTATCAAACGTTTCCTACGATAACTGGCAGATAGCAAGTCCTACGTTAAGCACATTTTGCTCATTGAGCTCCACCATAACAATCATTCTGATGTCTGCGGTGTGTGCTGCAGGTCTAGTCTCTGACAGTGTTTACCCCCCTGGGGAGTGACCCCCAACAGTATTGCGTACCATATCCATGCCTGTACTGTGCCCAGGACTGGTGTGGTGGGTATGGCTGCTGAACTACTCTATTGTAGCACAATGCTGGCATAGGTGTGGGGGTGGCTGTCTGTCTATACCAGGGGTGGGCAAACCTGGTCCTGGAGGGCCGCAGACCAGTCAGGTTTTCGGGATATCTCTAATGAATATGCATGAGATATATATGCATTAGAGATATCCTGCCAACCTGACTGGTTTGTGGCCCTCCAGGGCTGGATCTGGAGACCCCTGCCTTACACCTCTGTCATTTAAGATTGTGAGTGGACAAGGTGCAGATGTCCAAGACATCAAAAAGGTTAGATAGAATTTGTCACAGTCCTCCTCACTTCTCACCACCACCACAAAATTGTCTATTAGACAACTTTTTGGTGGTGGTGAGAATCGAGGAGGAATGTGACACATTCTATATACCCTTTCGATGTCTAGGACATCTGTACCTTGCCCACTCATGATCTTAAATGACAGAGGTGTAAGGCAGGGGTCTCCAAATCCAGCCCTGGAGGGCCACAAACCAGTCAGGTTGGCAGGATATCTCTAATGCATATATATCTCATGCATGTTCATTAGGGATATCCCGAAAACCTGACTGGTCTGCGGCCCTCCAGGACCGGAGGTGCCCACCCCTGGTCTATACAGTGTGTGGTGGCTGCAAACACCTTCAACAGCCCACACTGCCAGCAATGTTGCCAGTATTGGGCTGCCAATGTGCATAATGAGGAGCAAGGTACCATGGGTATAGGCCGGACAGGGTGGCCTGGCCAGGGTGCATCTGCACAGGGCATAGAGCCCTGACTGGGACATTTTAGTGCCCGGCCACCACCTACACAGACAGGGTGACCTCAGTATGTCCTGCTGAGAGATCACTCTCACCCTGACTGTGCAGTGACCACAGCATGGCTAGGCACCCCCATAGTGCTATATAGTATTTCTCTCATGTGATAGATATGGGTTTCATTTTGGGGCCCAGTCACTGATTTATCTGCTTGCTGTGTATACTGACATCCCAGTTCTGGGTGCATTCATCTCCACTGGGCATATGCACTATGGACTAACTAGCAGACTTTTTGCAGCTGGCATGTGTCTTGATGGAGTGGCTTGCAGGGTAGAGTGGCTGATGACATGCTGCAGGAGAATATCAGATAGTGGTGGGGTGCAGCTTACCATATCCCGGCCTAATGTCTGTCTGCTATTGTGATTATGGATGTGTATAGAGCTGCATTGACTGCCCTGTGGGGTGTCTGTTCCTCAGCAGGACTGGGGTTGATGGTCCCCTCTACTGCCACCTTTGCAGGGAGGTAGAATGTGGACCTATTGATAGGAGACCCTGTTTGCCACCCTCAGCCCTGGTGGAGGAGGAGAGGGGGTGGTGCATAGCCCACCTAGGGGCTACACCTGACTGAAACAGACAGAGATATCCAAGGTGTTTGTGCAGAAACTACCTATCGCACACATTAACACTGCTTTGGACCTCCAGCATGACCTCTTTTAGTCAAGGGAGGTGCTGTGGACCTGGTCCTGGGCGCCTCATTGCACCCTCAGGGTGAGCACAGTACCCGCACAATGTGACGGTGTGTAGCTACTCTGTGCCAGTAAAACACACGGTCAGTACCCCCTACCAGGCCGAGGTGCTGTGGGGGTGCACATGGTCAGTTCCCCCTACCGGGCCGATGTGTTGGGGGGGTGCATACCCCATCCTGTGTTCATCTGTGGACAGCTGATTTGCATGTGCAGTGCATCATGGGTACTGGTGTGCTAACCCTATCCTGGTGACCACAACAGACTGTGTGTGTGGTGACATGCAGGCTCTCTGCAGCCAGCCAGGGGCTTGTTTAGAGCTGTAGCCCAATGGTTACTTCACTGCCTGTGAAGCCAGAGATCATGGGTTCAAACCCACAGTGGGGTTATTTGATAGGGCTGCCCAAAGCATTATCTCTTTGTAATGTACATTTTTGCTGCCAGCAAAAACACCCTCAGCGTACTGTACCCATAAGGTGCCTCTGATGGTGCTTTATAGGGCGCCCTATAGGGCACCTTATGGTTCCCGTCCATATAAGGTGCACTATACATTATCCTGTGACGCAACTTATAGGGTGCCCTATAGGGGACATTTTAGGGTGCCGTGGCGGACAGTGCACTTTATAATGTGCCCTATGGAGTGCCTTATAGGGTGCCTTATGCGGCACCTTCACTTGCGGCACGTGAGGGCGTGTTTGCTGGCAGCAATTAATAAAATAGAAATAAAGTGCTGCAGGAAAAAATATGTACATTGCAAAGCTGATGCCACAGCCAGCCTTACGTATTAGGCACCCTGGGGAGCCAACTCATGACCCCTGTATCAGCAGTCAGTGCCTTAACCATTGTGCTGGACTGCTGCTCCTCCTTGCCTGTCAGCGCACCTACTTATGCTTTTCATTCCTTAAACTGCACAGTGCTGCCATCAAAAACAGTACTCTGACCTTGCGATACCTCATATGGCACCCTCTAAAGCGCCCTATAAGCAACATTCTAGGGTGTCTTGGCGGACAGTGCACTTTAAAATGTGCCTTATAGGGCGCCTTATGTTAACACGCTTTGAGAGTGCGTTTCCTAGTAGTGATAATTAAAATAAACATAAAATGACTCCAAAAGCAATCTTCCCCATAATACCTAAGCCAGCCTTGTTCATTGGGCACTGTGGGAGATCAAACACTTGATCCCTGCACCATTGGTCAGTGTCTTAACCATTGTGCTGTGGTTCTGTTCCTGTGCTTGCATATTAGCGCGCCGCCTTATGCCACCCAATATTAACAGCCTCCTAAATCAATAGCACTCCACCTAATGCCCATCAGTGCACCACCTTAGGCTGCACAATATTAGACTAGCTCCTAAAGTAATGCCTCAGCCAGCTGTCTACATTGAGCACTGTGGGGAATTGAACCCCTGATCCCTGCACCATTGGTCAGTGTTCTAACCATTGTGCTGTGGCTCTGCTCCTCTGCTTGAACATCAGCGCGCCACTTATGCTGCCCAGTATTAAAATGCCTCCAAAAACATTAGCGTGCCGCCTTATACCGCCCATTATTTATATGCCTCAGCCAGCTGTCTTCATTGGGCACTGTGGGGGATTGAAACCCTGATCCCTGCACCATTGGTCAGTGTTCTAACGAGTGTGCTGTGGCTCTGCTCTCCTGCTTGCACATCAGCACGCCACTTATGCCTCACGTGCAGCTATCTCATGCGCTAATGTGCGGGGCGCACATGGGCGCCGCGCACCTTAGCACATATGCAAATTCCGGATTTTCTTTTTCAGCCTGGAACGCCCACTCCTTATATGGCACCCGCACACTACCGCGGCCCGCACATTAGCGGGGTTTTAGTAAACATACCCCTAAGTTGCACAGACATCTTTTTTGTTGTTGTATACCTTTGAACATAGAAAAACACGAAAGAGGAGATCCTCCGCAAAAACAACTGAAATCAAACAGAAGAGTGGGGAATAACCACAGCCATACAAGTGGTCTTTGTGAAACTAACTTTATTCAAGACGACCTGACTTGGCCTAGTTTCAGCTTGAAAGCCTACATAAGGTGTCTATGGTATAAAACATATAAACAAATATAAATGTATCAAAAACATTACAAACATTAAAAACCATCTCTAGGTATGACATAAACCATATATAACATAAAATTCATTCAAGAATTGTAACATAAATAATAAATTGATAAAAGATCATAAAACATGCTCATATCATAAAAGAAGAAATGATTACCGGTAGAGTACAAAGTCACTTTCAACTTGACATACATGTATCGAGACAATAGGGCATATATAGTCCTTGATGAAAATCATATATAAAACATAATGAATAAATAAATTAAAAGAGCAGTGTTAAAAGTATATAAATCATATTAAAATAATTAAAAGAACATAATAACATTGCAAACATGAACTAAGCATAAAATGTGGTAACATAAAATACAATTAAAAAAACATATAAGGTTACAGATCATATTGAAAATTGGAAAAGGCATTTTAAGCCATCTTAAGAATAACCTCACCAGAACAAAACTGGTCATTGAGCAGTGTTGCCTACAAAAGAAAAGGTAAAACTCTGATGGTGCAACAAAAGACATATCTTAGAATTCAATGAAAATAATCATTGACAGCATAAAAAGTGAAGTTTAGGTCAACTATCCAGAGGTTCGCCAGGAGTCGACATCGTCTCGACGGCAGTTAGCAACAACAACAACAAGCAGCATAAGAATCTATACGTAAAAGCCTGTCAAAAAATAAGAACTTAAAAAAGGAACCTCAAAAGGAATTAAAAAATTAAACATAAAAAGATGAAAAATAGAATGATGAAATACTGGCAAACCAATTGTGTAATAACTTATTTAATTAAAACAAGGGGGAAAGGGGGGAAGAGGGGGAAAAGGGAGGAGGAGAAAAAGGGAGGGGGGAGAATCTATTTATTTATTTATTTAACTGTATTTATATCCCGCTTTTCACCGGGTCAAAGTGGCGTTACATACAAGGGAGGGGAAATTACGTAAAAAGGTTGGGACCATCACCAGGGAGACAACATTGATGATTTTGATATGAGACGGACTTAGGACATGGACAGGTTAGTGCAGTTTTGGATCAGTGGATCACGGTGGGCAGATCAGATGTTGGTGTACTTTTTGGTGGGAGTCGTATTGAAGTATTCATGGAATAAGGTGGTTTTTAGCTGTTTTCTGAAGGATAGTGGATCGGCATTGTTTCTGAGATGGCTCGGTAGAGAGTTCCATAGGGATGGAGCATAGAGTTCGAAGGCTCGATTGCATGTCCTTTGAGAGCATTTAGTTCTTATGTGAGGGACGGTGAGGGAGTTGTTGGAGGCTTGTCTAGTAGTTTTGCCGTGTACTGGACGAGACAGCAGGGTGCAAAGCTGGGTGTTCTGTGTTTGGTGGATGGCTTTGTGGGTGAGTAGGATGGATTTGTATTTAGTCCTTGCTTCGAGTGGAAGTATGTGTAGGTCCTTCAGAATTGGGGTGATGTGGTCAGTTTTCTTTGCTTTCTGAATGATTCTTGCAGTGGTGTTCAATGCTGTTCGGAGGGGGTTGGTCTGTGTGGCTGGAAGGCCATGGTAGAGTACGTTGCAGTAGTCCAGATGTGGGAGTGTTATAGCTTGCATTATTGTCCGGAAGTCTTGATGCTCGAGAAGTGGTCTGAGGCGTTGTACTAATTTTGCTTTGTGGAATATTATTCCAGAGGTTTTGGCAATTTGTTGCTTTAAGGTGAGGGCTTGGTCAATGATAATGCCCAGATATCTTATTTGTGGCTGTATTTGAATGCTTGTGTTTCCTATGTTGAGGTGTGTAGGTGGCGTGAAGTCAGGGTCTTTTGTCACTATGAGGGCTTCAGTTTTCTTTATGTTGATGGATAGGTTATTTTCTTGTAACCAATTGGATACCTCAGAGAAGCATGCTGATAGATGTGGGTTCGTTGGGTTTGTGGTTGTAATAGGGGCGTAGAGCATGATATCATCAGCATATATGTGGAAGCTGATGTTGTGAGAGCATATGACTGAGCAGAGTGGCTGGAGGTAAATGTTGAAGAGCATGGCTGACAGAGTTGATCCTTGAGGGACTCCTTGGTATTGCTGGAAGGGGGACGAGGTCGCGGTGCTGGTACGGATTGGTTGGTGTCTATTTGTTAGATAAGATTGAAACCATTTAAGTACGGTGTCTTTGATCCCAATTGTCTGTAGTCTGCGTATGAGGATGTTGTGGGAGATGGTGTCAAAAGCTGCAGATATATCGAGGAAGATCATGGCATATCCAGAGTGTTTTTCTTGTGTTCCTATGATGAGGGTGTTCATCAGTGTAGTCATGAGGGTCTCCACTCCATGTAGTGGGCGGAAGCCGTGTTGTTGTGGGTCGAGTATGTTGTTGGTGTCCAGGTGTTCTTGAAGTTGCTGCTGGACGATCTTTTCGATTATCTTGGCAGTGAAAGGTAGGCTTGCTATCAGTCTATATGAGGCTGGGTCAAGGGGATCCAGGTTAGGTTTTTTTAAGGATGGTTGGATGATTGTAGTTTTGAGGGTGTCTGGCATGTGACCTTGGGCAAGGGATTCTTTGATGATATGGGTCAATGGCGTGCTTAGTTCGTCTTTGGATTTCTTTATCCAGTCAGCGGGGCAGGGGTCCAGTGGAGAGGTGGTGGTGTTTAGTTGGGAGATGATGGACGATGTTTCTTCTGTGGTGGTTTCTTTGAAGGTGGTCCAGTCATTGTGTAAGTTGGGGTGGTGGTTTGTTGTGGGTATCTCTGCGTGTGGCTGAGGGTTTTGAGGTCGTTGTAGTTGTTTGTATTGATGGGCCAGTAGCTCAGGTGGGATCTTCGGTAATTGGTCCGAGTTATTGGGTGCCTTTGTCAGTTTTTTGACAATCAAGAAGAGTTCACGAGATCTGTTTACGGAAGAGTTTAAGATTTTCGTGAACCCTGGGCCTCCGCTTTGGACTGGTAGTAGTGAGTAGGCTGGGGCTCCCTGGCCGGGTACTGGGGGGTAGGGGGTTGGAGGTAGCTTGGGGGGGCATCGGGGGGAAGGGGAGGCTATGGGGGGGTTGGCTACAGAGGGAAGCGCGTAGGAAGTTTAACATGTGGGGGGGCGAGTTCCAGTCTCTCCCTCTGTATGCTTTGCAACTGGATGCTTGTTGTTCCTTCTATTTCTTTCTTTCTTTCTTTCAGTGACGGCCTATACGGCCTATCCGGAATACGCGGTTGCCTTTGGTTTCCCCTCTATATTATGCTATTGTGTTAGTAGCATCATAGTGTGTTAGTTTCCAAACTGTTGTTTGCATCATTGTATTACTGTATGTGATTTTCTTCTCTGAATAAAAAGATTTAACCATAAGATTTTCGTGTGGTAGGTTTTTTATGCTTTGTCGGTCTCGTAGTGGTATGCGTTGAGTTCGTATAGGTATTTCGTCTTGTCGCTGAAGGGAAAGGAGAAAGGGAAGGGCAAGCACTAACAACTCTCTACAAAATTAGAGTCAGGAAAAACTGAAAAGGAACCCAAATGGATTATAGATTTTCACTGTTATAACGTGGCACAGTAAAAACCTCAGGTGGAAACATTAATAAAGATTGTCAGTGACAGCTCATATATACGCCATGAAAGGGGAGATGGTTGTTTCCAAATGAATATAAGAGATTTTAGTCATAAAATGTAGGTAAACATCAAAGCCACAATTCTCATATAAAAGAAACTGAATTGATACTAGTTTAAAAGATGTGTGCATCAAACCAAACTGATAATAACATTAATTGACTTCTGCAATCAAGGTACATATAAGCGTGAAGGCAACATTGCTGGATCATAGGAGCTATAAAAATGTACATGTAAGCAATGTTTGTTAGCAGAACAGCAAGGTAAAAATTTAAAAAGAAAAAGAAAAAATATAAAAGAAACTTTTTTAGCTAACAAACGTTTACGTATACGTCTGAAAAGAAAGGCAGAAATGTAGACATGCCCAATATGCACATGTATCAAATGTCTATATAGACGTCTCCAGGAGAGCATTTCAGAACCAAAATGTCTAATAGTATGGAGCCTGATCCAATATGGGGCACGTCCGGACCGCCAGCACCTGATTCTGCACTGCGGGAGCAAGACGCTCCCGCGGGTGCAGGATCGGGGTCTTGGAGATGGCCCGGCTGCCCCAGCAGTGCCATGGGAATGTCCTCCCCACAGCACAATCCACCATATGGCCGCCCAGACCCAGAAACCCCGCCAGTGCCCCAATTGGAAGGCAGGGACCCACCTTGGCCTGTCCCACGCTCTGGGGGGTGCTGGAGATTTCCAGGGGCGCTGCCGGGAAAGATCGGGCGGGGGGTGGCCGGCGCTTATACCATCTCTGAGGTAAAATAACAGGCCACACCCCCACCAACTCCTGGATGTACAGGGCCATGAGTGGAATCAGCCCTGTACATCTGGGGGTCGGTCCCACCCATTACCCTCCCACTCCGTGCTCCCGACATGTCCCCGTTCCCTGCTGCTTGCACAGCAACTCTGTGCTTGCAGTGGGAGATGGAGGTGGAATACCAGCAAGGCAGATAGCGGGGTAGCACTTCCCGGCGGGACATGCTGCCCTGCTATCTGCAAAATGGAATCAGAGTCATATTGATTAGAAAAATGGCTTAAGAACTAGGTGGTCAGGGTTCAGATCCCAGTGTGGGACTTTGTAATGTAAAGCTAGTCACTTAATTCTCCATCTTCTCTGTACTCTCTGGATATTTTATGGTAAAAAAACCAAACACTTTCCTGATACCTATTTGTGCCTGGAGCTGGAATAAACATGCACGTGCCTACAGAAGGCTTCGCTGCCTCTGGGATCGAATGGGGATGTATAAGTCCATTGCCCCTTCCCATACACACCTCCACCACACTCCTGTGCCTACTTGAACATTCCTGTACTGGAGACATCTGTAAATGGCATTTGTGGAATGGTTATGGAGACGTGTCCGTGATTTTGACATCCATGTGCATATCTGTAAATGTCCAAACCACAACTAAATCTTTTAGAATGACCCACTAAGTGGACTTTGCTTGATTTTCAAAATGAAACATGCATGTACTTTTGCTTTGAAAATTACCCTAGGAAATCTATGAACATATATCTACACCTGCCATTTGGTGCACATTTATTTATTTAGCTGTATTTATATCCTGCTTTTCACTGGGTCAAAGTGGTCAACTGGGGAATACATTTAACACGAGGGGATATGAGACACATATGCTAATACTTACAGGGAACATGGGCAATGGAGGGTTAAGTGGCTTGCCCAAGACCACAAGGAGTGCCTATAGGACTAGAAATCCCAGACCCTCTGGCCTGAGATTGCTGTCCCCAGGTGGGACTTGAACCCCCAGCCCTCTGGCCTGAAGTACCTTGTCCTAACCACTAGACCACTCCTCCCTCCTTTCCATGTGGCCACTGTGATCTGCTATTGGACCGGGGCTGCTGCTATCAAGAAGTTCTCAGCCCATTGGGACTTTCTTTAAGTACATTTCTACCATTGTGTGCTGCAGTCATGCCCTATTGGATGCTTCTGATGTCACTATTCCTTGCCTCCCATTTGAGCTGTAAGGGTGACTTCCCCCAGGTGGGTTCCGCTTGGTGGGTCCCATCTAAGTAGCAAATCCAAGGAGCATGCCTTTCACATGTACCTTTGGATGACTGACATTTTGGTGAATTTATTAGATTTTAGTGATTTTTCTATGTGCTGTGCTAAGATTGGAGAGGGGAGAGACAGCATATATAAGCTATGTGATAGATCAGGGCCATTGTAAGATTGAGGATGGTGACAGAAGGTATTTGGCAACTATTTCCTGACAGCTGTATTGTTGGCTGCATTTCATTAATACTACTGTGGTAGTGCAGACTTTGGCTTGAATACAGGCTATGGAGACCTTAAATTGTCCATCGATCACTGCTAGGTCTGTACAGAACAAATGGTAGACTCTATATGATCTGAATACTGATGATAGTCTGCATTGACTTTTAGTAGGGTTGTACATGGCCAGAAAAAGTGTGATAGGTGCTCATTTTAAACTACGTTTCCTTATTTTGGAACTTTATTAATGTTCATTTCACCAATTCAATCTCTGAGCCTGCATTATATGCCTGCTTGAAATTTTAAGTATGCAAGTTGAGGGGCCGATGTAGAAAGCCTGTGCTGAAGTCGCATGCTGTTAGTTATGTACGTGTCTATGTAGTGTGCCAATAGTGTGTGACTTCAGCACAAGCATGCAGAAAGGTATGCATATGCAAATGAGACATGCGTAAAATGTTGGCGCAAAATGTCAGCATTAAACTGGGATAGCAAACCAAACACGTGCGCAGAAGTCAGGGCAAGTTTGGCATGCTGTCCCGGAGAAGCAGGGTCATCTGAAGGGAAATTTTACTCTTCACCTCAGATAATCCAGGCATCAGGGAAAGCCCCTGATGCCATCAAAACACTGTCAGGGGGCCAGTGCCCCCAACATCAACCCCTCCCAACGAAATCCAAATCCGTGCAGCCCCAATCCCTGCCTGTCCACCCACCAGTTAAAAAAATCCCTGGTGGCCCCGCAGCCCTGATCCCCCCACCCACTCAATAAAAAAATCCCTCGTGACCCAGCAGCCCCAATCCAACCCACCCACCCAATAACAAGAAGGCTCAGTGGCCCCTGAACCCCCCACCCCCCCTCATGTACCTGCCTCTGCACCGCCATCTTGAAAAAGGTGGTGCCTGGCCCCATATGTGCATCCTGGGATGCACCAGGCAGAGTTAGACTGCCATATAAGGCAGAAAATGCCTTATTTGGCAGTATGACCCAGCCCAATGCATCTCAGGATGCACTGTGCAGGGTCAGCCACTGCCATTTTTAAGATGGTGGTGCAGGGGCGGGAGCACATGGGCAATGCTCCTGCTCCAGTTTAAAGGAACCAGGAGGGGGCGTGGGCGGCTTGGGGGCCATCAAGCCTTTTTGTTATTGGATGGGTGGATGGGATTGGAGCCGCTGGGCCACTAGGGTTTTTTTTATTGGGTGTGGGGATTGGGGCCACTGGGTCACCAGGGATGTTTTTTAGTAGGTGGGTGGGTGGGTGGATCGGGGCCACTGGGCCACTAGGGATTGTTTTTTTTTCCCTACACGCGCCAGATATTTAAGCCACCTCAGACCAGGCATAGAGATAATGGTACTTCAGCTGGTTATATAATCCTCTACACGTTTCTCTGCATCGAGCACAGACAATATTAGCATGCCATTTTAATATGCACAGCTCATTTGTGTACAATTGAAATACGCTTGGTGTTACTGTATTCGCATACTTTTCCTTTGCTGTTTATGTGCGCATCAAGCTATTTTCTGCATTTGGCGTGTTGGAACTTGTGTATATAAGTTGTGTTATCTGCTCACAAAAGGAGTGCTAGTCTTTCTACATCAGCCCATGATTGCACAGACTTTAAATTTTTAGGCACCCAAACTAATGCGCACTCACAAATGTACATCTTCATTCTTTTAGTCATTGAAAACTGCCGATCAGAGGAAGGCGGCCCTTTATTCACAATTACAGCTAGAAGGATTTTTGCACTCCTTTTGTTCATCAGAATGTATCCATTCAGTTATTCTTCAAAATCCAAAACATTTGTGGATTCATCCCCATTAAAGTTGATGGGGGAAGCTAATTTAAGAATATAAGAACATAAGATATGCCATACTAGGTCAGACTAAGGTGCATCAAGCCCAGTATCCTGTTTCCAATAGTTACCAATCTAGGTCACAAGTACCTAGCAGTTTCCTCAAAAGACACAGGCTCCACAATGCTTGTATTGGGGCAAGCAGTGGATATCCCGGGTCCCCTTTAATAATGGTTTATGGACCTTTCCTCCAGGAACTTGTCCAAACCTTTTTTAAACCTGGCTACACTAACAGCTTTTACTACATTCTCTAGTAACGAATTCCAAAGTTTGATTACACGTTGAGTGAAAAAATATTTTCTCTTATTAGTCTTAAATATGTTATCCTGTAGCTTCATTGCATGTCCCCTAGCCTTTCTATATTTTGATGGCATAAACAATCAATCTACGTTTACCCGTTCCACTCCATCATTAATTTATAGACCTTTATCATATCTCCCCTCAGCCGTCTTTTTTCCAGGTTGAAGATCCCTAACCTTTTTAGCCTCTCCTCATAGGGATATCCTTCCATTCCCTTTACCACTTTGGTGGCTCTTCTATGTACCTTTTCTAATAACGCTATATCCTTTTTAAGATACGGCGATCAGAATTGCACACAATATTCAAGGTGCCGTCGCACCATGGAACAATACAGAGGTATTATAATATCCTTTGTTTTATTCTCCATTCCTTTCCTTATGATACCTAGCATTCTATTTGCTTTCTTGGCTACCGCTGCACACTGAGTTTCAACATGTTATCTAAGATGACGCCTAAATCTTTTTCTTGGGTGGTGGTTCCTAATATGGAACCTTGCATCGTATAACCATAGTTTGGGTTATTCTTTCCTATGTGCATAACTTTGCACTTGTCCACATTAAATTTCATCTGCCATTTGGATGCCCAGTCTTCCAGTTTATCGAGGTCCTCTTGCAATTTTTCAAAATCCTCATGGGTTTTACAATAGAACAGTGAGGCTTTCCATCTATTTTCAATGAAACCTGCTTGAAACCTGATGAGAGGTATCTGTAACAGGACTACAAGCCATCAAGAGTGTCACAAATGCCCCAAGGGCACCAGAAATAGGGTAGATGAGTATCGGAAACCACCATCAGAAGAGCGAAGTAGTACAAGGAGTATAATGAACACCTCTATAAAGAGGAAGAGGGCAAAGCAGCACCACCATTGATGGAAACACACCAAGGCACTTTGAGAGGAGTAAAATAGCAAGAAGATGAGAACAACCCTCACATCAGCTGCAATGCCCTAAATTTTGCAGGACTAACATAGCATCCAGATCGGCTGCAACACTTAACATTCCAGCACCGCACAGCACCTGGATCTACTGCAAGGCAATACATTTTTTTCCCAGAGAACCCATACAGCATCTTGATCACCTGTAAGGCCCTAAAAAATGCTACAATGATCAGAATAACATTCAGATCAGCAGCAAGACCCTTCATTATGTGAGGAGGAGCAGCACAGCACACAGACCTGCTCAAAATCCCTAAAACATCATAGGACAGCCAACACAACAACAGAAGAGGCAGTAGAAGCCTAGGCTGCAGGAGTGGGGTATGTTGAGATAGGCTGTGTGCCTAAGGAAGAAAGGTGTTAGCGGGTAGGATTCCCCTTTTTTCACCCCAGGAAACCTCTCTAAGAAACACTGCTGTGAACAAGGCTGGCTTAAATAGTATTTACAGTTTATTTACAAGCCGTATTATAATAAGTGGTTCAAGAAGATAAGGTGAAATAGTAATTCAAGATAAGAGATAAGACAGGTCAAACAACTAACTATACCCTTATATGTAATGACTTACATAAACCATTAAAGATTATGGATTTAATCTTAATAACCCGTCTCCTAACTCTCCTCCCTTTCCCTTTGCCCACCAGCCCCATGTCTCACTCACTGCTGGAGCTGTGGACCAGTGGCTGCTTGGGAAAGGAGAGGTTTTGTAGTTCTGCTCAATCACTGAGGTTGTAGCATTGGCTCCACCTGTTCCAAGCTCTCTTCCAATCCAGAGAGGGTTTTGCATGTCTGCCTACTCCAGAAGAGCTGTTTCAACTCTTCCTTGAGCTGATCTGCCACTGGACCTTCCTAGGTCTTGTGGATTCTAGTCTGGAATGGACTCTCTGCCACTGCAGCTCTCTATGAAGCTGATTCTGCTGTCACAGCTTTCCCTGGAGCTGATCCACTACTGTAGCTCCCTATTGAGCTGATTCTCCACCTCAGCTCCCTCTGGAACTGATTCTCCGCTGCAGCTCCCTCTGGAGCTGATCCACAGCTGCAGTTCCCCAATGAGCTGATCTGCCGCTGGGCCCTTCCTAGGCCATATGACTCCTGTACTCTATCAGCTGATCCACCACTGGACTCCCAAGTCTGGATTAGGCTCTCCAAAGTCTCTCCGCTGCCATCTCCACTCCCTGGGTTGGGAGAAGATCATATGCCCCCTCTTTACTCCTACCCTAGACTGTATCTGTAGGAAGCTCTCTACGGCCATCTTCACTCCGAGCCTGCCTAAGCTCCCAGGAGACATTTTAGTACTATCTTCAGGAGGAGGGCTGCAGAGCAGGGGGAAGTTCCCTCCTCTCCTCTCCTCTCCTCTCCAATGAAGATTAAGGTCTTTTAGATAAAGAGGCTTGATGCCTCTAAACCCCAGGTAACTGTTCTCCAAGCTCCTTTCTGCACAGGGCTGCTGGTGCCAGTGCCAAGTGATATCATTTCTCTTAGGGTGAGCCATTTTCACTAGCCCCCCCAGTATTTATTTCTCCACCTTCTGTCTAATGAGTGCACTTTATTCCCCTATACTATTTCCTATAGATTTAAATTTTAATTTTAATAATGGATATAAATGTGAGCAAATATTACCCTTGCTCCTTCAGCACAGGCAGTGATTTGCATAACCCCCCTAAATGTTTATTTTCCAGCTTTGCTAGTCCAGTGACTTACTGCAGACTGCTCTTTTAATGTTGTCACTCATCTGACCTCCCCAGCAGTCACTTCTTCAGCAGCATACAGTAACCATTTACCTTTGATTCTACATTATTCAACACACTCTCAAACACCCAACTTTAGGGGGGGATGGTTCCTACATATAGTTTTAATGCCACAACTGAGTTAAAAAAAAATCTAGCCATTGGTTATGAATACTGACCCAAATATTTTAATCTTGGTTGCAAAAGGATAGTCAAGCTAATTACGGATGTTCAACCCCTCTCCCCCTTTTCACATACCTCTACCTAGTTTGTTGCAATATAGAAGTACAAGATATTGTCTCTGACTGTAAATTTTTCTACCCTTTCTTTCTTAGGATATTTGGGTTCAGTCTTAAAAAACATTGTGAAACTAATTTTATCTGATGTCTTACTACCTTAAAAATTGAGCCAAATTGTCATAAGCACTCAGTCTAACATTGTCTCAAAATACTGATCTTTTGTTGTTGAACTTGTGTCAGATCAAACATCTACAATCTAACTAGAGTGTTCAAACATTGTCTATGGTGGACAAAGATAAAGAAAGAACATGCTCGATCGGGTGTTTTAGTTGTCATATATAAGCTATTTTAAAAATGTCTAGAAATGCAGGTGTAAAATATTTGCAAATCTAATACAGATATTTTCGTTTTGCGTCAGACTAGCTTTTGAACTCTCGGTTAACCACATGATAGCTGCAGAGTGACAATGTGTGTCAGATCTCAGAAATCTGTATTGTAAACTGGCTGAGAAAAATAAATTAGTGCAATGTGACAGGCAGCATCTTGCGATCATTAATATGCTTCCTTTGATGCATACTTAGTGTATGATGAGGCACTGATTAGTGGTCAGGGGAAGGCTTCAATACAGTGATATTATTAGACATACATTTAGAGCCAGTATGCTTCTATTGTCTAGAAACAAGAAAGCCAACATAAAAACCTTCTGAAACATTATTGTAAAACATAGAAAAATACATGCCCTTGAATAAAGTTTTCCAGATCTCACTAGGAAAAGATGTTTTGAACACTTCTTGTGTGTACAGGCATCTACAATAGAGAAAGGGTCCAGAATATAAAAAAAACCCCATTACATCATGAGGCCATGTCTGCAATCTCTGCAATAATTTATATAAGGGCTTGTTTAGTGTGATGCACTTAGTATATGCTAATTGCCAAAATGAAGGCTCCTTAGGTGCAAAACCTCTGCATTAACTGTTGGGGACCTTGGAGAAAGCAGTTGTGCAGTTATTGCAGAGAAATGATGGCTAGTGTCCATTAACAGAACAGTCAATAATACAGATTGAGGCTAGTTACCCTTCTGAAGGTATAACTAACTATATGGCATTATCTACCATACCATGCCCACTAATTGGAATTTCCAGGTTAGTTGTTTAATGAAGCAACTAGCATAAACTATCAGTTAACACACAGTGATTTAGCTCATATTAAAAGCCACCATACAATCCTAATAGAGCTTAGGAAATTGGTCCCATGAAAATTTCGAGCAAAGAACTAACCTGCCCATTCCCTGCTGTCATTCAGGGATATGAGGGGGAGAAGAGCTGTGACTGGAGCAGACATTGTAGAACAAAGGAGGACTCCTTTTGATTCTGTCTTTGAGGTAAAATACAGCAGGTATTTTGGGGGAGGGGAGGGAAGGAGGAGCGGCCAGAATAGAACAAGAGCTGTCTGTTGCCAACAGGAATAGGACAGGGGGAAGCCATGAGCAGGGCCGGCCCGTCCATTGAGCAAGAATGTTTTTTGCACAGGGCCCCGTGCAAAGAACATTCTGCTTTTTTTCAAAATTAAGTTAAAAAAAAAAAAGCTGGCTGCTACCGCTGCCGCTGCCGCAGTGGCAGCAGCAGAATGGAGTGTCCCGCTGGGCCCCCTCTGCCCGGCTGAGCTCTCCCTCTGCGATGGCTGAGCCCCTCTGTGTCGGCTTTCAGATACGCAAAGGGAGAGTGTCTCCCTCGCGTCTCTGTTAAGCCTGCAGGGGCAGATGGGAAATTTCCCATCAGCCCCTGCGGGCTTAACAGAGACGCGAGGGAGACACACTCCCTTTGCGTATCTGAAAGCCGGCACAGAGGGGCTCAGCCGTCGCAGAGAGAGGGAGGGAGGGACTCAGCCGGGCAGAGGGGTCCCCGCGGGACACTCCATTCTGCTGCTGCTGCGGTGGCAGCGGCAGTGGTAGCAGCCAGCTTTTTTTTTTTTTTAATGTTCCTTGAACCGATGAGGGGGGGGGGAGTTAGGACTGGTAATGGGCTATGGAGGGGGTTAGGACCTGACTTGAGGTGGGCTGTGGGTTGATGGGGGGGTTAGGACTGATAATGGGCTATGGGGGGTGCTAGGACTGGAAATGGGCTGGGGGGGTTAAGACTGGAGGTGGGCTGATGGGGTTAGGACTGGTAATGGGCTGTGGGCTGTTGGGGGGGGTTAGGACTGGTAATGGGCTGTGGGCTGATGGGGGCTGTCTGGTAATGGGCTATGGGGGGTTAGGACTGATAATGGGCTATGGGGGGCTAGGTCAGGAAATGGGCTGATGGGGAGGGGTTAGGACTGGTAATGGGCTGTGGGCTGATGGGGTCTGTCTGGTAATGGGCTATGGGGGGGGTTAGGACTGATAATGGGCTATGGGGGGGCTAGGAAATGGGCTGATGGGGAGGGGTTAGGACTTGAGGTGGACTGATGGGGTTAGGACTGGTAATGGGCTGTGGGCTGATGGGGGGGTTAGGACTGGCAATGGGCTATGAGGGGCTGACTGGAAATGGGCTGATGGGGGGTTAGGACTGGTAATGGGTTATAGGGGAGGGCTTAAACTGAGAATGGGGTGATGGGGGTTAGGACTGGAAGTGGGTTGATGGGGGGGCTAGGACTGGTATTGGGTTGGGGGGTTGCTAGGACTGGAAATGGGCTGATGGGGGGCTAGGAGTGGAAATGGGCTGATGCAGGGACTAGAAGGGAACGGATGCTGGGTGAGGCTGGAACTAGAAGGGAGCTGATGTTGGGGGAGGATTAGAATGGGATGGGGCTGGGAGAGTAAAATGGAAAGGGGAAAAATATTTTGTGTGGGAGGGATGAAAAATCTACAATTGGCCGGGTATTGGGAGAGTAAGTGGGGATTGAGGATGGAGGGGTAAAATTTGAGTGGATGAAATAGGAATGAGGAAAGAGCAAGAGGAGAAAGATTAGTATGTTAAAGCAGATGTAGAGAGAGAATGGAAAAAAAACTAGGAGAGAAGAAAGGACAAATGGACAGCAGACGATGGAGAGTTAGCAGAAGACACGAAGAAACCAGAAGAAAGTGGCTGGAGCAATTGAAGCTGAAAAAAAATGCACAAAAGGTAGAAAAATATCTCTTTATTTTGAATTTATTAATTGGAATATGTCAGCTCTGGTAAATGTGCATCATTAACGTCTGCGCTTTGTTTAGTACAAGAGCAAATTAATGTATAGTTTTATTTCTACAGTGTTGTACATTCCAAGTTTGGCTTTTGGGATTCCCAGTTCAATTATTGTCGTCCTGTTTCTAAATTGTGATTCCTTGTTTGGTGATGGTCTATGTTCAGCATGTGTAACTGAGCTGAGTTATTCTGTTTATGTAATTCCTATTTGACAGTGCCACTTGTTCTCTTTCCCCAGTAGGTCATGTATTGGTATTCTCTGAAATGTATTGGTTTAATATTTGCATGTTTCCTTTTGATAGGTAGGGTATGGTGCTTTGTGAGTCCTGGTAGTGCTGTTAGGATACGGCGGGTTTGCTATGGGTTCTAAATGGGCAGTGTTTGTAGAAGTTCCTAATGTGTCTGGTGGTTGGCACTGGATTATAGTAATGTAGAAATCTTTTAGTCTTTCTTTATTCATACACTCATTAAGAGGCATGTTTACTAAAAGTTAGTATATGGTAACATTATGCAAATATTTATGCAAATGAGGCCCCTTATGCAAATGAGGCCCCGCACCACATCTCCGCACATGGCCCCGCACCTCCCTTGGGCCGTCCCTGGCCATGAGCAGATACCACTTCCGGCTAGAGAAGGGATGAATTTCCGGTGAATGCTGTCTCTTCTCCATCTCATTGAAGTCAGCAGTGCGAAGATTGGTTGTTAGCAACATTTTGCATTCCTAGGGCCATGCTGCTTTATGTTTTGCAGCAGGTGTGAGAGGACTGGGATTAGAATTGCAGAAATAGAGGGGATGAGAAAGAGCCAGGGTTGTGGGTGAATGATAGCCATAAAAAAATGAAGGCAGGCAGGCCGACCGACCGACCGACCGACCGACCGTTGTTCATTAAAGAATATGGAAAGGAAGTACTCAGATATGAGGACTGGGGAGAGAGTGGAAGAGACTTAGTGAAAAGGGAGTAGATGTGAGAGAGTCAAAGGGGTATGAGCCTGGAGGAAGAGAGCAACTAAATCAGAGATAACATTTACGTACGATAGATATGGTGGTAGAGAGTATATCGGAAAGAATCAGAGGTGGTGGAGGAAGGGTGACAGAGAGCAAGAGGTGATAAAGGTGGAAGAATGACAGAGATGGTGAGAGGAGGGGTGGAGGAGTGAGAAAGAAACAGAGGGAAAGGTTGGAAGGATACACACACATGACGCTGACAGGAGTGGAGTGGATATGTGTGAATCTGAATTGGTGATGGAGAAAAGTATGTGAGAGAAGAAGCAGAGGATATTGGGGGAAAGGAAAGACTATGCAAGGGGTTGATTAGGTATAAACATTAATCCAAGAGAGGGTGACTGGGGAGCTATGAGAGAAAATAAAAAGGAATGAGGGATTCAAACTAGACGGGGTGAAAGAGCTTGAGAGGTGGTGAGTGAAATTAAATGGTTGAGAGGGGATGTGAACAGGGGCTGAGGGTAAGAGGGATGGTTATGAAGGAAAAGAGTCAGTGTAGGACAAAAGATGAAGAGCGGTGACAGAGAAGGGTGGCTGCTGAGAAAAATGGAAGCCAGAAAGCATGAGATTGATTGAGGAGAAACCCAGTCGGGGGGGTGGGGGGGGAGGGGGGGAGGGGGGAGGGAAAGATGGATAAATGAGGGAGGCAAGTACTGGAACAGGGAGAACTGGAAGGTGATCATGATTCACTGAAGTGGCAAGCCAGTGAGGTGCATACGTGTTTCTCTTTGCTTCTGTGGCTGTGCAATGCTACAGCTGTTAAGATCACATTTTAAAAAAGCAGAGGCAGTTCCTATTTCTTGCTAGAAATAGGAAGTATCTCTGTTTACTTTTTAAAAATGCCACTGTGTTGCACAGCAATGGGAGTGAAGAGAATACTTCTGTGACTGACTGGGACTGATGCCAGGCCTGGACAAGAAGAGATAACTTGCTGGTACTGGTGTGGGGTGTATGTCTGTGTGTGTGTTGAGATGGAAGGAAAACTGGAAATAGGCTGAAGGTGGGGTTGGGACTATAAGAAAACTGATGCTTGGGAAGGGGAGGAGTGCTTGGACTGTAAAAGGGCTGCGTTTGGGACCGGAGGGGGGCTAGAACCCGAAGAGCAGTGATGTTGGATGGGAATGGAAAGGAGATGATGCTGGGAGGCTAGGACTGGAAAGGGGATGGGTGCTGAGACAGGAAGAGGGCCGATGCGTGGAGAAGCGGGACTGGAATGGGCTAATGTTTGGGAGGAAAGCTTTGAAAAGGGCTAGAAGAGGGCTGATATTGGAAGGGATGGGACTGGGGGCTGGGACTGGTTGTGGGATAGGGGTTAATACTGGGAGGTGGGATTGAAAATGGACTGATGTTGGGGCTGGGACTGAAAATCACCTGATGATGAATCTAGGGGGCTAGGACAGGATGGGAGATGATGAAGAGGGGCTAAGAATGGAAGAGGACTGATCTGGGGTAAGTGGGGCCGATGATGGGGTTTCAGACTGAGACTAGAAGAGGGCTGATGCTGATGGGGATGGGACTGGAAATGGGCTGGGAATGCTGCTATGCTGAGGGACTGATATAAGAAGGCATCTGATATTGGGGAAGAGGGACTGGGATTGGAAGGAAGCTGATGCTGGGAGGGGGCAGTTGAGACATAGGAGTAGTCTAATGCTACTAATGCTAGAACTCAATCTTACATATAAGGGCAGCTTCCATTTTGAATCCTGGAGGCTCCAGGGCAGGAACAGAGGGGGACTATTCTTGCCCTGGCCTGCTAGGCACCATGGGAACACCTGGATAGGGTTAGGTGGGTAGGGAAGAGTCAGGTATGGTTTCACTCTCAAGGCAATTTCTCCAAATGGGTTAGTTTTTGCACATACCATGACAGTCATGAACCTTACTCCTAAGCCAGAGTATGTGAAATATGATCTCACTCTTTCAAATTTACTGCTAACGCGTGCCATAATACTTGCATCATGCCAAAAAGAGCATCCTACTAGAGTTCATAAGAGGTAACATGTATAGACAACTTGTCACAAAATTTCTCTTCATCAGGCCTGTGATGCCCAATATGATGGGAAATATTTCTGTATCTTTCTGCCACATTTTTTTTTATTTCTGACTGCATTTTTTTGTGTTTCAAGATCTTATCCTTCTCCGCATGAGTCACAGAATCGCTTAGAACCGACACCTCTATTATCAGTGCCGATCTAGTATTTTTCTCCTTTACCACTATGTTCAGTTACCTTGCATCCAGCTTCTTATCTGTTGGAATGGGAATGTTCCAAGTGATCATAACTTCTTCGTTCTCCATAATTAATTTAGGGATATGCTTCTACTGCTTTTGTGGAACAGTGGATGGGGCATTCCACCTTGATGTTAGTTTCTCTAGTGGGTATGTTTACTAATCAGCGGTAGCAACTTCGGTGTGATATCAGAGCCGCGGCCCCATAGAAGTCAATATTGTACCAATATCGCTCCAATATCGCACCAAAACCGCTACTACTGATTAGTAAACATAACATTAAGTTTTTCCATAAATATCTGGAAAAATTTAGAGAAGCTAACAAAATAGTCAGGAAAGCAAAGATACAAAAAGAAGAGGAAATAGCCAATGCAATAAAGTTGGGGGATAAGACATTTTTCAGATATGTTAGTAAGTGGAGGAAGGGCAAAAGTGGTATTGTCAGACTCAAGGGTTAAGGGGAGGAATATGTCTTAACTCCTGTACATATGTAAATAGAAAGTTGACACACAAGTTTGTTTGTACAATATGTTCCCTGTAAATAGTTAATACCACTGTTCCATGTAAAAGTTGTTCAGTTGTTAACTGTAAACCCCCCTTGATCTCTGGAAGGAGCGGTATAGAAGAAATGTTTAAAAAAATAAATAAATATCTAGAGGTTGATGAGGATAAAGTGGAATTGCTTAACAAATATTTATGTTCTATGTTCATAGATGAAGAGCCAGGAGCAGGACCTCAGAAAACACTCACAAATAGGAACAGAAGTATCAAGGATCTTGAATGATTTTCAGAAGAATGTATTTGTGAGGAATTAGCTAAACTTAAAGTAGATAAAGCAATGAGACTGGATGGGATACATCCAAGAATATTGAAGGAACTCGGGGACGGTCTAGCAGATCCACTGATTAAACTTTTCAATGCTTCTTTAGAGTTGGGAGTGGTCCCAGAGGACTGGACAAAGGCCATGTGGTCTCTTTACAGAAAATCAGAAGTAAGAATGAGGTTGAAAACTACAGGCCAATTAGACAAACCTCTGTGGGAGTTGGAAATACTGCTAAAAAGAGAATAGTGAGGTTTCTGGCATCCAGTGGATTGCAGGATATGAGGCAGCATGGGTTTACCAGAGGGAAGTCTTGTCAGATAAATCTGATTGATTTCTTTGACTAGGGAGCAGGAAACATAGAAACATAGAAATATGACGACAGAAAAAGACCACATGGTCTATCTAATCTGTCCTTCCATATCAACCACTACAACAGTCCCCTTTTTTCCTTTAGAGATCCTCTGTGTTTGTCCCATGCTTCTTTGAATTCAGATACTGTCCTCATCTCTACCATCTCCACTGAGAAACTATTCTATGGATCCACCACTCTTTCCGTAAAGAAATATTTCTGCATATCACTCCTGAATCTATCCCCTTTCACCCTCATCCCATGTCCCCTCATAGCAGAGCTTGCTTTCAATTGAAAAAGGCTCTCCTCCTGTGCATTTATGCCTCAGAGGTATTTAAACGTCTCAATCTTATCACCTCTATCCTGCCTTTCCTCTAAGGTGTACATATTAAGATCCTTAAGTCTGTCCTCATATGCTTTATAATGAACACCACTAACCATTTTAGTAGTCATCCTCTGTACTGACTCTATACTGAAGTCAGACCTAGGGAGAGCCCTAGATGTAGTGTACTTAGATTTCAGTAAAGCCTTTGACACCGTTCCACACAGGTGACTTATATACAAACTAAGCACCCTAAGGATGAACCCTAAAGTGACTGACTGGGTTAGAAATTGGTTGAGTGGAAGGTGACAAAGGGTACAGGTAAATGGAGCTCACTCTGAGGAAAGGGATATTACCAGTTGTGTGCTGCAGGGATCTGTCCTTGGTCCGATTCTTTTTAACATCTTTGTTAGTGATATTGAGGAAGGGCTGTCAGGTATGGTTGGCTTCTTTGCAGACGATACCAAAATCTCTAATAGAGTAGACACCCAAGAAATCAGAGAAGCTAACAAAAGTTACAATACAGTAATAATAATGGGTGATTTCAATTACCTCGGTATCGACTGGGTCAGTGTCATAGAGATAAAGTTTCTAGATGAAATAAATGACTGCTTCTTGTAGCAGCTGGTTTATGAACTGACAAGAGCAGAAGCTATTTTGGACTTAGTCCTTAGTGGTACACAAGATCTGGTACAAGAGATAAGGATGTTGGAGCCACTTGGCAATAGTGATCATAGCATGATCACATTTGATTTCATAAATGAAGGAAGGATGGCAAGGAAATCCACAGTACTGCCTTTTAACTTTCAAAAGGGAGACTATGATAAAATGAAGAAAATAGTTAAGACAAAACTAAAAGGAGCAGCTCAAAGGTTAAAGATTTACATCAAGCATGGGTGTTGTTTAAGAATACTAACATGGAAGCCTAGACCAGCTGTATACCATGCTTTAAGAAAGGTAGAAGTAGCATGGTTTAAAGGTGAGGTCAGAGAGGCTGTTGTATCCAAAAAAAAGCATCTTTCAGGAAATGGAAAAAGGATTCAAATGACGAAAATGGGAAACAACATAAGCACTGGCAAGTTCGATGCAAGGCATTGATAAGGCAGGCAGAGAGAATTTGAGAAGAAGCTTGCAGTGGAAGCAAAAAACATATAATAGACTTTTTCAAGTACATTTGTAGCAAAAAGCCTGTGAGAGAGTCAGTTAGACCATTAAATGAGAGAGTGATAAAAGGGACACTAAGGGGCATGTTTACTAAAGTGCGATAAACGTGGCTAACGCGCGTTGTATGACGTTAACAACCGTAAGTGCTGTATAATGCGCGTACCGACGTGCTAACGACCGTTAACGTAATACTACGCGCGTTAAGCATAGTTAACGATCGTAAAGTCCCGCGGCGCGTTAAAACAGCGCAGAAGGTGGAGATTGGGCGGAGAGAAGGGGTCAATGGGTGGAGAGTGGGCGGGGAGAGGCTCCCCTCATACTAACGCGCTGAATTTCTCAGCTCAATTCCAATGCGAATGAAAACCTGTCGTTAAAGGCATTTAAAGGGAAGAGAAACCAATTCCGTCAGCAATGTACAGAAAAACCGGGGAAACCCACAAAACGTGAGCAGTGTGATACATGTGCACAGAACAAAATGTCACATAAAACGTTAAAAATGACCACAAGAAACATTTTAAAAAGCATAATTCAGCTGGGCAACAGTGATAGCAATGGGCAACAAGGAAGAACACTCCCTGGAAAGCACCAAATAAAAAAGAAATGATGTGTGGAAGGGTCTACGCTCCGCAGACCCTTTCAAAGATCAGCTCATTGTAATGGAGCTGTCCTGGGAGTGTTGTGTAATGTTGCCCAATGATATCATTGTTGCCCAGCTTGGTTATGGGTGTGTGCCCCTTTTTTGAGGTCTTTTCTGAGGTTTATGTGCACCTTTGTCTGCATACAAGGTAAATGAGGCCACAGTAAACCTGTTGCAGAGCAGGGTTTCTGACTCGTCAGGCCGGTTTAACTAACTCCAGGGACTACACTGTCTCTGTGGCCACAGTGTGGTGCAACAGACACAGCCAGTGCCTGTAAGATCAGAGGGTCACAGGTTCAAATCCCAGCTGGGGCTCCTGCCAACCCAGTCCCCATAGCTTTACCCACCACTAAACAGTGATAGTAAAGACACTCCTTCATTGCAGAGAACATACACATGGCCTATATTAAATTGTTATAATAGAAAAGTGAAAGGCTTTTTGGCCCGTGATGTGGAATTTTCCATCTAACCCTATGGTGACTCGGTTCGCCAAGTGAAGGGTAAGATTTCTCTGAGGCCTGTTTGCCTTTGTCAAATTAGTGATTTATTTCAATGTTGGAACAGTAAGGAACGTTGGGGTTTAGGAAGGTTGGCGTTTGTTTTACTACTATATTTTACCACACCAGAAACAGGCACATTACCTAAAGCAGAGTCCCGCAAATGCAGTCCTGGAGGGCCCCACACCATTCCGGCTTCATGCTGCCTCTAATGAAGATGCCTGTGCTGCATGCACCACCCCCATTGTATGCAGATGTAGCTCATGCATATTTATGAGGGACAGCATGAAAACCCAAACAGTGTTTGGAACACCAGGACTGGAGTTGGGGAACTCTGCCGTAAAGCAGCAGCCAACAGGGCCACACACCCACCCACAGGCCCCATTGGCCAATGCCTCCTGGAGAGGCAAGACATTGGGCCCTGCCTGTATCTCCCAATACTAGCAGTTGCATACCTTAGCAATGCCACCCTACACCTGGGTATATGGTACAGAGCTATCAAACGTTTCCTATGATAACTGGCAGATATCAATTCCTACGGTAAGCACATTTTGCTCATTGAGCTCCACCATAACAATCATTCTGATGTCTGCGGTGTGTGCTGCAGGTCTGGTCTCTGACAGTGTTCACCACCCTGGGGAGTGACCCCCCAACAGCCTTGTGTACCATATCCATGCCTGTACTATGCCCATGACTGGTGTGGTGGGTATGGCTGCTGACCACCTCTATAGTAGCACAATGCTGGCATAGGTGTGGGGGTGGCTGTCTGTCTATCCAGTGTGTGGTGGCTGCAAACACCTTCCACAGTCCACACTGCCAGCAATGTTGCCAGTATTGGGCTGCCAATGTGCATAATGAGGAGCAAGGTACCATGGGTATAGGCCGGACAGGCTGGCCTGGCCAGGGTGCATCTGCACAGGGCATAGGGCAGTGACAGGCACATTGTAGTGCCCGGCCACCACCTACACAGACAGGGTGACCTCAGTATATCCCTGCTGAGAGATCACTCTCACCCTGACTGTGCAGTGACCACAGCATGGCTAGGCACACCCATTTCCCATGGCTAGTATTTCTCTCATGTGATAAATATGGGTTTCCTTTTGGGGCCCAGTCACTGATGTATTTGCTTGTTGTGTATGCTGACATCCCAGTTCTGGGTGCAGGCATCTCCACTGGGCACTAGCAGACTGTTTGCAGCTGGTAGGTGTTGTGATGGAGTGGCTTGCAGGGTGTAGTGGCTGATGGCTTGCACAAGGGGAATATCGGATAGTGGTGGGGTGCAGCATACCATATCCAGGCCTAATGTCTGTTTGCTATTGTGTTATGGCTGTGTACAGAGCTACATTGACTGCCCTGTGGGGTGTCTGTTCCTCAGCAGGACTAGGGTTAATGTTCCTCTCTACTGCCACCTTTGCAGGGAGGTAGACTGTGGATCTTTTGATAGGAGACCCTGTTTGCCACCCTCGGCCCTGGGGGAGGGGGGTGGTGGTGCATGGGGGCTACACCTGACTGAAACAGACAGAGATGTCCAAGGTGTTCCTGCAGAAACTACCTATCTCACACAGTAACACTGCTTTGGACCTGCGCCATGGCCTCTTTCAGCCATGGACGGTGCTGTGGACCTAGTGCTGGGCACCTCAGGGTGAGCACAGTACCCGCACAATGTGACGGTGTGTAGCTACTCTGTGCCAGTACAACACACGGTCAGTACCCCCTATCAGGCCGAGGTGCTGTGGGGGTGCACATGGTCAGTTCCCCCTACCAGGCTGAGGTGCTGTGGGGGTGCATTCCCCATGGTGTGTATCTGTGGACAGCTGATTTGCATGTGCAGTGCATCATGGGTGTGACTGGCACAATCCAACCCTGGAAGCTCCAGCACCTGCTCACAGGCTCTGATAAACCATAGGCCATCACACGTACATCTGCTAGCATAATGCATAGGTGCAAGACACCCTACAGAGTCTGTAATATCAGATGCCCACACTGGTAAAAACACACGTACCCACGCACGATTGTACGCGCGCAGCTACGCACGTACCAACCTACGTGGCTAGGCACACTCCGAGGGTGTGTTTCTGACACCAATACTCAACATACCGAAAAACATGCCTCCTCATTCCCTCTGTAATGTACAGGGTGATGCCTGGGACAGCCTTCTGCGTTAGGCACACTGGGGACTCAAACCCATGCTGCCTGTAACAGCGGTCAGTACCGTAACCATTGTGCTACAGCTCTGTTTAAGTGCTTTGTGTCTGTATGTCTTCTTATGATTAACGCGCAGTAACGCGCCACCGCGCCCGGTAACGCTCGTTAATTTTTTGAACGCGCGATAGTGGTGACGATGTACCGCCCATGTCCTTATTTGGGGTTTCTGTCACTACCACGGCTCCTAACGCAAATTGCACTAACGCGGTTTAGTAAACATACCCCTAAGAGGGAATAAGGCCATAGCAGATAGACTGAATGAATTCTTTCTTGGTCTTTACTGAAGAAGATGTAGGGAAGTTACCCATGAATGAAATGGTATTTAAAGGTGATGCATCTGAAGAATTGAAGGAAGTATTGATAAACAGGGACGATATATTATAACTATAACAGTAGCAAATCACCTAGACAGGATGGAATACACCCAAGGATGTTGAAAGAACTGAAATATGAGATTGCAGACCTACTATTAGTAATCTGTGAATTATCATTAAAATCATCTGTAGTACCTGAAGACTGACAAATGGCCAATATAACACCAATTTTTAAAAAGGGTTCCAAAGGTGATCCAGGAAACTACAGGCCAGTGAGCCTGACATCAGTATCGTGTAAAATGTTAGAAACCATTATAAGGAACAAAATTACTGACCATGTAGATAAGGTAGTCATGGTTTATTGGAAGAAAGCCAACATGGCTTTAGCCAAGGAAAGTCTTCTTTTACTAATTTGTTACATTTTTTTGAAGGAGTGAGTAAACAGTAGACAAAGGTGAGCCAGTCGATATCGTGTATCTGGATTTTCAGAAAGCCTTTGATAAGATCCCTCATGAGAGACTCTTGGCAAAGTTAAAAAATCATGGGGTAGGAGGCAGTGTACTATTGTGGACCAGGAACTGGTTTAAAGATAGAAAGCAGAGAGTAGGGCTAAATGGTCAATTTTCCCAATGGAGAAGCGTGAATAGTGGAGTACGCCAGGGATCTGTGCTGGGTCCGCTGCTTTTTAACATATTCGTCAATGACCTGGAAATAGGAATAAGGAGTGAGGTAGTCAAATTTGCAGATGATACAAAAGTATTCAAAGTTATTAAAACACAAGAAGATTGTGAAAAATTGCAAGAGAACCTTGATAAATTGGAAGTCTGGGCATTCAAATAGCAGATGAAATTTAATGTGGACAAGAGCAAAGTTATGCACCTAGGAATAAAACAAACCGAGCTATGGTTACACGAATAAAACAACCCGAACTATGGTTACACGATGCAAGATTCCACATTAGGAACCACCAACCAGGAAAAAAATGTAGGCGTCATTGTAGATAACACATTGAAACTCTCTGCCTAGTGTGCAGCGGCAGCCAAGAAGGCAAATAGAATGCTAGGAATCATAAGGAAAGGAATAGAGAATGAAACAAAAGATATTATAATGCCTCTGTATCGTTCCATGGTGCGACCACACCTTGAATATTGTACACAATTCTGGTTACCGTATCTTAAAAAGGATGTAGCAGAATTAGAAAAGGTACAGAGAAGAGCTACCAAAATGGTAAAGGGGATGGAAGGATACCCTTATGAGGAGGTTTAAAAGGTTAGGGCTATTCAACATGGAAAAGAGACGGCTGAGGAGAGATATGATAGAGGTCTATAAATTAATGAATAGAGTGGAATGGGTAAACGTAGATTGATTCTTTATGCCATCAAAAAGTAGAAAGACTAGGGGACATGCAATAAAGCTACAATGTAACCCATTTAAGAGTAATAAGAGAAAATATCTTTTCACTCAACGCATAATCAAACTCTGGTATTCCTTACTGGAGGATGTAGTAAAAGCTGTTAGTGTAGCTGCATTTAAAAAAAGGTTTGGACAGGTTCCCGGAGGAAAAGTCTATAAACCATTATTAATGAGAACAGAGGTAATCCACTGCTTGCCCCAATGCATGCATTATAGAACCCGTGTGTCGTTTTGGGAAGCTGCTGGGTACTTGCGACCTGGATTGGCCAGTGTTGGAACAGGATACTGGGCTTGATGGCATTTCTTATGTGCTTATGTTAAGGAGTAGATAACATGAGGATAGGTCTAGCTAAGCTTGGTCGAGAATTTGGCACCTGAGATTTAATGCTAAAAAATGCAGTGCCATGCATTTGGGCTGCAAAAATCCAAGGTAGGGGTACAGTGTAGGGGGAGAAGTACTTCTGTCCACAAAAGAAGAGTGGGATCCAGGCATGGATGTTTCTGATGATCTAAATGTGGCTAAACAGGTAGAAAAGGCAACGGCAAAAGCCAGAAGGATTCTTGGGTGCAGAGGGAGAGGAATGGCTAGCAGAAATAAGGAGGTGATAGTGCCTCTGTATAAGTCTCTAGTACGACCTCATTTGGAGTATTTTGTGCAGTTCTGGAGACCACATCTTCAAAAGGCTATATACAGGATGGAGTTGGTACAGAGGATTGCTACAAAAATGGTTAGTGATCTTTGTTCTAAAGCATATGAGGACAGACTTAAAGATTTTAATATTTATATGTTAGACAAAAGGCAGGATAGCGGAGACATGATAGAGACATTTAAATACCTCTGTGCCATAAATGAAAAGAGGAGAGCCTCTTTTGATAGAAAGCAAGCACTGCTACAAGGGGACATAGAATGAAGGTGAAAGGATGGTAGATGCATGAAATATTCTCACAGTGAAGACAGTAGAGACGAGGACAATGTCAGAATTCAAGAAAGCATGGGACAAACACAGAAGATCTCTAAAGGAAAAAAGGGACTATTATAGCTGATATGGAAGAATAGACTAGATAGGCCATGTGATCTTTTTCTGCTGTCATGTTTCTAAGTTTCTATGATGAGCCTTTCTGTATAGAAATTTTCTGCTATCAAAACTTTTCAATCAGCTACAAGATGGGTAAGCATGCCAGGGCTTTCTTACAGAATCTGCAGATGCTTTCTCAATGCTTATTGTAAACCATCTTGTCCATAATCCACTATCCTGGGCTGTAACTGTCAGTCTCTTGTCTTTAGGCTGCAGTTTGCCTCTCCTTAACCAGTCATGCATCTGGTCTTAGTTGACAAATGGTTTCTGGAGCAATACTTTGTATTTGCCACGGTATTTATGTTTGCCAATTGTTTTTCTTTGCCTGCTGATCTAGTAATTTGAAGAGTTTTTTTTCTCTTGTTTCACAAATTCTATTTCTTCCTTTCCTAAGTTTGTTAGTGGATTTTCATCTATTACTTCTACTCTTTAGTATGCTTGTCGAAATTTCATGATGGAAACAAATTCTGGATGTTTATTTTCATATGTTAGCATATTTGGATCTGATGATGCTGTTAAATAGTCTTGAAGACCTATGAAAATAGTTCTGTAAGTATAATCGATTTCTATGAGGCCCACTCCTTCTCCTCTAGGGATGTACAGACTCAGTATAAACTGGTTCTTAGAAATTACCTCATAGGCATAGAGAATTGTCTTCTTTGTATGTCCAGTTTCTCACAATGTTTAAGAGGGCAGTCTATAATCCCAAAGCTATATGAAAGTACAGGAATTGCCAGCTGATTAATGGCTTGTATCTTGTTCCGTGATGTTAAAGTAATTTTTGCTTGATCTACCTCTAGATATTTATATGTGCCTTCCTGTTCAAGTTCCCTGATATCGCAATCCTCACTCAGGGAGATGTTTTTTGTTTGGCTTAGTATTCCTCTAAGATTGCCTTAGCACATTTGTAAAAACCACGAGCCATCTTGATGTCATCTGAGAAGCTTTTCACTACACAGATTTGTTCCACTAACTGTTGGTCGCTAGAACCATAGAGCTTCAGGTCATCTTTAAACTGTAAGGGGCATGTTTACTAAACCACTGTAAATGCTTTTTCAGCTACTGCATGACATATGTAAAAATGTCATGCGATAGCTGCAAAAGCTGTACAGTAACTGCAGGGGGAGTATCTAGCACCAGCCCTGAAGATTTACCATGGTGACCCATGATCCCTGCATTGGCAGGCACTGCATGCTGCTTGCCAATGCAGGGATCGTGGGATCCAGGGCAAGAGCAAGGGGGAGATAGAGCAAGTTGATGCTCAGTCCTCCCTGAGGCATTTTCATCCCTCTGATCCTTCTTTGGCAATTTCATGGTGTTAATGCCCCAGATTGGTAGATCTGAGGCAACATCACCACTTTTAGAAAGGCTAGTAGACCTGTGGTGTTTGCGGGGGAGGGCAGCAATATCTGCAGCAGCGATTGTGATGATTTTGGCAGCCATCAAGGGAATATTGATTGCGCAGTGGCTGCCTAACATTGCCATGCCTTCTCACTGCACTGATCCTGCCTCCACCAACTCTACCACTGGAATACAGATATCACAGAAAATTGCCTGCGATATCTGCATTTCCACCAAATTAGCTGTTACCATGGCAGTAACACCATGACTGTAGAAATTATCGAACAATCGCTCTGATCCCACATGCCAGCAAGATTCTACTGAAGATTATTCAAAAGAGACTACAGCCATACCTAGAAAAAGAACTACCTGAAGTGCAAGCAGGGTTCAGGAAAGGGCGAGGAACGAGAGACATCATTGCGGATGTGAGATGGATCCTTGAAAAGACAAAAGAATACCAAAAGGATATCTATTTGTGCTTTATCGACTATAGCAAGGCTTTTGACTGTGTAAAACATGAGAAACTCTGGGCCACATTAAGAAGCATGGGTATACCAGAACACCTGATCGTTCTCTTGTGCAATTTGTACATTGATCAAGAAGCAACAGTTCGAACGGAACAAGGAGAAACAGAATGGTTTAAAATAAGCAAGGGTGTAAGACAAGGCTGCATACTTTCCCCCTACCTGTTTAATTTATATGCAGAACAAATCATCAGAGAAGCAGGATTGTATGAAGACAACAGAGGTGTGAAGATTGGTGGAAGACTCATCAGCAACCTTCGCTATGCTGATGATACTACATTACTGGCTGAAAGTGAAGATGATCTGAAACACTTGCTTCTCACAATTAAAGAACATAGTCTCAAAATGGGCCTGCACCTTAAGGTAAAGAAGACAAAGATCATGACAACTGGCATAATCAACAGGTTCATCGTTGAAGGAGAAGATATTGAAATTGTGAACAACTTTAACCTACTTGGATCAACTATCAATAAAGAAGCAACAAGCAGTCAAGAAATCAAACGACGCATTGCTCTTGGCAGAATGGCTATGAAAGACCTAGATAAGATTCTCAAGAGCAGAGATGTCTCTCTCCATACAAAGATTTGACTTGTTCAAGCCATGTATTTTCAATAACATCATATGGATGTGAAAGCTGGACAGTGAAAAAGACAGACAGGAAGAAAATTGATGCCTTTGAATTATGGTGCTGGCGGCGAATACTGTGTATACCATGGACTGCCCGAAGAACAAACCAGTCGATGCTAGAGGAGATCAAACCTAAGCTTTCTTTAGAAGCTCAGATGACAAGACTTTGACTTTCATACTTTGGACACATCATGCGAAGAGAGAGATCATTAGAGAAAGACATCATGCTTGGCAAGATAGAAGGTCAACGCAAAAGAGGAAGGCCAGCAATGAGATGGATCGATACAATAACAGCAGCTACGAGTACCAGTCTGTCAACAATGAGCCGCCTGACTGAATTCTGAACACAATTTAGGATAGCCACGAGTCGACTCTGACTCGACGGCATTTAACAACAACAACATGGCAGTAACTTTCTTGTGTTACTGCCATGATGACAGCTAATGCACCTTAGTAAACATGTCCCTAGGTATAATGTTATCTCTTAGTTGTTATCTTCTTTAAGATTAAGGCTAAATCCATATCCCAAAGAGTTGATTAGAGTATTCAGTGGATTAAGTGCCATACAAAACAGAAGTGGTGACCGGGAATCTTCCTGAAATATGCCTCGCTAGATCTTGATGTTAGGAATGATGAACTGACCATCTTCATATACTGGGGAGCCGAGATTAGGGCTGATATTGGGCAGAGGATGTGGACTGGAAGGAAGCTGATGCTGGGGGAGGGGTCATCTGGGATTGCAAATGGACTGAAACTGGGACTGTGGGGCTAGGACCTAGTAGTAGTCTAATGCTATTACTGATAGGAATCAATCTTCCATATAAAGGCAACTGCTGTTTTGAACCCTGGGGGCTCCAGAGCAGGAGCAGAGGGGGACTATTCCTGCCCTGACTCGCTATGCATCATGGAAACCTCTGGGCAAGTCCCTGGAAGCTCAGATAGGTTGGGGAGGTCAAATATAATCTTTGGGGTGCTTCTGGTGGTTGGGTGACTGGATTCATGGGGGGCTTTTGTTGGGGTGGGGTTTGAGCAATAGATGTATTCTGTTTGAGAGTACTGATTGAGTGTGAGGGATAGGTAGATGATGATTGAATGAAGTGAATGGTGCTCAGCAACGGGGGATTTGACTGGGGGGAATCAGGTTGTGCTGCTATGGCTGCCACTGTTTTTGGCTTTAAAGAGCATGGCAGCTTCTGCACTACCAAATGGCCGGTAGTGTAGTTTTCGTTAATACTGCCTCTTGTGGTGGTGTTAAGTGCAACTGAGCTGTCAGAAGTTGTGACAGCTGGATATCAGTTAACATCCTGTGTGCTGGCGGTCACCCTGAACCTGGCCCTGATCCTGCCCCATCCACGATAAGCACTTACCATATTTTTTTATCATGGTGCTTTTTTCAGCATGCAGTAACCATTAGCAAGGGTCTGCACCAACAGCATGCAGTAAAAACCATCCTAAATGCTCACCACACATTAGTAAACAGACCTCAAAGCCTCCACTGACATTGCTATGAACAGAAAGAAAGTACATGTAGGGCCCGAATTTGAGCTGGGCGGTGCTATGCGCAGCATGAGCGCATAGCCCACCCAACTCCCGCCTAACCCAGATTTTCCATGCCGGGGTCATATATGATCCCGGCATTGAAAATCCGGGTGTCGCCGCATAGACAGGAAGCTGCAGGAGCTACCTGTGTAGCACCGATTTTTGATGATACACGGTTAGCCCCAGCACCTTAAAGATAGAGTGCTTAAAGATAGAAAGGCAGAATGCTAACTGTGTAGCATCAAAAATCAGTGTTACATGGGTAGCACCATGTCCCACTTCGGCTCTGCCCTGGAACATCCCCAACATGCCCCGATGCTATGCAGATAGCATCTGGGCACGTTAGGGACATATCCAGGATTTTCGAAGGGCTCTACCTGTGTAGGTGTCCTTCAAAAATCCCAGATAAGGCCTTTACACAGGTAACTAGGGAAGTTAGCCGTGTAAAGGCCTTTGAAAATCGGGCCTGTAATTTCCAAGTTTAATGTTTAAGTTGTCTAGCTATAGTGTGAAGATAGGTTTCACTCCTCTGTGTCCTATTTTATCTCTCTCTTTTTTAACATATTTGCAACATATTTTAAGCAAATATGATAATCTATTTCATGGAAGTTCATTGCTGAGTTTTAAATGAGGGTGGAGTGGTCTGAAAGGTCTGCAGATCACATCACAGGTTTTAGAATGTTTAAACAGTCATAGCGATGAAATGCAATGATAGTTTATTAATAACTGAGATAACTAACTTTTATTTCACCTTCTATTTTATACAGGTCAAATTGCCGAGAAACATAATTATATACTGTGTCATTTACTTGCCAGGCAAAAAAAAACAAATATTAAAATTTAGTCAGCCAGTGGTTTCTAATATAGAGGATTTCATGATTACCTGTCTTAGGGGATCTGTCCCATGAGTATCGCCTCAGTGTTGTTCCTAAAGCCTACAGTAATAAATGAAAAGGAATTCATCCAGTAGGACGAAACTGCAGCTAATAAATATTTGATCAGCTACATAGATTCAGACAGTTTTATAATACACATAGAAACTTCTAATTGTTTATTAACTCCTGCAGTTTAAATGTACTGTATGGAGGTTCTTAGGAAGCAGTATATAAAAATGTATTTCTAAAATCAAAATTAGAGTCCCTTTTACAGCCTCCTTCTGGAAATTGCAGTGCTTGTGTATAAACCAGACTCCATCTATCTCCATTTGCAAGATCCCCCCACTCCACTCTTCTTTCCCTACGTCACACCATACTGTATCCCTATCTGAGCTGACTCCCTCGTTCTGTCTGATACATACATCACCACCATCTAGCCTTGGTGATTTCTAGGGATGCACATTTTTTAGTATGCGTTCAGTTCGATAGTGAGCCTTAAAAAATCTGGTATATGTTAAACTGATGTGAAGGCACATTTTAGATAGTACCTGAAGATCGGAATTGAGATGTCGAGGTCACGTCATACACCATTCTGGCAGTATTTTAGAAAAGGCTCTGCTAAACACGGAGCCTGTTCTAAAGCAATGCAGGAGTGCATGTATATTTGCCAATATATGGAGCCGGTGGACCCGTTTTTCAAATCTATACATGTGAAAAATCAACAGGGGAAACATGGCAATTTGCATATGCAGGTGCTGGCACTTGGGTGTGCCAGTCATTTTACAAAGTTACATGTAGAAATGCTACCAATTAACCACAGATACTGCTATCTTTCTCGAATTCCAATTCGGAGGAGGAAATAAGCAATAGAGTAGGGGAACAGGAACACCTTTTTGTTTGGAGGCGCTAAACAAACCATTCTCTAGACCCATCCTCAAGTTGCTGATGATGTGTTGGAAAACTTTTGGTTGGGACATGGCCCTTGTGGCCCACCCCTTTTTATTGCCTATGCAACAGGAGTTTAAGAAGGATGAAGACTTATTTGCTTTTACAGGCTTCTGAGAGGGAACGGTGAAGATGGGGTTTGACTGTTAACTGTTTTCTACTATTTGTACACTGCTATGTGCCTGGTGGACACAAGCACTTTTGAAAAAAACTATACATGCCAGGGAACAGCTATAAATCCCAATTTGGACAACTGCAGTCATACACGTGTATTCCCCATTACACATGTACCACTGGCACTCCTTGTGGCCTTGGGCAAGTCACTTAATCCTCCATTCACTCATGTACAAACTTAGATTGTAAGCTCTCTGAGAACAGGGAAATATCCACTGTACCTAAACATAACTTACAGTGAACTACCACTGGAAAGGCATAACTAAATAGAAAAAAATACATAATAAAAATTAAAAAAATTCTCTATATACGTATAATGGGAATGCAAAATGATACGTGTAGATTTTTGACCCCAATCCCCAAGACTATTCCCTAACTACACCCTTGACACACCCCTTGAAACTTTTACATAGTTAGGATATCGATGTTTAAATTTAAGCCCTTTCTAAAATTGTCGTTTATACATGTATGCCATTTCCATGTGCAAATGCCTGATTTTACACATGAAAATTGCAAATAAGGTTTCTCAAACAGCCCCCTTAATGTGCTCTAAGCAACTTAGTGTGCTTTAATTTTCTACTTAGTGCAAATTAAATCAATTTAATGCACACTAAAAATTTACTGTTAAAGAAAATATATGAAACTAGCAAAGAGACACCTGAAAATCAAGAAAAATTTATGAAGAAAAGAAAACAAACCAATTTTCATTTGTCTATGTGCATTCCTACTGATTTTTGCTCAGAAGACTATGGGGCATGTTTACTCCAAAGCACTAGGACTAGCCTAATGGTTTGGGCATCTTACCTCAGGCCAGAGAGCCTGGGGTTTGAATCTTGCTAGAAGACAGCAACTTTGGCCCCAAAGGACTGACGTTTCTAGTCCCACAGGTGCTCCTTAGGCAAGCTACTTAACATTGATATTGAGCCCTTCTTTGAATTATAGAAAAGCAGTAAATAAGCCTAGTTAAATAAATAAATAAATACCAGTAGTGGGCATTTGGAATGCAAATGTAGTGCAGCCCACCAACTTCAGAGGGCATGTGTGCCCATTCCTCTGCCATTAGTGCCTGACAAACATGTAGCACCATGCTAACCAGTGTGAGGTAGCATTATATTCAGCCATGTCAATGCCACATTCATGTTTACTATGTGTTCCTGAAATGTCTGCACTAACCATGATGTGGCATCAATACCCACATTCTGTCCCAATCCACCCAGTTAGCACAGGTTTTTAGCAAAGAGCCCAGTGTTAACTTTTAGTGCAACGTGCTTATTTCATGCTAAACTCTGTGCTAATGGTTATCACGGTTTAGTAAAAATGCCCTTATACGGCTGGGAATCCATTGCTCTAGAATCACAGCTCTTACTTCATTCTGTTCTATTTGAGCCTCTATAATGCATTACTACAGCCAAAGTTCTGCATCATAACTCTCTATTTCTTATGAATTAATTATAATATATAAATTTATTTTCTACTTAGATGAAGTGTTCCTAGAGGTGGAAAGGATAGATCTGCTAATTATAAATAGAAAATGATCACATATACATACAGACATATGTATATATTTTAAATATATATAAAATATTACATCTCACTTCATTGGTACCATTTGAGTGCTAGTTTGTCATTGCAATGTAGCATCCATCTTATGTGCTGCATATTTACCCTTCTGTTCTGAAAAGTTATATTTTTGTGTAATTTAACAGCTGTCTCACAATCAACCCACAGAAATATAGCACCACAGGGAAGGCACAGTCAACCTTAAAACATAATAAAGGGTAAGGGGAAATGAGAGTTATATAACTATTTACATTTCAAGATACTTTACAATCATGAATCTTTTATGATTTCAGGGTAAGAGGTAGTAGGGAGCTATATAATGTTGTGAATCAAGTGTTATATCACTATATAACACTTGATTCACAACAGCATGGTTTTCAACAACATCATGTGTCGAGACTTTGCTCACTTCCCTGTTTGATAACCTGATTTTAGGCTTAAATAATCCGAAACAAGGCTTTATCTTGATATTCATGGATATTGCTTCAACCTTTGATACAATCTATCACAGCCATTTGATTAATCTGCTTAAGCTTAAGGGCATTCAGAGCTCAGCACTAGACTGGTGTCGCTCATATCTAACAGATCGTCAACAACAAGTCTCTATGGGCAATCAAACTTCAGATATGTATCAGCAAACCCAAGGAGTACTTGAGGGCTCTTCCCTATTCACACTGTTATTTAACATATATAAACAACCAATATGTACGATCATACAATCCTTCAGCATTTTTTATCACATCTATGAAGATGATGTGCTTCTTTACACTCCTTTTTTCAACTGAAAACCCAAACTTCAATGGAATCATCGATTGTTTCAATGCTGTCTCCAACTGGCTAATTGCTCATAACCTGAAAGTGAACTATAAAAAGACAGAAGTTTTTTTTTATCACAAAGGTCTCGACATTCATACCTCCAACAACCCTACAGGTTAAGAATGCTGATCTGAGGTCTAATCACGAGGGTAGATATCTGGGCATCACCCTGGATCAGTCCCGAAACATGCAGTCCCATATAAGCAACATCACGAAGGCTGTCTATCATAAAATACGTTCCCTCCTTCATCTCTGACCTTTACTGGAGCCTACTGACTTCCGTTCTGTCTTCCAAACCCTTATCACTCCACTCCTCGACTATGCCAATATCATCCTACATGGTCTTCCTGGATATGCTCTCCATTCTTTGCAATTGTCATTGAATACTGTGGCACAAACCATTTACGGAGCTTCTAGATACAAACATGTAACTCCTCTCCTAATTCATCTACACTAGCTTCCAATAAGCAGTCAACTTAAGTACAAAACTCTCCTGATAACTTTTAAAATTCTTCATCACCTCTCCACATCCTCCCTGGAAGATCTCTTACATTGGACTCCTGACAACAGAGCAAGAAGAACAAATATGGCAAATGCTCTTACCATCCCACCTATAGCTAGAAAAAGCTCCCAATTTGCCAAGAACAGAGCCGTGTCCCTCTTCGCCCCTCCACTATGGAACTCCCTACCTGCTCCTATTCGTCTCATTTCAGATTTGGCCACCTTTCTCAAAGCAATTAAAACACACCTATTCCATCTTGCTTTTGACCACGTAACTTAAAGCCTTGTCTGTCAATATCATACTCAAGATTCTGTCATACTGTAAATAGTTCACCATTCTTACTTGCTACTATTAATGCAAATTTGTTAACTGTATTATATCTTGTTCACATTTTAAATGGAAACTCTTCCATAATAATGTAATAAGTTGTTCTATTGAAAACCGTGCTGATTATGAATAGTGCGGTATAAAACTAAATAAATAAATAAATAAATAAATAAATAAATATAACTATGTACATAATCAATCCTGTACATTTCCAGGTATTGTGAGGCTAAGAACATAAGAACATAAGATATGCCATACTGGGTCAGACCAAGGTCCATCAAGCCCAGTATCCTGTTTCCAACAGTGGCCAATCTAGGTCATACGTACCTAGCAGTATCCCCAAAAGACACAGGTTCCACAATGCTTGTATTGGGTCAAGCATTCATATCCTGGGTCCCTTTTTAATAATGGTTTATGGACCTTTCCTCCAGGAACTTGTCCAAACCTTTTTTAAACCCAGTTACACTAACAGCTCTTACTACATCCTCTGGTAACAAATTCCAGAGTTTGATTACACGTTGAGTGAAAAAATATTTTCTCTTATTTGCCTTAAATAGTTTACCCTGTAGCTTCATTGCATGTCCCCTAGTCTTTCTATATTCTGTTAGCGTAAACAATCGATCTACATTTACCCGTTCCACTCCATTCATTAATTTATAGACCTCTATCATATCTCCCCTCAGCCGTCTCTTTTCCAGGTTGAAGAGCCCTAACCTTTGTAGCCTCTCTTCATAGGAGTAGCCTTCCATCCCTTTTACCATTTTGGTGGCTCTTCTCTGAACCTTTTCTAATAACGCTATATCCTTTTTGAGATACGGCGTCCAGAATTGCACACAATATTTAAGGTGCAGTTGTACCATGGAACGATACAGAGGCATTATAATATCCTTTGTTTTATTTTCCATTCCTTTCCTTATGATACCTAGCATTCTATTTGCTTTCTTGGCCGCCACTGCGCGGAGGGTTTTAACATGTTATCCACGATGACTCCTAAATCTTTTTCCTGGGTGGTGGTTCCCAATGTGGAACCTTGCATTGTGTAACCATAGTGTGGGTTGTTCTTTCCTAAGTGCATAACTTTGCACTTGTCCACATTAAATTTCATCTGTCATTTGGATGCCCAGTTTTCCAATTTATCCAGATCCTCCTGCAGTTTTCCACAGTCCAGGGTGCATAATCTCACTCCTCTCCCGCTTAATTGGGCAGCATCAGGTAGACTTTGTGCAAGGGAGAGGGACAGCCCAGAACATCGCAAAAGCTTGTTCTGATCATGGAATTTTGTGTTCATCATAGCCTTCCCTTACCTTTAGTGACTTTTGATGCAGAAAAAGCATGGACCTATTTGATGAGAGCTATGCAAGGTTTTGGTTTTCAAGGAGAGTTTCTTCACTGGATTCAAGTGTTGTATAATAAGCCTCAGGCCACTGTTTTGGTGGGGAGTATGCATTTCAAACCATTTACTTTGCATAGGGGTACCCAACAAGGCTGCACTTTGTCCCTGATGTTATTTTTACTATCTTTGGAACTCCTGATTTTGGCTTTGTGAGATGCAAGGCAGGTAAAAGGTCTTCAGATGCAAGGGAAGGAAGTTAAATTCAGTGTATTCGCTGACGATATGTTGCTATATCTGCAAGATCCTGAGATTTCGCTGCCATCTGCACTCAGTATAATAAAGAGTTTTGGATGTTTTTTGGGACTGAAGATTAATAGGAGTAAGTCTTTAGCAATAGATGTGAGGGGCTGGATAAAGGCAGGGTGGCAGGGGGCATTCCCATTAAAGTGGGCAGAGGATCAGATCCACTATTTGTGGATTCGGTTTTATTAATTTATATTTTATTTAACATGCTTTTATATACCGCCCCTTCCAGTGATCAGGGGCGGTTTAAATCGAACACAAGGGAACTTTACATAGAACTTTATAACTTATGTACAATTAACAATATTGCAGTAACTATATACAGTAAAATGTTGCAGTAGGCATAATCTTGGATATTACCTTATTATATGTAATCACATTCGTAACAGCCAGATTGTACTGGGTGTGTCTAATTAGATTGAGCTTGGGGTGTATCATGAGAGTTACCATAATACTCATTGAATAAATGTGTCTTTAGTTCCTTTCGGAATTTCAGTAGATCTTTTAATGCTCTCAAGTTGTCAGGAAGAGCATTCCGTAATACTTGAGCATTGTATGAGAAAGCTCTGGAGATGGTAGCTTAGTTAGTATTGTGGAAGTGATTGGGTATGGCATAGGTGTTTTGGGAGCAGTGCCTTCGTATTCTAGAGTTTGTAGGGGACATGAGGAGGGTGGACAGAAGAGTTGTGGCTATTTTGTTGTGGTGCTTAAATACAATCATTAAGTATTTGTATTTTATTCTTGTTCTGATTGGTAACCAGTGGAGGTTATAAAGAATTGGTGTGATATGATCGGTGCAGTGTGCCTTATATAAGATGCGTGCCACAAGATTTTGGGCTAGTTGGAGTTGATGGATGGTTTTCTTGGTCAGAACTTGTAGGATGCTGTTGCAATAATCAAAGTGAGGGGTTATTAGTGCTTGAAGGACTGTTCTGAAATCGTGATCTTCTAACAAAGGTCTGAGATGTTGAATCATGCGTAATTTGACGTAGACGTCTTTATTGACTGATTTTATATGTGCTACCATATTTTAGTGACTGGTCCAGGATTACGCCAAAGTATTTCACCTCCTTCTTGACTTCAAGCTCCAATCCTTGTAACTGGATTTTGTTGGATTGGTGGGGGGGGGGGGGAATGAAGTTTGGATTTCTAAAAACACAGAGCACTTCTGTGTTTTTTAAGGTTGATTTTTAGGTTGTGTGCTTTGAGCCATTCTCTTATATCATCTAGGCATGAGATTATTTGAGTAGTCGGGATCAGAAGTTACAATGGGATGATAAATCATTATATCATCAGTATAGAGATGATAGTTTACATTATGTTTTTTAAAGATACTGCATTATATAGAGATTAAATTATAGGGCAGAAAGGGAGGAATCTTGAGAGTTCCCTTGTTCTTGTTTAAAGGTTGTACAACCTTACCTGACAAGCTGTGTGCAGTTGGTTAAGTAAGACCCAAACCATTGAATGACCGTTCCCTGTAAACTGATTTGTTTTAGCCTTCTAATAAGTATTTTATGATCAATGCTATAGAATGCTGACGTAATGTCTAGAAATATTAAGATAAAAGCTTGCTTGCTGGAGTTCAAGCCATGTATAAGTCTTTCTAGAAAAGTTAACATTAGGGTCTTGACACTGTGATGGGGGTCCAAACCCGTGTTGTTGTTCACCCAGGGGTGCGTTTAGTTCAATGAGGTCTAGCAATTGGATCTGCACAACTTTTTCTATGACCTTAGCTAAGAACGGCATGCTAGAGATGGGTCTATATGAGTTAGGATGGCTTTTGTCGGCCATTGCTGATGTTAATATCAGTCAGATTATGGCCTGTTTTAAGGCAGGTGACATGTGTCCTTGTCATAATGAGTGGTTCACTATCTCTAGGATGGTTGGGGAAACTCATCTTTAGTTGCTTTCAAACAGCTGACCAGGCAAAGTGGTTGTATTGATGCCAGTTATTATATTTTTTAGATGTTTTTGATCAATAGGGTGAAATGTTGACATAACAAAATTGCATAGGAGTATACATGCATGCAAATACATGTGTGGCAAGAGCACTCATACTTTAACCTGATCTGTGTGTGATCATTTGGGCAGAGGTGTTTTATGTACAAGTATTTTATAATAAATATATGTACATATACACATTTGGAATTTCTCTGGAGCAGATGTAAATTTGTATGAGTGAATCTGGGGTATGTTTACCAAAGTGTGCTATCAGTTAGCATGTGCTTTAGTGCTTTCTAAAGCCATTAGCATGGGATTGCGATAATGGCTACCACATGCTAACAACATCCAGCATGGTAAAAATTCCATATTTAACATACAACAGTGCAGGGAATGGGCAGGTTAGGGGTGGAGAGTGGGTGTTGACTGCATACTGTGATTAGCACCGGGGTGATTAAAGTGTGTTAATTATCAATATTGCAGTTAGCACGGGTGCACAACACCACCTTAACAGGTAGAGTTAAGTGCAACAGTGTTAATTATGAATGCTGCAGACATACATTCGGGAACTTTTCTCTGTAGTAACTGTTGGGAATATGCAGTTAACATGGGGCCTTTGCACTTACTATGCATTAGGTTTTCCTCCAAATGCACATTAGGTGCAAACACCTATCACTCTTTAGTAAAATGCCCCTATGTGCACTATTAGGGTTCGTTTTTTAAATTCTATATTATAAAAACAGAAGTGCTGTTGCTGACTTTATAAAATACTGCATAATACAGAAAAGCTGGCCTTCAAATTTCTGGCATATAAAGCAGAAAATGTCAATTTAATAAGCAACCGTGTAGAAAATTCAAAAAGGGACTTTTAGAAACACAAGCTATTTTTCCAGCTATGTCAAGCAGTTGGATTGACTTATTATTTTGATCATTGGTCCCTCAATGCTCTGTGCTCCCTTTTCTAAAATTTTTGACTATATTGATATTTTATTTTAATTTTTAGCAACACTGATTTTTAACAACATTAAGGGGTTAATTTTATAAAGTCATTTTTGTGTGTATGTGAACAAAATTACTGAACACATAGAGAGACATTCTTTTATGGGACAAAGTCAGTGTAGATTTAGCCAAGGAAACGTTTGCCACACCAGTCTGCTGCATTTCTATGAAGGCATGAATCAACATTTGGATAGAAGTGAGTCATAAGGGGCCTTTAGAAGTCCTAATCATTTATTTCCATGTCTTAAAACATCCATTCAGGTGTACAAATCACATGGACATCCCCAAAGCCATTTTAGAAAGGTCTGAATTTACATGTGCCTGGCACACAATCACATTCAAATCACATGTGGCATGGCGGAGGCATGCCCGTGGCATCCCTAAAAATATAAGCATGTGCGTCCAATTTTAGAACAGTGCTACTTCTGTATCTTGCCATGAAAACCCAATGGATAGTCACAACAAAACAAATTGCACCATAGTGCTGGAAGATGAGACCCCCAGGTCGGAAGGCACTCAACTAGCTACTGGGGAAAAGTTGAAGACTTTTCAGAGTAAAGCCAGAATTTATGGTGTGGTTGGATCAAAGCCCTCGGGACGTCTGACTGTTGATGTAGCTGCGCATGAAATGAGAGTCAGAAGCTGTAAAGATGTCTTACATATTGGAACATGGAATGTATGAAGCATGCAGCAAGAGAAGTTGGAGGTGGTCAAGAATGAAATGGAACGTGTACAACTTGATCTGTTGGGTGTCAGCGAACTCAAATGGACTGGCATTGGGCACTTTGCATCAGATGATCACATGGTCTATTATGCTGGAAAAGAAAGACAAAGAAGAAATGGTATTGCATTTATAATAAAGAAGAAACTTGCAAGAACTGTAATGAAATACAATGCAGTAAGTGAACGCTTGATATTTATTTGTCTACGAGGAATGCCTATCAACACAACTGTGGAGGAGTGGCCTAGTGGTTGGGGCAAGGTACTTCAGGCCAGAAGGTCAGGGGTTCAAATCCCACTAGAGGACAGCAACCTTGGGCTGGAAGGACTGGGGTTTCTAGTCCCCCTGGTGCTCCTTGTGGTCTTGGGCAAGTCACTTAACCCTCCATAGCCCATATTCCCTGTAAAATAATTATCTCCAAGTTATAATGCCCTGTTCAATGTAATTTCAGTTTGTTCAATGTAAACCACACTGATGCAGAATAGCGCGGTATATAAGAGAATGTAAATAAAAATAAAATAAAATAAATAAAACTACAATTCAAGTATTATGCCCCAACAACAGCTGCAGAAGATGATGAAATTGAAAAGTTCTATGGAGGAGTAGCCTAGTGGTTAGAACACTGGCTTGGTAACCAAGCAACCAGGGTTCAATTCCCACTAGCACTCCTTGTGGCCTTGGGCAAGTCACTTAACCCTCCATTGCCTTGGAAGAAAGGCCTGGCAATCTACTTCCAGTGACACTGCCAAGAAAACCCAGGAGCTTCTGGGTCGCCAGGAGTCAGGACTGATTCAAAGGCACACATTGCATTGCATTGCATGAACAAGTTCAAGCTGAAATTGACAGAACATGCAACCAGGATATCCTGATAGTAACAGGTGACTGAAACGCAAAAGTTGGCAACAAAGAAGAAGGCAAAGTGGTTGGAAAATATGGACTTGGCAACAGAAATGAAGCTGGAGAAACACTGATAGAATTCTACAAGACCAACAATCTATTCATCTCAAACACCTTCTTCCAACAACACAAGTGATGACTGTACACATTGACTTCACCCAATGGATTGAATGGATTGTACAAAAATCAAATTGACTACATCTGTGGAAGTCAATGATGGAAAAGCTCTGTAACATCAACAAAGACAAAACCTGGAGCTGACTGTACAGATCATCAACTACTAGTATGCAAACTCAAGCTAAAGTTGAAAAAGAGCAAACCACTCATGAATGCAGCAAAATATGACCCTGAGAATATACCACTGGAATTTAAAGACCGCCTGCAAAATCAATTTGCTGCTTTAGATACAAATGACAGAGCTCCAGAAGAGTTATGGAATGACATCAAGAAGGTTGTGTTGGAAGAAAGCGAGAAGTCTCTACAAAAGGTGACAATGCAAAACTGGCCAAAATGGATGACAGAAGAAACTCTGAAAATTGCCCAGAAATGCAGAGAAGCTAAAGCCAGAAGAGAAAGAAAGGGACTCGCAGAACTCAACAGAGATTTCCAACATGCAGCAAGACAGGACAAGGAAAAGTATGCAAAGAAATAGAAGCAGAAACTATTAAAGGAAGAACAAGATCGGCTTTCCTAAAGTTACGAGAGTTAAAGAAAAAAATTCCAGCCTCGAATTGGAATGTTACAAGATGCTTAACGTTCTATGTTGAATGATGCTGAGAAGATCAAGAAAAGGTGGAAAGAATATACACAGTTTTTATATGATAAAGATCAAGTGGACCAACAGCCATTTCAACCTGTACCTTATGATCCGGAACCATTGGTGATGAAAGAAGTTGAAGCAGCATTGAAAGCCTTATCAAAGAAGAAAGCACCAGGCATTGATGGCATTCCCATAGAAGTATTACAGCAATCTGATGTAGCTGTTATTGTACTTACAAGGCTCTGCCAAAAAATTTGGAAGACAACATCATGGCCAACTGACTGGAAAAGATCTGTGTTTATACGAATACTAAAGAAAGGTGATCCAACTGACTGTAGAAATTATCGCACAATCGCTCTGATCCCGCTCTGATCCCACATGCCAGCAAGATTCTACTGAAGATTATTCAAAAGAGACTACAACCATAACTGGAACAAGAACTACCTGAAGTGCAAGCAGGGTTCATGAAATGGTGAGGAACGAGAGACATCATCGCGGATGTGAGAGGGATCCTTGAGAAGACTAAAGAATACCAAAAGGATTTCTATTTGTGCTTTATCGACTATAGGAAGGCTTTTGATTGTATAAACCATGAGAAACTCCGGGCCACATTAAGAAGCATGGGTATACCAGAACACCTGATCATTCTCTTGCATTGATCAAGAAGCAACAGTTCAAACTGAACAAGGAGAAACAGAATGGTTTAAAATAAGCAAAGGTGTAAGACAAGGCTGCATACTCTCCCCCTACCTGTTTAATTTATATGCAGAACAAATCATCAGAGAAGCAGGATTGTATGAAGACAACAGAGGTGTGAAGATGGTGGAAGACTCATCAACAACCTTCACTATGCTGATGATACCACATTACTGGATGAAAGTGAAGATGATCTGAAACATTTTCTTCTCACGATCAAAGATCATAGTCTCATAATGGGCCTGCACCTTAAGGTAAAGAAGACAAAGATAACGACAAATGGCAAAATCAACAAGTTCATCGTTGAAGGAGAAGAAATTGAAATCATGGACAACTTTAACCTACTTGGATCAACTATCAATAAGAAGCAACAAGCAGTCAAGAAATCCGACGATGCTTTGCTCTTGGCAGAATGGCTATGTAAGACCTAGACAAGATTCTCAAGAGCAGAGATGTCTCTCTCCATACAAAGATTCAGCTTGTTCAAACCATGGTATTTTCAATAACATCATATGAATGCGAAAGCTGGACAGTGAAAAAGATAGACAGTAAGAAAATTGATGCCTTTGAATTATGGTGCTGACGGCGAATACTGCATATTCTGTGTAACGGTATGTTATTGTAGCTTTATGTAATGTAATGTATCTGCTGTGTTTCACTATGTGATGCAGTCCAAGTGTTCATTGTTTTGTTTTCCCTAACCTTTGTATAGCCCTGTGCTGTATTTGCTGCTTTGATTGAAGGAACAGGTGGGATACAAAACTGGTTAAATAAATAAATAAATAAATAAATAATATACCATGGACTGCCCGAAGAACAAATCAGTCAGTACTAGAGGAGATCAAACCTAAGCTTTCTTTAGCAGCTCAGATGACAAGACTTCGACTTTCATACTTTGGACACATCATGCGAAGAGAGAGATCATTAGAGAAAGATATCATGCTTGACAAGATAGAAGGTCAACGCAAAAGAGGAAGGCCAGCAATGGCATGGATCGATACAATAATAGCAGCTACAGGTACCAGTCTGTCAACAATGAGCCGCCTGACTGAAGACCAAACAAAATTTTAGGACAACTATCCAGAGGGTCGCCTGAGTCGACACCGACTCGACGGCACTTAACAACAACAACAAACAAATAATAATTCCTACATTGCACAAATTGAGCAAGTCAAAGCAATAATGTAGTAGTAGGTGTATGGCAAGGACAAACTCTCACCTCCAAAGTCTGTTCAGTGGTCTTTAATGCCGTTTCTTGAGGAATATTGGTATGTAATGATCACCAAATCATTGATGGAGTGATGTTCTGTGTCTATTGCAACTTTATTAATAACTGAGTGCAATCTGTAATAAATGATGGAGAATGTCCTACATAAGACTGTATAAAATGGTCAACAAAAATAGATAAGGGTTCAAGCAGTGATCCATGTAGAAATACTATGGGTCTCCCAGTAGGAGACTGAGTAGATTTATGAACTTTTGGAAACATATAAAAACTGCTATTTTAGGATGGACTACTTGTAAAAGATCAGCTTCTCCTTTTGTAAGAAATCTCACAGCTTCATCAACCAGAGACTTGATTCTCCAATAGGATCTCCTGGCAGACATTGATAATGATTATTATTAGCCAATTCACAATATGCTTCTTCTAAATATTGATTCCTGTGTTGGATGACAATTGAGCCACCTTTATTGGCAGGTTTTCTTACTAAGTGGGTCATTTTAAAAGAGATGGATGTGGGTTAAATGTCCAAAATGAGTGATGAGGATGGTTGAATGGCAGGGACGTACAAAGAGCAATTACAGAACCAGGCAGATCTGAACGTCCCCGTGGACAGAATGTCCAAATCTAGGCATCCTAACATGGGCTTATCTGGGAGCATTCTTAGGTGCAGCTAGTGTGGAGCAAGGGTTCAAATGTCTAAAGCATATTTTGGTATAAGGAAGGCAACTGACGTGGTACTAATCTGAGGGAGGTGGAATTAAAAAATATATGGTATAAGCACGTATGATTATTGAAAAAAGATTCACTCATAATAAAATATGGAAATAAGTTTCTGAATTTATATCTAGTTGTTTATCTGGGATATGAGCTTCTTTCCCTGTGAAAGTTTTTCTTTAGTGTAAGCATTCTGGATTCAAATAAGGATGTTGATTTAATTGATTTATTTGTGTATAGTGTAACAAAACATCTCTTTCTACATTAGTGCCCTCTTTTTTCAAGTATAACTGAATATCGTACCTGTAATTACGTGTATATAATGGAAAAGTATGGTTTCGCTAAGGGTAATAGCACAGTGCATCTTGGGTAGCCATGACAATTAGACTGTTCATGCCAAAATGGAAGTAAAAGACTAACTGTGGCTGCGGGGCATCCTTTGCAAAATCAGATTGTATCCTAGACGGTACAATTCAACACTAGGTAAGGAAAACACTGCTATTTTGTTATTTTGTATACCATTAATTTCTCTTATGCTAAATGTACTCCCCTGAATTTATAGGAAACACATTCAAAGGTCTAAAGCTTGTTTTTAAATAGATACTGTGATGGCTGCAGCGTCCTTTAATAGTGGGGTCTAGAAACAAAATAAAATGCAAGTTTAGGACTCCTTCTGCTGAAAGGGAAAAATCTAATTTATGATCTTACAAATGAAAAAGATCAGTGAAGAAGTGATATTTTTAGAGCCAGGCACAGAACCATAGTGTGCCCACATTGGAAAAGTATAGGTCTTTCTTCCTGTGTCCTGCCTTGCAACCTCTGCCACCAGTGCAACATCAGCAGCCACAATGTAAATGGGGGGCGTGCATCACTGCCTTTTCTAGATATGCTATCTGCCCATCCTGTTGTCATGGCTAGTGCTGCTCTCTGTATCCTTGGCACCCATTGTGTGTCACTGACATGCCATGCCATGCCATGGACAGTAGCGCACCAGGAGCTCAGGCGACTGCACTCGCTCATCTTCTCCTTACCTTGGCATTCTGCCAGCTTTCACAGCAACCTCTTTTTTCATGTGCCCCTGAAATGCATTCTAAGGGCCTTGATTTCTCACCTCATCCTGTAGCAACAGCAGATGAAAGAGGTTCTGTTAATGCTTCTATGACCTTTCTGCTTGGCATCTGGCCCTCTCGCACACTGGCGCCATACATCTGTTCCACTGCCACCTTTTCGCAACTGGTGCGGCTTTGCAACATATAGTTGTGGGCAGGTGCCATGTTGTAAGGTGGTGTGTACTGGGGGTTATTATCATCATTAATGAACATATGTGGTCACTAGTCACTCCCACATATCTGAGTTAATGACCTCTTATAAAATATCAACCAGTCTAAAAGGATTCGCAGTGACCAGGATATTCAGTAATACTGACGCTTACTATGCTGCTGAATATTTGTGGGTGCTGCCATTAGGCATCACAATGCTAGCCTTCTAGCAGTGGGGTATTCCAAGTAGAGTAGGGGATAACCAGGCAGCAGCAATATTCAGTCACTACCCAGATATCCCTTGGTGGCAAAAATTAGGGACCTTAAAGGCTATCGTAACTTTCGCTGCTAAAGCTAACCTGGCAGTGGCTGAATATCACCACTGCCCAGTTAACTTTGCTGCTATCTGGTCAGCCCAGATATTCAATGCTGATGGCCAGATATGGCCCCAGCATTGAATATTCAGGTCTAGAGTTCAGTGGTGACGGCTAGCCGCTGCTGCTGAATATCGGGCCCTATATCTTATGCAGGTTCTTGCAAATATCTAGGCATGGGCATTTACCCCAGTTCTAGGGCTGTTGTAAATGTCTGCACCTCAACTTAGGGGGCAATTTCTGCCACTTATGCTAGTATTTTGTAAAGATAAGGCAGTACCTACTTGTTTTTATAAAATGGGCTAACAAAGTTACTTTAAAAAAGTGCTTTAGCTAGGCGCCTCCTTATAAAATGACCCTCTATGGGGGAGATTTTATAAGGCAGCTGAGAAAAGATCTGTGGCCTCTGCGGCCCCCATGCATGCAAGTCCGTATTTTCCTGGACTTGCACCTGTGCACTGGCACTTCCGTATGTTGGACGGGATTTTGTAAGAGCATGTGGAAGTGTCCTTCATGCCATTCCTGGGTGGGGTGTGCATGAAGGTGTGGGGTTTGTGCAGAGTAGGCACATCCTCAAGGGATGCATATGCATTATAGAATCTATGGCAGACGTGCGACCCTACACTGACCTAGGCTCCATCAGCTCCACCTACTCTAGGGCAGATACAACGGATGTGCCTAGAATATGACATGTCGGTATGCAACTGTTTTTAGAAAGTGAGGTACAGACATGCAAGGACATGCATCATCTACGCGAGGGCTTGCAAAGTTATCTTCTGCATGTGTAGGCATTCCTCGAGATATGGATTGGGTGGGGCAAAGTATCTTTGTGTGGGAGCTCCCTATTAGGCTATATGCTAAAGGCACAGAGGCACATATGTTGGCTTTATGAATAGGTGCAAGATATGAACCTTCTCTGCTTAGATGCCTTGTTACAAACTCCAAGTGCATAATGTTTCAAAATTCAATTTGCATAAATAAATCTATAATATGGATGTTGACTCAATTACTTGCCTTTTTCAAATGTGAATATAAGGCAAGTTATAATTTGAGTACTGTAGTTGTTTCCCTGCTCTAATGGGCTGGCAATCTGAGTTTTGTCTTAGAAAGTGGAGGGTGTAGTCACCCATTGTTTCAGTGTAATTTGAACCGTAGCTTCCCTGGTTCTCATTCCACTGCTTGAACTAATAGACTATTCTCCCATTCCTCCCTTTGTGTATGACAGATTTTACGAATGTATATGCCTAGGAGGGGAATTTTAGAAGAGCCATCCAAGTGCAATCTGGGACATCTAAGCCAGAACATCTGAAGAAAAAAAGCAGAGAAGGGCAGGTGCAGATGTGATGTCACAGACATGGATGTGCCTGATAATGGATGTCTGCAGGGATGTCTACATAGACATCCCTAGAACCATAATTTAGCACATAGACATCTAGGATAGCCTAATGGTTAGAGTAATGGCTTAGAACAGGGCAGCCAGTGTTCAAATCCCCTGCTACTGACATTGTGCTAAGTACTAGGGATCATGAAGTACTTTATGGATGTTTTTCAGTTAAAAAAACACTTTTGAGATACCTGTTCATTCCTGGACCAGGTCTAATGTTAGACATGATGCTGGACGTTCATGATGTTTCTGAAATCAGGTGCAGATATCCAAAATCCTAGAAACACTTTGTCCACACCTCTTTCATGCTTCCATTCAGACTTGGATGTCCTCACTTTGGGGATTCTCCAGAGATGGCTTTTAAAATGGCTCTGGAGAAGTCTCTTTGGACATCTCTAAGCCTGTTTTCAGACATCCAAAGCATGAATAGGGCTTCTAAAATGACTCCCATAATAAATTAATTAGACTGCTTGGCTTATTTTGATACAAAATTTAGATTAGAATACCAAGAATTTTCCTATAGAAAAAAAATGAAATCTTTAGAACAGTACCTCTGCCCTATGCGGGTAATTTTATAAATTATTTGTATACCTAAAACTGTTTTAGGCACATAAAAGGCTCTCATAGAATTATGAGCCCTTTTTATTAACCCATTTTGGACAGCTCACATATTCTCTCTCTGTTCTGGATGATTTATTAGATTTGTTACATTCAAACAACTATGAAATATAGGCAATAATAAAAAATATTAAAACTTTGCAGAAAATAGAAGTTTCACATAGTGTATGTTTTGCATACACTGGTCCAATGCCGGTCTTCCCAGTGATCAGAAAAGTTATGATTCAGTATCAATATTCATTGACATAAACATACTGTATGATACTATTGAAACTGCAGTTTTCATTTCATTTATTATGAAATAATATAGTTTGTCAACAGTCCATTCTGACGGCGGAATATGATACACATGAAAACACCTCTGATGCAGTGCGTCAATATTGCACCATTGAAACACCTAGAACCGAATGCGTGACAGCAATTAGTCTCGACAACATATTAGCCCAGCGTATGAGAAACATACAAGGCCGATATACGCACCAATAACTCTGACACTAAGTAACTTACAGTTATCTAAGCCTATTTTCTAAAGGCTACAAATACTTTTATTTGCAAAATAGTAGCTATTACAGCATTATAAGCTACTTACTATTTTTTGTGATCTTTTTATGTTGAGGCGCCAGTACCGTCAAAATCAGCAAACTTTGAATACCTATTAAACTAAATAAATCTCATACAAAAAAATCTGTATATAACGCTTTTTGACATAATGTTAATAGCTAAGGAAGGACTGGGGTTTCTAGTCCCACAGGTGCTCCTTGTGGTCTTGGGCAAGCCACTTAACCCCCTCCATAGCCCATGTTCCCTATAAAATAGTTATCTCCAAGTTATAATGCCCTGTTCAATGTAATTTCAGTTTGTTCAATGTAAACCGCACTGATGCAGAATAGCACGGTATATAAGAGAATATAAATAAAATAAATAAATAAATAAATAAACATAGTTCCATTGAATTTATAACCATTAATTAGTAAACAGTTGAGTAGTAAGTATGGAAACCTTATGTCTGTAAAACGCTGGTCCAAAATGGGTTAAAGCCCACCAAGGATTTGCAAGTAACCTGTCAAATGCAAAGCCTCCATGGTAGCTGTTGGGGGCGTGACCAGGATAGTCCCGCAGCTAATACTTGATGGGTCAATCTAACATGCACCCCACCGAGGCAGATTCAGTTAACGATTCCCATAGAGGAGTTGCTAGATGAACTCGCATTAAGAACCTCACGCACAGCAATAGCCCTGGTATTCTCTATACCTCCACTTTACTTTATTTTTCACCTTCCTGCAATTACTGATTAATGTCCATTGTAGCATACAGTGGCAGATACATTCACACGTTAGTGTTCCTAACGGCTCGTTGTCGCATATTGTAATACACGTTACCTGGCTAATGGGCTTTAGTAAAAGGGGCCCTAATTCACATATAAAAGTGCACATGGTGCAAGATGGCACATACTTTTACAGTAGACATTGAGGCACAGCCAGGACACTGGGTGGGTCTAGGCTTGACACTCACATGGAGGATGTCTTAGAACCTTCCTCTAGCCCTTTAAATACAGCTCTGACTGACTCAGATTATAAGAACATAAGATATGCCATACTGGGTCAGACCAAGGTCCATCAAGCCCAGTATTCTGTTTCCAACAGTGGCCAATCTAGGTCATATGTACCTAGCAGTTTCCTCCAAAGGCAGTAAAAGGAGGAGCTGGGGAGGATCAGCTGGTGGGCTAGATGGACGGCCAGTTTGGCCCATATTTAGGGAACTCCCAGACTCAGAAGGAGGAGAACACCTGAAAGATTGGGAGGATCAGCTCCAGGAATGTAGGGTCAACTCCTGCCCGAGCCGTAAGAACTGCAGTGCGTGCAGAAACAATTGTCTCTTCCAGAACAGCTGCCAGGACCTGTAGAAGAGGTGGAGGAAATGGTCTTCAGCTCCAGCAAAGTAAGGCAGGAATTTCTGAGAACAACCTGAATAAAGCCTGATTAAACTGACCAAGACAGTGTGGGATGGGGCCAAATTGCTAGCTTACTTTAAGCACTGAACTGCGTAGGGAGAGGCTATCTGCCCTGCTCTCAAAGCCAGAGCACGGCTGTGGAAAACCAATATGCAAAAATAGGCCAATTTAACAGAGAATGTGTGGATTTTAACTTGGAAAAAAACGGTTCTGTAAAACCTGTATGAAATGAGAAATGTAAAGTAGTCTTATCTCCTTCTGAGAGAAAGAAACACCTTTGATCTATTGCAACTAACCGTTGCTGCAAAGTGCTTGCTAGGTAGAGAGGAATACATCCCTGCCCAAGAAACTGCAGATGGCTTATTAAACTGTGCTTGAGCAGCAGAGCAGGCACTGTGAACCAAAGTGCTCACAAAACGCTGCTCTCAAGAAGGACTTCAAGTTAAACATTGTATGACTGGTTTAGGAGATGACTCTTGCTGGGAATTTGGATAAGCTGAAAGCTACTTCTCTGAACCCAGCTGCAATTTATTATTATTAGAGAACTCAGCGGTAGCCTGGAACTGCACAGACTGGAAGCTTCCTATCCAGGACCTTAGTTTGTTTTTCATATACAGTACTGTAAGTTAAACATAGAAACATGATGACAGAAAAAGACCACAAGGCCCATCTAGTCTGTCCTTCCATAACAACAACTACAACAGTCCACTTTTTACCTTTAGAGATCCTCTAATTTAATTTAATTTAATTAGCAGGTTTTTATATACCGCAACTTCCATAGATCAGTTGCGGTTTACAATGAACAACAATGAACAAGCAAGGCTGTTTTACAAGGAACGGCAGTAAACATCAATGCTGTTTTTACATATAACAGTGTAAACAATAATGGGCTCAATCTATCAGTAACAGATTGATAGAAATGAGAACTATATACAGTGAACATGTTTAGAACTATAATACAATTTTAATTAGAATCTCTGGATATCTTACAAGGTTTTAGTACATATTCCAGTTCGAGGGTCACTTATTGCTGGTGCGGCTATCCCTTTTCTTGTTGTATTTGTAATCCTCTGTGTTGGTCCCATGCTTTTTTGAATTCAGTTACTGTCCTCATCTCTACCACCTCCACTGGGAGACTATTCCACGGATCCACTACTCTTTCCGTAAAGAAATATTTCCGCATATCACTCCTGAATCTATCTCCCTTCACCCTCATCCCATGTCCCCTCGTCGCAGAACTTGCTTTCAATTGAAAGAGGCTCTCTCCCTGAACATTTATGCCACGGAGGTATTTAAACATCTCAATCATATCACCTCTATCCCGCCTTTCCTCTAAGGTGTACATATTAAGATCCTTAAGTCTGTCCTCATATGCTTTATAATGAAGACTACTAATCATCTTAGTAGCAACCCTCTGCACCGACTCCATCCTGTTCACATCCTTTTGAAGGTGCGGTCTCCAGAATTGCACACCATACTCCAAATGAGGTCGCACCAAAGACTTACAGAGGCATTATCACCTCCTTTTTTCTGCTAGCCATTCCTCTCCGTATGCACCCAAGCATCCTTCTAGCTTTTGCCGTCGCCTTTTCTACCTGTTTAGCTACTTTAAGATCATCGGACACAACTACGCCTAGGTCCCGCTCTTCTTTAGTGGACAAAAGTACTTCACCTCCTATGCTGTATTGCTCCCTTGGATTGCTGCAGCCCAAATGCATGACCTTACATTTTTTAACATTAAATCCCAGCTGCCAAATTCTAGACCATTCTTCAAGCTTAGCTAGATCCCTCCTCATGTTATCTACACCTTCCTGGGTGTCTACTTTATTGCAGATTTTGGTATCATCCGCAAAGAGGCAAACCTTACCCGACAGCCCTTCCGCTATATCACTAACAAAGATGTTAAAAAGTTAAAGTCCGGAGAAGTAATCCAAAGGGAAACTATTGAATTAAGGGACTTGGTCCTTATGCACTTAATGAGCTCTCAGGCAAATTGGGAATTGTTTTGATATTATACAAGGTGCTTTGACCTGAGAGCTACATTTACCAGAATGCCTTGCATTGCAGTCTGGTGGATTAAGCATGTAGCATAAACCTGAATGAGTTGTACAGATACTCTGAACAAACAATTGAGTTGATGAAAACAGTAATAGTTTTACACATTTTCTGAAGATAATAAAACAAGTTTTTGTTTAAGCCACTATGGGCCCGATTCCCCCACTGGCTCTCACTGTACTTCCTGTGCATCAAGCTGGCGAGAGCCGACGGGGGGGCGGGAGGGGGTAGGCCAGTCCGGCAATACATACAGGGCCGATTAAAGCCATGGCCCTGTTCATGCTGCCGGGCTCGTGGGGACGTGCTGCTTATAGTAACATAGTAAATGACGGCAGATATAGACAAGTATGGTTCATCTAGTCTGCCCAACAAGGCAGCAAGAGTAGGTGCACGTGACATAATATTCCAAGTGAGGCCTCACAAGTACTGTGGCATTAGTACCTCTTCCTTTCTGCTTGTAATTCCTCTCTGTATGCAAGCCAGCATCCTTCTGGCTTTTGCCACTGCCTTGTCACGCTGTTTCGCCATCTTGAGATCAGAAACAATCACACCAAGGTCTTTCTCCTTGTCCATGCACATCAATCTCTCACCCCTTATTGCATACAATTCCCTTGGATTTCTGCTTCCCAAGTGCATTACACTGCACTTCTTCACATTAAATCTTAACTGCCAAGCATTAGACTATTCTTCCAGCTTTTGTAGATCTTTCCTCATGTTCCCCACTCCCTGAAGGGAGTCCACTCTGTTGCAAATTTTGGTTTCATCTGCAAAGACAGACTTTTTCATTCAGCCCTCCATCAATATCACTCACGAATATATTGAACAGTACCATTCCCAAGACTGAACCCTGGGGCACACCGCTAATCACCTTCCTTTCATCCGAGTGAGTTCCATTTACCATCACCCTCTGTTGTCTGTCAGTCAACCAATTTCTGATCCATTTCATCATCTTGGAACCCATACCCAAGCCATTGAGTTTATTGATAAGCCTCTTGTGAGGAACAGTATCAAAGACTTTGCTGAAATCTAGGTAGATCACATCCATTGCATGCCCTTGATCTAGTTCTCTGGTCACCCAGTCAAAGAACTCAATCAGATTTGTTTGGCATGATCGTCTTTTGGTAAAACCATGTTGCCTCAGATCATGCAACCTGTTGGTTTTGAGGAAGTCCACTATTTGCTCTTTCAGGAGCGCTTCCATTACTTTTCCTGCCACCGAGGTAAGACTTACTGACCTGTAGTTTATCACTTCTTCCCTATTACCACTTTTATGGAGAGATACCACATCAGCCCTTCTCCAGTCCTGTGGAACTTCTCCTGTCTCCAAGGATCTATTAAAAACATCCTTTAAAGGCCCTGCAAGAACTTCTCTGAGCTCTTTCAGTATCCTGGGGTGTATCTCTTCTGGTTCCATAGACTTGTCCACTTTCAGTTTTGCAAGCTGTTCTAACACATCATCTTTTGTGAACGGTGTGGTATCTACTCCATTCCCATTTGTATATTTTTCAATCACAGGTGGTCCTTCTCCAGGATTTTCTCTAGTGAAAACAGAGTACTTGTTTAGCATTGCCGCTTTTTCAATGTCACTTTCTATGAATCTGATCCCAGCACTTTTGAGTCCTGCAATTCCATCTCTGATTTTCCTCCTCTCCCGAATATACCTGAAAAAGTTCTTGTTGCCACACTTCACACTTTTAGCCATCTTTTCTTTTGCCTTTGATTTTGCTATTCTTATTTCTCTTTTTGCCTCTTTTAGTTTGATTTTGTATTCTTTTCTGCGTTCCTCTGTTTGTGAGTTTCTGAATTTTGTGAAAGCTGTGATTTTTGCTGGACAGCTGCCTGCATTTCAGCATTGGTGAGCTGTTTAGTCATGTACAGTAAGGGCCTGATATTCAGCCATTCTAAATCAGTTAGCTGCTGCCAAGGAACTTTAGAGCCAGATAGTCAATATCAGGGCCATATCGGGCCACCGGTATTGAATATCCAAGTCAGCCGGATAGCACAGAAGCTAACACAGCAGTGGCAATATTTAGCCGCTGCTCAGTTACCTTCAGCTTCAGCAGTGAAATTAGGCCAGCCTTTACTGGGTAGCCTGATTTCACTGGACTATTCCTGGGTACCAACCCTGCTCTGCCCCCAGAATGCCCTACTGCTAGCTGCTGAACATTGGGGCATCTAGTGGCAGCATCTGGAAATATTCAGCGGCACTAACCGCGTTTGTGCCGCTGAATATCCCAGTCAGTGCGATTAACGCAGTTAGCAGGTCGGCTAACCACATTGATCACTTTAAATATCATGCCCTAAGTGCTTTTTCATCCTCAGAGAGCTTACAATCAAGGGGTGTGTTTACTAAGTCCCCACACTATTAACGCAAGTTTGGAATGCATTACTAGTGTGGGGTACCATGCTAAATACAGGGGGGGGGGGGGAGCAGGGATAATCGCAGCTTGCCACCTTAAAACCACTGTGAGGAGCAGCTACAGCCACCCAGTCTGCTGGTGGTAGTTGCTCCCTACCAAGCGCCAGCAGCACAAGCGTTCAAGCCCTGTGCTAGCAACACTGCAGTGGGACTACCCATGCCCCACTCGGCTGCCACCCATATGCGTGCTACAAGGGCAGCACAGGTCTTTTAGCAAAGGGCATTGCACTACTTTTAGCACAGCACTGATAATGTGAAATTTCATTTCAGTTATGATGTATAAATCACTTTAGTTGATTTTGTAATTTCTAACCATTATGAGTTTGTTTTATTCTTGATTGATTTAATTTTATATGAGTCTGTAATCCTTGCTTATTGTAATCTGCCTTGGGCTTTTGGTTAAGTGGAATAGAAATGCTCAATTCAACTAAACTAAGCTTAATAAACAAGACCCAGGTCTAATAATTTTGTAAATCATTCTTCACAAATCTGATTTTTCTTTTTTTTCTTTTATTACTTATTATTTTTCACCATATTTCAATTACAATTAATATTAAAGAAAAAACAAAGCAAAATAAAACAATCATATAATCCCACAACATCCTAACCTCTAGCCCACAACTTGAAGAGCGTAAAAGAAATTTATGGGGCACCAAAAAAATCCCAAATCCCCTTTTACATAATCTTAGAAAACAAAACATCAGTATATAATAATAATACAAAAAACAAATTCAGCCTTTCTCCTGCAGAAACCCCTCCAATTGTAAAGAATCAAAAAACACATAGGTCTTCCCCTGCCAAGATAAAATACATTTACGAGGATATTTGAGAATAAAGGCAGCCCCACAAGCCAAGGGAATGGAGGAGTGGTCTAATAGTTAGAGTACTAGCTTGGTAACCAAAAGACCAGAGTTCAATTCCCACTAGTACTCCATGTGGTCTTGAGCAAGTCCCTTAACCCTCCATTACCTCAAAAGAAAGGCCTGGCAATCTACTTCCTGTTATGCTGCCAAGAAAACCCAGGTGGTGCTGGGTTGCTAAGAGTTAACATTAACTCAAAGGCACAAATTGCAATTTTTGTGAGAGCCAAGACATGAGGCCGAAGCTCCAGGAAAGCCTTCCGTCTTCTCTGAGTCACCCGAGATACGTCTGGGAAAACCTGAATAGATTGACCAAAATATTTCTCTTGTCTTTTAGTAAAATACGATTGATTATCAGCCTCCAAAAGAAAAGCAACTAAGAAAGTTGCCCGATTAGAAATATCCCCCTTAGAGGTCTCCAAAAAGGTTGACAAATCTAAACTCAGTATAGACAGTTGATCAAAATCTCCCTCTGTTACTCCCTGTCTCTCACAAATCTGCTCATTTATGTTTGCAATTGTTCCTTGGGAGCTTATGTCAGCAACGTTCATTGGAAAAACTGTATTCGTCAGATAGAATGTTCATTTCAGCTATTTCCATTGAAGGGCACTAAGGGGCCCTTTTACTAAAGTGCTTTAAGGTTTTTGCAGTTAACGTGCATTTATAGTGAAACCGCATTGAGTGCAAAACATCCGTGGTAATTGTTGGGGGCATGACCAGCATGCTCCTGACAGTTAACACACAGATGCATACCCTAAATCATGGCACAGTTACTGTGGATGTACTTACCGCCACCTATTGAGATGAGATAATGCACCTGCACTAATTGCAACATTGACATTAGCTGTGTGATGTGTCCCCGTGCTCTAACTGCAATGTGCTCACAGAACACACTCTCCACACCTAACCCATTCAACAACCTAACGCATGATTGGCAGCTAGGGCAAAAATTGTCATCCATTAGCTGTCATGCCTCATGGTACTTGTTATCACAGCCCCGAGCATGCAGTTAACTCATGCCAAATCATGCATTAACTTCATAGTGCACTTTAGGAAAAGGGCTCCTAAGAGGTTATGTCAATGTACAGAAATAAAAATATTATAAATCAGTTCCTGCATGTTTACCAGCTGATGCGCAGGTGGTGTTCTCTTTAATCCTCCCTGTTGAGGGTAAAGGCTGAGGCAGAGAAGTTTGCATCCTGGAGATAAAGGTATGGCTGCGTGGATGGTGTCATCGAGAGTGTTTTGGTTTCCTGGACCATGGGATGATATTCCAAGGGCTGCAGAGCAGAGATGGTATCCATCTGTCCAAGAAGGGTTGACTGGCTAACCTACTGAAGAGGGCTTTAAACTAGATTCGTTGGGGATGGGTGAAGAAAGCCCCCGGGTAAGTGAAAACCCACAGGTAAGTGAAAATGTAAATACCTCTATAGAAATGGATAAAAGGGGCAACATCTGGAAAGCGGTGCATATAAATGAAGGTGGCATGGGAAATAAGATCCCAGATGTTGAGACTTTAATGGAAGAGGCTGACTTGGATTTAATGGTGGTTACAGAGACATGCTTCACAAATAACCATGACTGGGATTGTATTATACCAGGCTATACTTTATTCAGAAAGGACAGGGTAGGAAAAAGGGGAGGAGGAGTGACACTATATGTAAAAAATAATATTAAAGCTATAGAATTACAGGGCTTAAAATAGAGAGAGAAAGCACTGTGTGCCAAACTAGATAAAGGGAAAGAGACATCCATTTACTTTGGCATGATATACTGATCTCCCTCACAGGGAGAAGTGGTGGATGGAGATTTAGTAGAAGACATATGAAACATTGCCAGGAAAGTGGAAGTACTACTGATTGGTGTCATCCCTGGATTCTCTACAGGAAGAACTATTCAGGCAACTGGTAACAGAACTCAAATGTGAAGGCGCCATGCTGGACTTGGTGTTTACCAATGGTGAAAATGTTTCTGATGTTATAGTGGGAAATCATCTTGCATTCAGTGATCACCAAATGGTGTGGTTCAGTATTAGGACTAGGGCTGATAAAATCCATTCAAAAGTGAGGGTCTTAGAATTTAGGAAAACTAACTTTGCCAAGATGGGTCAATATCTCAAGGAGTCATTAGCGGGATGGGAACAGATGGGGGATGTAGGAAAAAAGTGGGCAAAACTGAAAGGGGATATTTTGGTTATGGTTATGGTTTAGGCATTTGATATACCACCCTTTACTTACGCATCAGAGCGGTTTACATGTATACTAACAGGTACTTTTTATTCCCTTGTCCCCACAGGGCTCACAATCTAAGTGTACCTGAGGCAACCAATTTTAAGGGCAACCAACCTTTCTGTTGTTGTTGTTGTTGTTAAGTGCCGTTGAGTCGGTGTCGACTCCTGGCGACCCTCTGGATAGTTGTCCTAGATTGTGTTCAGTCTTCAGTCAGGCGGTTCATTGTTGATAGACAGGGACACGTAGCTGCTGTTACTGTATCAATCTATCTCATTGCTGGCCTTCCTCTTTTGCATTGAAGTGCTATCTTGCCAAGCATGATGTCTTTCTCTAATGATCTCTCTCTTTGCATGATGTGTCCAAAGTATGAAAGTCAAAGTCCTGTCATCTGAGCTTCTAAAGAAAGCTTAGGTTTGATCTCCTCTAATATTGACTGGTTTGTTCTTTGGGCAGCCCCTGGTATACGCAGTATTTGCCGTCAGCACCATAATTCAAAGGCATCAATTTTCTTCCTGTCTATTTTTTTTTACTGTCCAACTTTTGCATCCATATGAGGTTATTGAAAACACCATGGCTTGAACAAGTCAAATCTTCAGAATCTTGTCTAGGTCCTTCATAGCCATTCTGCCAAGAGCAATGCATTGTCGGATTTCTTGACTGCTTGTTGCGTCTTTATTGATAGTTGATCCAAGTAGGTTAAAGTTGTCCACGATTTCACTTTCTTCTCCATCAATGATGAACTTATTGATTTTGCCAGTTTTCATGATCTTTGTCATCTTTACATTAAAGTGCAGGCCGATTTTAAGACTATGTTCCTTGATCATGAGAAGCAAATGTTTCAGATCATCTTCACTTTCAGCAGGTAATGTGGTATCATTAGCACAGCAAAGGTTGTTGATGAGTCTTCCACCAATATTCTCACCTCTGTTGTCTTCATACAATCCTACTTCTCTGATGATTTGTTCTGCATATGAATTAAACAGATGGGGGAAAGTATGCAGCCTTGTCATACACATTTGCTGATTTTAAACCATTCTGTTTCTCCTTGTTCTGTTCGAACTGTTGCATCTTGATCAATGTACAGATTGTACAAGAGAACGATCAGGTGTTCTGGTATACCCATGCTTCTTAATGCGGCCTAGATTTTCTCAAGGTTTACACAGTCAAAAGCCTTGTTGTAGTCAATAAAGCACAAATATATATCCTTTTGGTATTCTTTAGTCTTTTCAAGGATCCATCTCACATCTGCGATGATGTTTCTCGTTACTCACCCTTTCCTGAACCCTGCTTGCACTTCAGGTAGTTCTTGTTCCAGGTATGGTTGTAGTCTCTGTTGAATAATCTTCAGTAGAATCTTGCTGGTATGTGGGAAAAGAATGATTGTGTGATAATTTCCACAGTCAGTTGGATCACCTTTCTTTAGTATTGGTATAAACACAGATCTTTTCCAGTCAGTTAGCCATGATGTTGTCTTCCAAATTTCCTAGCAGAGCCTTGTAAGTATGGTAACAGTTGTAATCAGATTGATGTAATACTTCTATGGGAATGCCATCAATGCCTGGTGCTTTGTTCTTTGATAAAGCTTTCAATGCTGCTTCAACTTCTTCTTTCATCATCAATGGTTCTGGATCATAAGGTACAGGTTGAAACGGCTGTTGGTCCAATTGATCTTTATCATATAAAAACTCTGTATATTCTTTCCACCTTTTCTTGATCTTCTCAGCATCATTCAACATAGAACTTTGAGCATCTTGTAACATTCCAATTCGAGGTTGGAATTTTTTCTTTAACTCTCATAGCTTTAGGAAAGCCGATCTTGTTCTTCCTCTGATAGTTTCTGCTCTATTTCCTTGCATGTATCATTGTAGTACTTTTCCTTGTCTTGTCTTGATGCACATTGGAAATCTCTGTTGAGTTCTGTGATTGCCTCTCTTTCTGCTCTGGTTTTAGCTTCTCTGCATTTCTGGGCAATTTTCAGAGTTTCTTCCGTCATCCATTTTGGCCATTTTTGCTTTTTAACCTTTTTTAGAGACTTCGCTTTCTTCCAACACAACCTTCTTGATGTCATTCCATAACTCTTCTGAAGCTTTGTCATTTGTATCAAAAGCAGCAAATTGATTTTGCAGGCAGTCTTTAAATTCCAGTGGTATAATTTCAAGGTCATATTTTGCTACATTCATGAGTGGCTTGCTCTTTTCAACTTTAGCTTGAGTTTTCATACTAATAGTTGGTGATCTGTACCACAATCAGCTCCAGGATTTATCTTTGTTGATGTTATATGAGGTGTGACAAAAAAGAAATGAGACTGTCCCATAAATGTTTTATTACAAAATCTACAGAGAAATTATGCAATGTTCCCTTTAAAGTAATCCCCCCAGAGTTAATGTACTTCTGCATTTGTTTCTGCCACGTACGGAAGCACTCGGTAAAGTCCTCCTCCTTGAGGTCCCTCAGATCCCTTGTCACAGTGATCTTGATCTCTTCTACAGAGATGAAATGAGTTCCTTTGAGCACAGTCTTCAGCCTGGGAAAGGGCCAGAAGTTGCACAGTGTGAGATCTGGGAAATAAGGAGTGTGGTTGAGAGCTGTGATCTGTTTGTTGGCAAAGAACTGCCTCACACTGAGCGCGGTGTTTGCGGGCACGTTGTCATGGTGGAGAAGTCACGACTTGTCTCTCCACAGAGCCCGCCTGCTGCGCCAAACCTGGTCATGGAGGCGATTGAGGACATGCTGGTAGAAGTGCTGGTTGACTATCTGACCCTCAGGCACAAACTCATGATGGACCACTCCCTTCTGGTCGAAGAATGCGATCAGCATGACATTGATCCTTGATTTGGACATGCTTGCCTTCTTGGGTCTGGGTGACAGTCGAGTCTTCCACTGCAGGCTTTATCTCTTGCTTAGGCATTCCTCATAGACGAATAGAGAGTAAGCGTTTACTGACTGCATTGTACTTCATTACAGTTCTTGCAAGTTTCTTCTTTATTATAAATGCAAGACCATTTTTTCTTTGACTTTCATTTACAGCATAGTAGACCATGAGATCATCTGATGCAAAGTGCCCGATGCCAGTCCATTTCAGTTCTCTGACAACTAATAGATCAAGTTGTACATGTTCCACTTCATTCTTGGCCACCTCCAACTTCCCTTGGTCCATGCTTTGTACGTTCCATGTCCCAATATGTAAGACACCTTTACAGCTTCTGACTCTCATTTCATGTGAAGCTACATCAGCAGTCAGATGTCCCTAGGGCTTTGATCCAACCACATCATAAATGCTGGCTTTACTCTGAAAAGTCTTCAGCTCTTCCCCAGTAGCTAGCTGAGTGCCTTCCAACCTGGGGTCTCATCTTCCAGCACTATAGTGCAATTTGTTTTGTTGTGACTATCCATTGGGTTTTCATGGCAAGATACAGAAGTAGATTGCCAGGCCTTTCCTCCACGTAGTTTAAGTTTAGTGTTGTTACCGTTGTCACAGAAATGTGATCCTCCGCCGTCAACACTGTCCTATTCTGCTGCTGTCCAAATGGGTGCTTTGTCTTGGTCTGGCCAGAAGCAGGACCTCATAAAACACCAACAAATAGGAACAGAAGCATCAAGGATCTCAAACAATCTTAATAAGACTCTGTTTATGAGGAATTGCTAAACTAAAAGTAGACAAAGTGATGCGACAGGATGGGATACATCCAAGAATTCTTTAGGAACTTGGGGATGTTCTAGCAGCTCCACTGACTGACCTTTTCAATGCCTCTTTGGAGTCAGGAGTGGTGCCAGAGGACTGGAGATAGACACATATGGTCTCTTTACACAAAAGCAGAAGTAAGGATGAGATTGAAAATTACAGACCAATTAGTCAAATCTCTGAGGTGAGTAAATTGGAAATGCTGCTGAAAGATAAAATAGTGAGGTTTCTGGAGTCCAATGGATTATTGGATCTAAGGCAGCATGGATTCACCAGAGGCAAGTCATGTAAGTCAAATCTGATTGATTTCTTTGACTGGCTGACCAGGGAGTTGGACCGAGGGAGAGCCCTAGATGTGGTGTATTTAGATTTCAGAAAAGGCTTTGATACCATTCCATACAGGCAACTTATAAACAAACAATCTGAGCACCCTAGGGATGGACCCTAAAGTTACTGGCTGGGTTAGAAATTGGTTGAGTGGTAGGCAACAATGGATACAGGTAAATAGAGCTCACTCTGAGTAGAAGGAGATTACCAGTGGTATGCTGCAGAGATCTGTCCTTGGTCCGATTCTTTTTAACATTGTTCTAAGTGATATTGTAGAAAGGTGTCATCTAAGGTTTGCCTCTTTGCAGATGATTCCAAAATCTGCAATTGAGTAGACACCCAAGAAGGAGTAGATAACATAAGGAGGGATCTAGCTAAGCTTGAAGAATGGTCAAGAATTTGGTAGCTGAGAGTTAACATAGTAAATGACAGCAGATAAAGACGAGTATGGTCCATCTAGTCTGCCCAGTAAGATGGCAAGAGTAGGTGCACCTGCCGCTCCATGCAGGCCACCCCTCCCCATGTCTTTGTTTTAGGGGTGAACCCACCGCTTCGTGTAGGACACCCATGTATATTGAGAAATTAGATAGTTAACCCTTTCATGGCTGTTGTTGCCATATGGCAACCTTCAAATTTTCCCCCAAATGTTACAGCGGATTCAATATTTCCAAAAAATTATTTATATTTACTTAAGTTATGTAAGCTGTTGTGGAGGCGAAAGGGTTAAGTTAATTTTGATTTTATCCTGTTGCTGTAAAGGGATCCATTGTGTCTGTCCCATGTCATTTTGAATTCTGTCACTGTATTTGCCTCCACCACTTCCATCGGGAGGGCATTCCAAGCATCCACCACCCTTTCAGTGAAAAAGTATTTCCACACATTGCCTTTCAATTTACTCCCTTGCAACTTCATGTTATGCCCTCTAGTTTTACAGCTTCCCCGTCTTTGGAAGAGGTTTGTTTGTTCATTATTTCTCTTTAAGTATTTAAAGGTCTGAATCATATCTGCCCTGTCCCACCTCTCCTCCAGAGTGTAAATATTTAGGTCTTCAAGTCTCTTCTCATAAGGCTTCTGACGCAGGCTCCCAATCATTTTGGTTGCCTTCCTCTGAACAGTTTCCAGTCTTTTTATATTCTTTGCAAGATATGGTCTCCAAAACTGAACACAATATTCCAAGTGAGACTTCACCAGTGACTTATACAATGGCATTAGTACCTCTTATTTATTTATTTATTTATTACAGTTTCTTATATACCGCGCTATTTAGAATCAGCGCGGTTTACATCATAACAAAATGACCATTACGACAAACTGTCAGGTTTTACATTGAACAGGAGTACAAACTTGGATAACTGGGTTAACTATATACATAATCTATCTACACTGCAGTGTGCGGGCATTTCTAGATTGGGTTATTTCTTGGAGGTAATTCCTGGTTATTTCTTGGAGGTATTTCTGCTGGTAATTCCTCTTTGTATGCAACCCAACATCCTCCTGGCTTTTGCCACCGCCTTGTCGCACTGTTTGGCCACCTTGAGATCCGCAGAAATAATCACACTAAGGTCCTTCCCCTGGTCCGTGCACACCAACCTCTCGCCTCCTATCACATATATATTTACCCTGGATTTCTGCTTCCCAAGTGCATGACACTGTACTTCTTTGCATTAAATCTTAACTGTCAAGCATTAGACCATTCTTCCAGCTTTTGTAGATCTTTCCTCATGTTATCCACTCCCTCAGGGGAGTCCACTCTGTTGCAAATTTTCATGTCACCTGCAAAAAGACAGACTTTTCCATTCAGTCCTTCAGCAATATCACTCACAAATACATTGAACAGTGCCGGGCCCAGGACAGAACCCTGGGGAACCCCACTAATCATCCTCCTTTCATTTTGGAGTGGAGGAGTGGCCTAGTGGTTGGGGCAAGGTACTTCAGGCCGGAAGGTCGGGGGTTCAAATCCCACTAGAGAACAGCAAACTTGGACTGGAAGGACTGGGGTTTCTAGTCCCACAGGTGCTCCTTGTGGTCTTGGGCAAGTCACTTAACCCTCCATAGCCCATGTTCCCTGTAAAATAGTTATCTCCAAGTTATAATGCCCTGTTCAATGTAATTTCAGTTTGTTCAATGTAAACCACACTGATGCAGAATAGCGCAGTATATAAGAGAATATAATAATAATAATAACACAGGTACACTATGTAGGAGTTAAGGACGGGTTTAAGGACTAATTTGGCTTACTTAATTTGGCTCACTTTGATAATGATGTTGAAAGTTATGATCCTATCCCAAAGAGCTGACTAACTTCTAAATGGCACAGAAGAACTGCATGTGGGCTGTGATTGACAACATGTATAATCCCTGCTGAAACATGTAGGATACCAGACTCTGGACAGGAGTGTGCAGAGAATGGACTTACAGAATGGAGCAGATGCCAGCCTAATATAAGGTTGATGAAAAAGTTTGCAGAGCCTTGAAGATTCTAACTTGTGCTTGAAGCGAAAAGAAAATCACCCAAGCGAAACTACAGTGAAACAAAGAAGAAGATGCAGGGCGGGGACCGAGCAGCCCAGCAGGGAACGGCCTACAGCACATTTAGTTATATGATACTGAGTGAAGGGCCTCAAGACAGAAACAAAGACAGAAACCTGATAATGGGGAGGGGTCTCAGGGTAGAGCCTGCAAATATATGCAGAATGTTCTGGAACTATTTGCTGCAGAGGAGTATATAACAGAGGTAACGGCCGAGTGTGGGCGGGACAGCCTTCTCTTTCACTATTATTCAGAGCCAGAGAACTCTGTCCTCATCAGGCAGACTGTTTATAGCTTTGCTTGTAACTTTCTTACTATTTGTTTTTGCCCAAATAAATTATTTTATTATGGAATAAGCAGAGTGTCGCCTGATTGATTATTGTATCCACCCCAGGGGAAAATTGTCCGAGCACCCTGGCGGACAACTACCAAAAAACTGCCTCCAGTTTTGCAACTGATTCCTATAGATTTTGGGGTGCTGAATCCAGGAAAAATAGCCAAAATGTTCCATCACGTCACGTTTTCTTGCAAAATTAGATTTCTTACCCATATAAGGAATGTTCACATAATTTCTTTTTAGCCGACTGCAGTTTATTTTCTTGGCCCAAAATAGAGGCTGTAATGGTTAACTAACTAGAAACACTCCCTCATGATATTTTAGAGTGTTTTGTATTCATTTTATACATTAACAGGACAATTGGGAGGCGGGGGGCTAAATCCAGTACTCGCGCTGGCGCATGTTCTTTCCTGTTCGCCTCGCCTCGTTCGCTCGCTCGCTCAAACACGGTGGTTGCGACATGAACGTTCCTGTCAAATTTCAGTTTCTTGCAAGTTCATTATTACCTTTTGTTTGCTCAGTCGTAATCCAGCTTTATTCCGAAGTGGTTCACTACAGTTGTAGTTTGCAGTGCTGTGTATTTGTGATGGCTCACAGAGCCAGAGGTTGCGTCAACTCTCCGGACAGTTTTTGTTTTATTTGTGGGGAATATACCGTGAAAAAGCGGCAGAGGAACATTTCTGCATTTATTAAAAAAGTATATTTCGCCTATTTCGGTTTGAAGTTAGGCGATCAAGACAAACCATGGGCTCCTCACAAAGTGTGCAAGACATGTGAGGAAGATCTACGCTTATGGATGAAAGGTAAAAAACAAGCATTTCGTTTCGGAATACCTATGATGTGGCGTGAACAAAGAGACCACAGCAGTGACTGCTATTTTTGCTCTTGCATTGTGAAGGGATACAACTTAAAAAATAAGAACGTAATAAGTTACCCCAACCTTCCCTCAGCAATTAGGCCTATGCCTCATAGCAACGAAGTACCTGTGCCTGAACCACCAAAATCTTTGGATCATATTTGTGTGGACGGTTCTGATCATGATGAGACTCATCAGATGGCTTTTCCCGATGAGTCCAGTACTTCCGAGTTTGAAACTGAACCAGATCCGAAACCTGAACTTTTCTCTCAAGCTGAATTGAATGATTTAGTCCGGGATTTAGGACTCCCAAAAGATGCTGCCCAACTGCTAGGTTCTCGGCTTAAACAGAAAAATCTATTGTCACCAGGAACAACTTTTTATTGGTACCGCAACCGCGACACACAATTTTTGAAGTATTTCAGCAAAGAGGAAGATTTGGTATTTTGTAACGATATATACGGAGTGATGGAAAAGTTTAAACTCAAGTATGATCCTGCTGAATGGCGGCTGTTCATTGATTCGTCAAAAGACAGCATAAAAGGTGTTCTTCTTCATAATGGCAACACATTCGCTTCAGTTCCTATTGCTCACTCTGTTTTTCTCCAATAAAAATACGAGAATTTGGCCCTGATTCTTCAGAAGATTCGTTATGATGAGCATAAGTGGATGATTTGTGGAGACTTTAAAATTCTATCCATGCTATTAGGGCAGCAATCCGGTTTCACCAAATATCCCTGCTTCCTTTGCTTGTGGGATAGCCGGGCCCGTGACCTACACTGGGGGAAAAAAGACTGGCCAATTCGGTAGTATTTGAGACCCGGTGAGAAAAATGTTCTTCATGAGAGCTTGGTACCTTGTGATAAAATTCTATTACCACCTCTCCACATTAAGTTGGGTCTCATTAAGCAATTCATCAAGTCCCTTCCAAAAGATGGTGAGTGCTTTCGGTACCTTTGCTCAAAGTTCCCCCGACGTTCTGAAGCAAAGCTAAAGGAAGGAGTGTTTGTTGGCCCTGATATAAGGAAACTCATTTCAGATGGAGCATTCGCTGAAACGATGTCTGAGAAGGAAAAAGAAGCCTGGGATTCCTTCAAGGATGTTGTTCTCAAATTCTTGGGGAACAGGCGGGATGAGAACTATAAGGATATTGTTGCCAGGATGCTCAATGCCTTCAAAGAACAAGGCTGTAACATGAGCCTGAAAGTCCATTTCTTGCACTCCCATGTGAACTACTTTCCCGAAAACTTGGGGGCGTACAGTGAAGAACAAGGTGAAAGGTTTCACCAGGACATCAAGGACGTAGAAAGAAGGTACCAAGGAAGATGGAACACCACTATGATGGCTGATTTCTGCTGGTTGCTGCTGCGGGAAACCCCAGATGAAAAATACGCCAAGCAGCGCACCAAGAGAAGCATTCGGGGGAAGAAGAAACGGGCCCACCAGGAGATTGATTGACCCAAGAATGACTTTAAAATCTAAACTGTGTTGACAAATATCGTGTTTTTACTAAACTTTGAAATAAAAATTTGCTAGTTATTACCACAGTGTCGGATCTCATTTATTAGAATTTTATTTTCACACCATCGGGTGTTTGTCTTCATGTATTGCAATGGAGCGGTTTGCGTTTTCTATTCTTACATACATACCTGTACAACATTTTTTGCACATTTCCTTGCTTTGCTTTGTGTCTAACCTCGCTCTTATATGCTCAATGTTTGTGCACATGTATGTGGCTGTTTTAAGTGCAGACAATTTTGCTACCATCACAGTGTGTTTTGTTGACATTACTCTATTCTTATGTGCTGCCTTGTTACAATTTTCTTTATTCTTATTTGAATAACTACTAAACAATTAGTATAAAGAATTCATCCAAGAAACTTTTATCTCGATCGCACTCAATCTGAAACGTTCACCTCAAACTGCTAACCCAATGTAGCAAAAAATCTGTATGTGATGGAGCAAATTGGTTACCAGATTTGGATTCAGCGCACCAAAAAACGTAAAAATCAATCGAAACATTAGAGGCAGTTTAAAAAAAAATTTTTTTAGTGTACCTGTGTAATTTGAGTGAGCTCCATTTACCATCACCTTCTGTCATCTGTCAGTCAACCAATTTCTGATCCAGTTCACCACCTTGGGACCCATCCCCAGGCTGTTCAGTTTATTGATAAGCCTCCTATGAGGAACAGTATCAAAGGCTTTGCTGAAATCCAGGTAGATGACATCCATCGCATGCCCCTGATCTAATTCTCTGGTCACCCAGTCAAATAACTCAATCAGATTTGTTTGGCAAGATCGTCCTTTGGTAAAACCATGTTGTCTCAGATCATGCAACCTGTTGGTTTTGAGAAAGTCCACTATTCGCACTTGTTTATGTTTATGTTTATGTTTATTTAAAACTTGGTATACCGCCCAACACCATGTGCACCTGAGCGGTTTACAATAAATTAAAATAATTTAAAAATATTCGAAAATATTTAAAAATGTTTAAAAATAGGGCTGCAGGAAAAAGAAAAGGAACGCCAATTTAAATGATAGAAAAGAAAGGAAAGGAAAGAGAGAGAAAAAATAGAAGCCAATAACAATTACAAATACAAATAACATCATGAAGCAGAAGGGGGAGGGGTGTTAGGGAGGGAGATTGAATGCTACTTGAAAAAGATGGGTCTTGAGTTGGGTCTTGAAGGATTGGTAGGACTCTCCCTCCCTCCCTCGCTCCGTGCAGAGGAGAGTTCCATAGGCTTGGGGCCAGAAAGTAGAAGGCTGAAGAATGAGTGGAGGTAAGATGGGCCTGGGTGGGGGAGGGAAGAGACATATGGTTTATGTGAATGGAACAAAGCAAACGGTGAGAAGTACGAAAGTGAATCAGGTTAGCAAGATAGAAAGGGGTACCGGTGCGAACAGCCTCCATTACTTTTCCCGCCACCGAGGTAAGGCTCATTTGCCTGTAGTTTGCCACTTCTTCCCTGTCACCACTTTTATGAAGAGGTACCACATCCACCCTTCTCCAGTCCTGAGGAACTACTCCTGTTTCCAAGGATCTGTTGAAAACATCCTTTAATGGCCCTGCAAGAACCTCTCTGAGCTCTTTCAGTATCCTGGGATGGATCCCATCCAGTCCCATGACCTTGTTCACTTTCAGTTTTGCAAGTTGTTCTAACACATCATCTTCAGTGAATGGTGTGGTATCTACTTCATTCCCATTTTTATATTTGGGAGTCACAGGTGGTCCTCCAGGATTTTCTTTAGTAAAACAGAGCAGAAGTATTTGTTTAGCAATTTTGCTTTTTCAATGTCACTTTCCACAAATCCGTTCCCAGCTCGTCTGAGTCCTGCAATTCCATTTCTGATTTTCCTCCTCTCCCGAATACACCTGAAGAAAGTTTTGTCGCCACACTTCACATCTTTAGCCATCTTTTCCTCTGCCTTTGATTTAGCTTTCCTTATTTCTCTTTTTCTCTCTTTTAGTTTGATCCTGTATTAATTACTGTGTTCCTCTGTGTACAAGCTTTTGAATTTTGTGAAAGCTGTGTTTTTTGCTTTTATTTGAACAGCCACTTCTTTTGAGAACCAAATAGGTTTCCTTCTCCTCTTGTTTTTATTTACTTTCCTTACATATTTATGTTGCCCCTTTTATTGCCACCTTTAGTTTAGCCCATTGCAATTACACTTCCCTTATCCCCTCCCACCCTGCCAACTCCTCCTTCAGGTACTTGGCCATTTTACTGAAGTCAGTGTTTTTGAAGTTTAGGACTTTGAGCTTGCTATGATTGGACTGCACTTTGGCTTTTATCTCAAACCACACCATGTGATGATCGCTGCTGCTCACAGGGGCACCCACCCAGACATTCGACACACTCTCACCATTGGTGAGCACTAAATCCAGCATTGAGCTTTCCCTGGGTGGTTCCATCACCATTTGTTTAAGTGACGCATCTTGGAAAGCATCCACAATTGTTTTGCTTCTTGCAAATGCAGGGTCATGCTTTTGGAATGCAAAAATCCAAGGGAGCAGTACAGTGTAGGGGATGAAGTATTTCTGTCCACGAAAAAAGAGTGGGAAGTAAGCATGATTGTGTCTGACTATCTTAAATTAGTTAAACAGGTAGAAAAGGTGATGACAAAAGCTAGAAGGATGCTTGGGTGCATAGGGAGAGGAATGGCCAGCAGAAAAAAGGAGGTGATAGTGCCTCTATATAAATCTTTGGTGCAACCTCTTTTGGATTATTGTGTGCAATTCTGGAGACCACACCTTCAAAAGGATAGCAGCAGGTTGGAGATAGTGCAGAGGGTGACTACTAAAATGGTCAGTAGTCTTAATTGTAAAGCATATGAGGACAGACTTAAGGATCTTAATATGCATACTTTAGAGGAAAGGAGGGATAGAGGAGATATGATAGAGATGTTTAAATACCTCCGTGGCATAAATGCACAGGAGAAGAGGCTCTTTCAATTGAAAGCAAGCTCTGCTACGAGGGAACATGGGATGAGGGTGATAGTTTATATGCGGAAATATTTTTTTTATGGAGAGCGTGGTAGATGCGTGGAGGTGGCAGAGATGAGGACCATATCTGAATTAAAAAATGCACGGGACAAGCACAAAGGATCTTTAAAGGAGAAAAGGAGGCTATTTTAGTGGTTGATATGGAAGGGCAGACTAGATAGGCTATGAGGTCTTCTTCTGCCATCATTTTTCTATGTTTCTAAAACGAAGAAAAATAAAACAGATTTTCCATTTCTCTTGGATCTCTTCAATGCTGCTTTCTGTAGTTTCTGAAGTAAATATATTAGGTGAACTAGAAGAAAACAAACATGTCAAGATTGGCCATCATCATCATTACTCACCGACGAGCATGTCAAAGTCATAGAACATCATAGTGGAAAAGTAAATGATTTATATAGTGCAGGGAATGTCAAAAGGGTTTTTTTGAAAAGGGCAAATAAAGGAATATATGATCTTCTAAAAATACCTCATTTCTTTATGTCTCTCTTGAATGTACTCAGTTTATTTGTACAAAGCTTTTCAAACCTTTCTTCATTTGTGATTTTCATTTTTATCTACAGTATGTTGCTTTTTCCATTCATGGATCACAATAAAAATACCTATCAGATATATTAACCTTCACCATCTTCATCATGTGACATGTCATAAGTCATCGGTTTATTAATGATAAAAAATAGTAACTGAAGGGAAACTATATTACTCTCATTTAATGTGTTCTGATATCATTGCCGAAGAAATATGGTTATTATTCTTTGCACAATAAACATTATCACTTTAAGCCAAGTTGTGCCACAACTCATCAGTAACAGACTGAAATGTCCTCTGTTTTCAAAGTGATAGTGATGGAGGCACCAGTCAAATGCTTTCATCCTCTTTGACTAGCTAATCTCACAAAAAAAGAAACATACAAAATGTCTCTAATATATTTGTGTTGCTACAGCTGATTTTTACTGTTTTTACTCTCATCAGTATTTGTAGAATATGAATTTTGCCAAAGACGTCCTCTCAGTACATGAGGCATGCAGCGTTCTGATCCTGAATCCAACTGGCAGCCCAGTATTCAAAGGCACTTATCAGTATAATGGCAGCTACCATTCGGGTAAATATCCTATCCATGAATTTTTAGTGGTGCTACTTAGATGGGTTGGCGTGAGAGCAAAGTGTGGGCATTTGACCTAACTCTAAGGAAACTGACAATATTTAGCCACTGTGGGGGTCATTACAGAACATGAATAAGGGGTTTGTAGATGCAGCGTGGATGTTTATGTGCTGAAAACAACCCTGACCGTATTCTGAAGCACTGCTATCATACATGTTGCAGGGGGGATCTCAGAACATGTCAAGAATGGGCAGGATGGGGACATGGTCAGCCGCAGAGATGCATATTCATGAAAGGCCTGTGTACGTTTTAAGTGTTTCCTGGAAACATCCATATTATGCCTGCTGAATATGGAAAAAACTAGGACTTAGAAAATATTCTACTGTGCTCTTCAATTCATCCCATCTAGAAGGATGGTTGTGACAAGTGCGTGCTGAACTGGTGTGACTGCAGTTTGGATAAACACAAGATGCAGTAATAAAGAACAGAAAGCAAAGGTGAGGGAATGTTGTAAGGTAAAGAAACATTAAACACCCTTACAGAAATGTTAAGGAGAGAAATAGTGTTTATTCTGGTTATGCTGAAATGTGCTGTTTGTGCTAAAAAAGCTAATCCAGGGGACCCTAACAAATCCTGTGTTCTGAAAACTGGGACTATTGATGTAAGAATAGTATGTGGGTGAGTCTGGAAACAAATCATGGTGGAGCAAGAAAGGGAGATCATATGTGTAGTCCTGGGATGTCATGCCATTATGGAAGAGCAACTGTTAGTCATAGGTTTGGTTTGGCAGAAGGATGTCTTTTGTGACTGCAAGTGAGAGTATGCAGTTTGGGGGCAGCACAGGAGGATCTTGCGTGCAGATCTGCAATTCAGGAAGGCCATGAATGGCTGGCTAGTAGCTGGACCATATGGCTGACCACAGTGTCACCAGATGCCATTGTGATAGGCAGCCATACATCAGCTGTGCCAGATTGTGCCATGAGGCCTACATCCTTCCCCAGTCCAGGATCTATGCAAGCTGTGAGAGTGGTGATACATCTGGATGCTGGTTACCTGGGTATGATGACACAGGGATCTCCCCCCCCCCCCCCCCCGCCCACACAGGCCTGACCAGGGAAGCAGTGCCTCAAAGCAGACTGCGGGAAGGCAGACAGGATTTATTTATTTATTTTATTTATTTAGCAACTTTTTATACCACATACTCTAGAGGTTGCAGTGGTTTACAATAAACTTGAGAGCAGGAGAGGAAGGATACATGGAACTTAATAGGTGCAAGTTAGTTGGATAGCTTTATGTAAGAGTGATAGAGATAAAGTTAAACAACATATATTTTCTATAAGGGAGTTTAACTTGGAAGCTCTTAATGCATACAGGGGGTACGCGAGTTTAAATAGCTGTGTGATAGCTTAAAGAGGTAGTGCTAGATGAGTGTATGTGTGTATGTTTGATCCTTAACTTTCTGGTTTATGCTTAGTGGCCCCACAGATAGCAGATGTATACAGATTGACATACGCCACGATGGGACAGGTATAGCTACTGTGAGAAATGCCAGTACCGAGATATATGGGAATCAGATGTTATAAGCAGAAAGCCATACTACTACTAATAATAATCATTTGTATAGCGCTACAAGGTCATGCAGCACTGCACAGACACATGAAAATATGGTCCCTGCTCGGCAGAGCTTACAGTCTAGTCAAGATAGACAACATGGCAGGTGTGGAAAGGATACTACTAGAGGCAATGGTAAGGAAACACAAGGGAGATTAGGCAGATCGGATCAAAGGTGGCAATGAATAGGTGAGCATTCAGTCTGGATTTGAGAAGGGCCAGAGAAGATGCTTGACGTACAAACTCAGGTAGTTTGTTCCAGGCATAAGGAACAACAAGGTGAAAGGAGCTTTGGCAGTAGAAGAGAAGGGAACAGATAGAAGTGATCTGACAGAAGAGTGGAGTTCCCGAGGAGGGGTGTAGGGAGAGATAAGAGAGGAGAGGTAGAGTGGAGCAACAGAATAAATGTACTTATAGGCATGAAAAAGGCATGAAAAGAGCATACATTTGTTGCTCAGCAATATTACACATCCTTTGGAGAACTGCAATGTTAGTTTTGGGTTTTGTGTACTTGGTAAGGGTCCGTCCTTAGCAGTTTAAAGCATGTTTGTAGAGATGAGCAAGGCAGGGATCACTGGAGCTATTTCATAATGCCAAATACCATTTACTGCAAGGTATGTCCTGACATACATGTTCCTATTTACATTCTCTTATACCATATTAGGGTGCACTGGGACTAACTATCACTTTTCAGGTCCAGAGGAGGATTGGTATATGGTCTAGGTTGCAGCAGCAGTAATTTGTCAATGATATTTATGTCTAGTTTTCATCAGCAAACTAAGGTCAGTGTGCAGGGCAGCTTAGGAGATGCATGTTTTACTGAGGATGCACGGTGTCTGCGGGTACATCGCAGAGACAGGCAGGATCCGGAACATTCAACTTTTCAGAATATGGTGGGCATGGGGACGCCCAAAACATTTACACATGTTCCATAATAATGACAGGGGGATGTATTTCTCCATTATATCACATGGCCCATACCTGTACCTGTGTGTAGGCCTTGCGCCGCATGCATGCACAGGCCAGCTGAATGGTGCTTTACCTGTGCTGCACTGGACTTGTTTCCCTTTCCCGATTCCAGACTCACGTGCATGTCTAGATCTGCGGATGTAGAATTATGTTCAAATGGGGCCCCTTTTCAATTTAGACATGTCCGCAGGCCAGATGTGCATGTTATGGAATCTGCCTCCACATGACTATATTTGTCTGCTGAAGTGGTTGCACTAGGGAATCCAACTTGGAAACTACTTTATCTAATGAAGTAACTTTAATGCCAAGATCCTGCAGAGATACTACAGTTACCTGTGAAAAAGTACATAAGGAAGAAACAGTAGAACATAACTTCATATCAATATTTTGAATCCCATAGACATCCTTTAAAGTAATCTCACCATCTAGTAGCACTGTTAGGGAATCCCAAAGCTGTACCATTTTGGAATAGAAAATGAATCCTGCAACTCTTGACCAGTGGAAGCACTCCCAACAAATCTAGACGATAGCAGGGGACCAGGGCATGGTGGAACTAAGAGAAACCCCTTCAGATGGGGATAAGATACTTGATCATGGGACCAGCAGTCTTACCTGACGGCATCACAGCAGCCTGCACCTTAGTCCTGATTTATTCTTACATTTCCCCATAGATCAAAAGAAACATAAATATTAAGAACACAATTAAAATGACAAGAAATGCTGCTGAAGCACTGCAGTGATGACGAAGGGGTGCCAAAGGGGCATACCCTGCCCCTTTGTGCAAGCCCCTTCAGATCATGCCTTGCGATTGCAACCCGCGGTGGTGGGGAAACAAGGTGAGTTCTTATAATCTCAGGAGGTCCTCTATACATACAAGGATATTGGGTTATAAATGTCACCTCTATTCTTAAAACCTGAGACCTAAATGCAAGGAATTTTTTCCTACGGTTTTGAGTTTCCCATGCTAAATCAGGATAAATTTGAACAGTTTGATCAAGAAATTTACAAGCACATTTAGAAAAAATGATTTTAAACAACCAATCATGATCAGATTCAATCAAAAAAGAAACAATTAAAGTAGCAAATTCTTAATTCTCAGGTAATAATGTTGAAGAGTCATCTAAAGCCACTTTCTGCCCCTTCCCACCCATCTGATTTTATAGTATTTCATAGTATATCATAGGGCACGATTTTCAACTGGACGGTGTTATGCGCCATGTTGGCACATAGCCCACCCGCTATCCGTCTAACCTGGATTTTCAGTGCCAGGATCATATGCAGCCCCAGCATTGACAATCCGAGTCTCGCCGCACAACCCGGAAGCTGCAGGAGCTAGCTGGGTAGCATTGATTTGCCTATCTTTAAGAAGCAGAGGGCTAAGCAGGTAACATTGAAAATCAGTGCTACCTATTTATCCCTTTCCTCCGCCCCAGAATGCCCCTAATACGCCCCGATGCTAACCGCATAGCATCTGGGCGCATTAGGGACTTATCATGGATTTTCAAAGGGCACTACCCATGTAAGTGCCTTTCAAAAATCCCATATAAGGCATTTACATGGGTAACTAGGGCAGTTACCTGTGTAAATGCCTTTGAAAATCAGGCCATAGTGCTCACAGAGGAGCAGGTGGCAGCATGCACCTATGTGAGGAGTTTACAGCGGCAAGGGATGGGATGTGTCCACATAGAGATGCCTAGGGCCATCCTACTGCCAAACACAACCAACATAGTCACAGAAAGCATGGCCACTATATACAGCTATGGAGGGAAGGCATTCCCCACACCGAAAGTGGTCTATAGTTTGCACACTAGAAGACTCCAATGTATATGTTCAATGAAACCAACTTATTTATATTTCACTTAGTGCTCTTTTCTCTTTTTCTGTAGAGACTGGAGATCTGAAAAAGATGGCCAGATTCTTGAATCTGTACCATGCAGAATGGCTAGAGGAGGTCTGCATGGAGTTGGAGAAGGAAGCAGGCCAGTACACCTACCTCAAGCTTGCCACAACCATTATCTTCTCTGAAGATTTGGAGGCATAGGATCTATCTACAGGTCTTATTTGATGTATCCAAGTTTCCATCACACTTATGTATATGTTTATATTTATGTTTATGCAACCAGACCAGACCTGATGTCCAGAGAGGTATGCTGTCTGCCTGGTGCCAAAATCCAAGATGTTATGGAGAGTTTGCCGAGACTCATCAAGCCCACTGACTATTACCCAATGTTGCTAATCCATGTTGGAACAAATGATACTGCCAGGTATATCTCGGAACGTATCAAAAGTGACTTCATGGCTCTGGGACAGAGGGTGAAGCAGTTAGGTGCACAGATGGTGTTCTCTTCAATCCTCCCTGTTGAGGGTAAAGGCCAAGGCAGAGAGGCTCGCATCCTGGAGATGAATGCATGGCTGCGTGGATGGTGTCATCGAGAGCGTTTTCGTTTTCTAGACCATGGGATGCTGTTCCAAGGGTTGCAGAGCAGAAATGGCATCCATCTGTCCAAGAAAGGTCAACGCATCTTCGGTAGTAGACTGGCTAATCTACTGAAGAGGGCTTTAAACTGGATTCGTTGGGGATGGGTGAAGAAAGCCCCCAGGTAAGTGATACATTAAATACCTTTATGGAAATGGGTAACAGGGGTAACACATGGAAAGCAGTGTGTATTAATGCCCGTAGCATGGGAAATAAGATCCCTGAAGTTGAAGCTTTGGTGGGAGTGGCTGACTTGGATTTAGTGGCAGTTATAGAAACATGGTTCACAGAAAACCATGACTGGGATGTAACTATACCTTGCTATACTTTATTCAGAAAGGACAGGGTAGGAAGAAGGGGAGGAGGAGTGGCACTATATGTAAAAACTATATTAAAGCTTTGGAATTACAGAGCTTAAAAGGGAGAGAGGAGGCATTGTGGGTTAAACTAGAAAGAGGGAAAGAGAAATCTATTTGCATTGGTGTGATATACAGACCTCCCTCACAAGAGGAAGAGGTGGACAGAGAGTTAATTGAAGACATACGCAGCATTGCTAGGAAAGGGGAAGTGCTACTGATAGTTGGTTTCAATATGCCAGATGTTGATTGGCACATTCCTGCTGCAGTATCATCTAGAAGTAAGGAGATCCTGGATTCTCTACAGGGAGAACTATTCAGGCAATTGGTAACAGACTCCACACGTGAAGGGGCCATACTGGACTTGGTGCTTACCAATGGTGAAAGTGTTTCTGATGTTGTAGTGGGAGATCATTTTGCATCCAGTGATCACCAGATGGTGTGGTTCAGTATTAGGACTAGGGCTGTTAGAATCCATTCCAAGGTGAGGATCTTAGACTTTAGGAAGACTAACTTTGCGAAGATGGGCCAATACCTCAGGGAGTCGTTAGTGGGATGGGAACAGCTGGGGGATGTAGAAAAACAGTGGGCAAAACTGAAAGGGGGTATTTTAAGGGCAACCAACCTTTTTGTTAAAATGGTAAATAAAGGCAAAAGGAACAGGAGACCGCTATGGTTTTCAAAGGAAGTAGCTGAAAAAGTGAAGAAAAAGAGGGAGGCCTTCATGAAATACAGGAGATGACAGAGAGAGGAAGACAGGCATCTGTATTTGGAAAAACTTAGAGAAGCTAGCAAAGTAGTCAAGAAGGCAAAAATTCAAAAGGAGGAGGAAATAGCCAATGCAATAAAATGGGGGGATAAGACATTTTTCAGATATATTAGTGAGAAGAGGAAGGGCAAAAGTGGTATTGTCAGACTCAAGGGTGCAGGGGGGGAATATGTAGAAGCTGATAAGGATAAAGCGTAATTGCTTAACAAATATTTTTGTTCTGTGTTCACAGATGAAGAACCAGGAGCAGGACCTCAGAAAACACCCACAAATAAGAACAGAAGCGAGGGACAACTTGAACAATTTTCAGAAGACTGTGTTCGTGAGAAACTAGTTCAACTTAAAGTAGACAAAGCGATGGGACCGGATGGGATACACCCTAGAATACTGAGGGAACTTGGGGACGTTCTAGCAACTCCACTGACTGACCTTTTCAATGCCTTGTTGGAGTCGGGAGTGGTGCCAAAGGACTGGAGAGAGGCTCATGTGGTGCCTTTACACAAAAGCGGAAGTAAGGATGTGGTTGAAAACTACAGGCCGGTTAGTTTAACTTCGGTGGTGAGTAAATTATTGGAAACGCTGCTGAAAGAGAAAATAGTGAGGTTTCTGGAGTCCAGCGGATTACAGGATCCGAGGCAGCATGGATTCACCAGAGGCAGGTCTTGTCAGACAAATCTGATTGATTTCTTTGACTGGGTGACCAGGGAGTTGGACCGAGGGAGAGCTCTAGATGTGGTGTATTTAGATTTCAGTAAAGCCTTTGACACTGTTCCTCAGAGGCGACTTATAAACAAACTGAGCACCCTAGGGATGGACCCTAAAGTTACTGCTTGGGTTAGAAATTGGTTGGGTGGGAGGCGACAAAGAGTACAAGTAAATGGAGCTCACTCTGAAGAGAAGGATGTTACCAGTGGTGTGCCCCAGGGATCTGTCCTTGGTACGATTCTTTTTAACATCTTTGTTAGTGATATAGCGGAAGGGCTGTCGGGTAAGGTTTGCCTCTTTGCAGATGATACCAAAATCTGCAATGGAGTAGACACCCAGGAAGGTGTAGATAACATGAGAAGGGATCTAGCTAAGCCTGAAGAATGGTCTAGAATTTGGCAGCTGGGATTTAATGTTAAAAAATGTAAGGTCATGCTTTTGGGCTGCAGCAATCCAAGGGAGCAATACAGTATAGGAGGTGAAGTACTTTTGTCCACTAAAGAAGAGCGGGACCTAGGCGTGGTTGTGTCTGATGATCTTAAAGTATCTAAACAGGTAGAAAAGGTGACGGCAAAAGCTAGAAGGATGCTTGGGTGCATACGGAGAGGAATGGTTAGCAGAAAAAAGGAGGTGATAATGCCTCTGTATAAGTCTTTGGTGCAACCTCATTTGGAGTATGGTGTGCAATTCTGGAGACCGCACCTTCAAAAGGATGTGAACAGGATGGAGTCGGTGCAGAGGGTTGCTACTAAAATGATTAATGGGCTTCATTATAAAGCATATGAGGACAGACTTAAGGATCTTAATATGTACACCTTAGAGGAAAGGCGGGATAGAGGTGATATGATTGAGATGTTTAAATACCTCCGTGGCATAAATGTTCAGGGAGAGAGCCTCTTTCAATTGAAAGCAAGTTCTGCTACGAGGGGACATGGGATGAGGGTGAAGGGAGATAGATTCAGGAGTGATATGCGGAAATATTTCTTTACAGAAAGAATAGTGGATCCATGGAATAGTCTCCCAGTGGAGGTGGTAGAGATGAGGACAGTAACTGAATTCAAAAAAGCATGGGACCAACACAGAGGATCTCTAAAGGTAAAAAGTGGACTGTTGTAGTTGTTGTTATGGAAGGACAGACTAGATAGGCCATGTGGTCTTTTTCTGTCAACATGTTTCTATGTTTCTAATTTCTTGATATACCACCCAGGCTGAGGGGCATCAGAGCGATTTACACATACTACAAGAAGATACTAGATACATTCCCTTATCCCTGAAGGGCTCACAATCTACATGCATACCTTCTTCTACAACCATTCAAAGTATAGGTCTGCCAGACCACATGGTTTCCTGATTGGCATACAAACACTTCTGTCTACTTTCACAATTACTGACAACACTTCCACTCTTCCCTCTCTTTTCAGGCATTGACACTTGTAAAACACACATGCCACTCATGATAGCTCATATTACCACCACACTTCACAGTTGTCACTGCCACTAAGGATGCGCCACCTCTGCCTCTAAAGACGTTTATCAAAATCTACTTCCCTCGCATTACCCATTCCACCTAGCCCTTCAAGAAACCTCTCTCTCTGATGGTCACCCTACTTTAATTCACATCTCAGCACCTCAGTCTAGCCATGGAAACCTTTTAATTATCTGCTCACCACATGTGAACTCACTACTTCTCTTTCTCAAGCTACCTTCCTGCTATAGCTAGCCTACTGTTTGGCCAACCTACTCATTCATCCCTAAAAAAAGGAGCCTTATGAATAAATTTATTTACCGTGCCCATCAACCCACCTTTTTCTCTTTTTTAGGTGATCACTGGGTGACTCAACCACCATCTCCAGCTGCTCTCTACAATGCAGGTGCAAGCTAGGCTCCAGCGCTACAACCAGATACTCAGAAGCTACAGAGAGTGCCTCACTAGAGGCAGAGGACTCAGCTCCTTTCTCTATAGGGCCTCTTCTATTTTGCTTCTGGGAAAAGATTGGGGTGAGGAGGCAATTCTTCAGTTGAAGATCCCCCTTCCCTGTGATCAGTTGCCTTCCATTATTCCAGAAGTGGCTATTGCACTATACCTTGCTAAGACTCTGGAAGGAACTTTGGCTCCTTCTCTTAGATTTAGTGGGAATGGGGTAGTAACTCCAACTCGTGCAGCTAATTGCCAATTTGGAGAGGGAGCTGAGGAGCCTGGGATGAGCATGGAGAAGATGTCTTATGCTCAGGACCAGACACTCAAAATGATCTCTCAGATCATGTACACTCTTGAACATGAAGGAAGCCTCTCCCTGCTCTCATCCCTGAACTCTTTTGTCCTCTCTTGCGAAGAAAGGTGAAAGAGGCTAGGGCTCTTCAGCTTGGAAAATAGACGGTAGTGGATGTATGATAGTCATTTATTAAACCTTGAGTGGGACAGAATGTTAAAAAGGGGAACAGTGGTTTAGCCTTTGAAACACCAAAGCAAGTGTATACATCATGAAACTAACAATTAGCAGATTGAAAGCAAATTCTAGAAAGTATTTTTTTTTCATGTAGTGCACAACTAAACATAGGAATCTTTTGGCAAAAGAATATAGTGAAGACGACTAATGCTGTGGAGTTTTAAAAAATTTTGGAAAAGTTCCTGGAGGAGAAATTCATATCAGCAGGTGAATTTACAAAAGCCGTCAATTATTGCTTGAAATGCACTATGAGAATTTTGATCTATTCATGGGATCTGCCAGGTACCTTCAACCTGGATTGGCCACTGTTGGAGACAGGATGTTGGGCTTGATGGACCTCGGGCTGACTCAGCATGACTTATCTTATGATGTTATGTGTCCACACATTCCTTAGTGCACTCATTGCATGCTACTTCTCTGCCGAAGTCTGTATTTCTGCTTAGGAATTCCATGTGCAATTCCATGTAAAATGTATGTCACCTATATACTAGGAGAGCGCAGGTGAAAATTTTGTTTTATTTAGTTTTCCATTTCATTTGCTGAATTTGTTTATTTTGTTCTGTTTTAATTTCATCACTTCCCATCTGTCATTAATAGTGTGTACTACTGAGTGCACTATTGATTCATAATGTGCACTATTAAGCAATAGGGTGCTCAATTAAACACACTTCCATTTTTTTCAGAACCAATATGAAATGATATAGGAAATGTTTTCATTTCAAATAAATGCACATTACTACTATGCACATGCCTAGAGTACTATATATCCTTTTTGTAACCTAGCTGCAGGCAAATCCAGGTCCAGGCCAGAGAAGATGGAAGGTGGCCACAGGGTCATGGTGTGGGATTAGGACGAAGGGTTGTCACAGTCCAGAGTTCAAGGGAGTCAACAGATGGTTATGTCCATGAATCAGGAAGCAGAGGATGAGCGAGGAAGGACGGGGTGGGTTGGGTGACAGAGAAAAGGAGAATCTGCCAAAGGAAGATTTCTCCAGTGAGGAGGAGGCCACCAGCACTGGAGGAGGATTTGCCTAGTTTAGTTTATTGAAAATAGACATCTATATGGTGCTGGCGGCGAATACTGTGTATACCATGGACTGCCCGAAGAACAAACCAGTCGGTACTAGAGGAGATCAAACCTAAGCTTTCTTTTAGAAGCTCAGATGAGAAGACTTTGACTTTCATACTTTGGACACATCATGCGAAGAGAGAGATCATTAGAGAAAGACATTATGCTTGGCAAGATAGAAGGTCAACGCAAAAGAGGAAGGCCAGCAATGAGATGGATCGATACAATAACAGCAGCTATGGGTACCAGTCTGTCAACAATGAGCCGCCTGACTGAAGACCGAACACAATTTAGGATAGCTATCCAGAGGGTCGCCATGAGTCGACTCCGACTCGACGGCACTTAACAACAGACATCTATGCAGATTGACAAAGGCAAAACAAAATGATAATACAAAGTCACAGAAGACATACAAGGTAAGGAAATGGCCAGCAGATCAAGCAATGCGACTTTGTCAGGTGTGCTCGAGCAAACCCATCTACTGGGCCAGGATTTATCAGGCTTTTGGGGTGACATGCAAGCTTTCACTACCATGATAGCAGATCTGTTAGGGAGGTCTATGGATCACTTGAACCCTTGCCTCTTTCCTCTGCTCATTTTTCTCCTTCCCTTTTTTCTCCCTCTCTTACCACTACTGAGGCTATCAGTACTGAATAAGCCGTGCAGACAAAGAACAATAAAAATGATTGCAGATAAAGACCACATGGCCTATCCATTCTGTGAACCTACACCAGCTAATAAGCTCCACAATCCTGTCCTCTCCATCAAAGATCCTCGGTACCTATCTCATATACTCTTGAATTCAGATATGGTCCTACTTGTCAAGACCTCCTCTGGGAGACTGTTATGCACATCTACCAGTTTTCCCTAAAAAAGTATTTACTTGGGTTACATCTGAGTTTATCCACTTTCATCCTCATCCTATGACCCCCTCGTTCCAGAGCTTCCTTACAATTGAAAGAGGGCTGCTTCATCTGCATTTATACCATGGAGGGATTTAAATATCTCTATCATAACTCCCCTCTTCCACTTTTATTTCAAAGTATGCATCTTTAGATTTTTAAGTATATCTCCATATGATTTATGATGAAGATCTCTGACCTTTTTAGTAGCCACTCTGGACCAGCCCCATCCTGTTTATATCCCTTTGAAGGTGCAATCTCCAGAACTACACACAATAATCCAAATGAGGTCTTACCAAAGACTTAACCAGAGGCACTATCACCTCCTCCTTCATGCTGGACATTCCTCTCTCTATGTACCCAAGTATCCTTTTGACTTTTGCTGTTGCCTTTTCTACCTGTTTGGTCACTTTAAGATCATCAGATAGGATCACCATCAAATCCTTCTTCTCTTTGGTTACAGAAATACTTCACCCCTATACTGCAATGGTCCCATAGAATTTTACAGTCCAAGTGCATAACTCTGCATTTTCAATATTAAATTTTCACTGCCATACTCCAAGGGGTATGTTTACTAAACCGTCTTAATGTGTGCAGGCTGCCATATAAGGAGTGGGCGTTTCAGTGTAAAGTAGCAAAACGGGATTAGCGCGCGATAATGTGCGCTGCTGCGCACATTATCGTGCAAAGCGCCGTTAAGCGCGTTACCGAGCAGTAATCTTATGTAGGCGCACAGACATCTAACATAGAAACAGAAGTGTAGCACAATGGTTAATACACTGACTGATGATACAGGGGTCATGAGTTTGATCCCCCAGTGTGCCTAATGCATAAGGCTGGCTGAGGCATCAGCTTTGACATGTAAGTATTGTTTCCTGAGGCATTTTATGTATATTTTAATTATTGCTGCCAGCAAACACACTCTCACGTGCTGTAACCTAAGGTGCTGCAGAAGGCACCCTATAAGGCACTCCATAGGGCACATTAGAAAGTGCACTGTCCGCCACGGCACCCTATAATGTCCCCTATAGGGCACCCTATAAGGCGCTCCATAGGACACCTTATAAGGCACCTTATACGGACTGTAACCATAAGGTGCCTCAGAAGGCGCTTTATAGGGTGCCCTATACGGCGCCTTATAGGGCGCCTTCTGAGGCACCTTATGGTTACAGTACCCTGAGGGTGTTTTGCTGGCAGCACTAATGTACATTATAAAAAGACAATGCTTCAGACAGCCTTATCAAATAACCCCACTGTGGGTTTGAACCGATGACCCCTGCCTTCACAATCAGTGAAGTAACCAGTGGGCTACAGCTCCATAGCTGCTAGAAAACCCCTGACTGGCTGCAGAAGGACTGCACGTCACCACACAAACAGTCTGTTGTGGTCACCAGGATAGGGTTAACCCACCCATACCCATGATGCACTGCACATGCAAATCAGCAGTCTACAGCTGATCACAAGATCTGGTATGAACCCCCACAGCACCTTGGCCTGGTAGGGGGAACTGACCGTGTGTGGTACTGGCACAGAGTAGCTACACACTGCCACATTGTGCAGGTACTGCACTCACCCTGAGGTGAGGTGGGGCGCCCAGCACCAGGTCGACAGCAGAGATAGGCCATGCTGCAGATCCCCAGCAGTGCTAAGGGAGGAGTAGCCTAGTGTTTGGGGCAAGGTGCTTCAGGCTGGAAGGTCGGGGGTTCAAATCCCACTAGAGAACAGCAATCTTGGGCTGGAAGGACTGGGGTTTCTAGCCCCACAGATGCTCCTTGTGGTCTTGGGCAAGCCACTTAACCCTCCTTTGCCCATGTTCCCTGTAAATATTAGTGTATGTATCTCATATCCCCGCGTGTTAAATGTATCCCCCAATTGTGTTGTGACCGCTTTGATTGAAGGATAAGGCAGTATACAAAACTGTCTAAATAAATAACTAATGTGTGAGATAGGTAGTTTCTGCAGACACACCTTGGATATATCTGTATTTCTCAGTCAGGTTTAGCCCTTATGGACCCATAGGAGGATTATGTACCACCACCCTCCTCCAGGGTTGAGGCTGGTAAACTGGATCTCCCACCAACAGATCCACATTCTACCTCCCTGCAATGGTGGCAGTAGAGGGGACCATCAACTCCAATCCTGCTGGGGAACAGACACCCTACAGGGCAGTCAATGCAGCTCTGTACACATCCATAAAGCAATAGCAGACAGACATTAGACCTGCATATGCTAAGCTGCACCCCACCACTATCTGATATCCTCCTGCAGCAAGCCTTCAGCCGCTGCACCCTGCAAGGTGTTCCATCAAGACACATAATAGCTATAGACAGTCTGCTAGCTAGTCCATAGTGCATGCTCCTGGTGGAAATGCGTGCACCCAGAACTGGGATGTCAGCATACACACCAAGCAGATAAGTCAGTGACTGAGCCCCAAAAAGGAACCCATAAATATCACATGAGAAAAATACTATATAGCACTATGGGGGAACCTAGCCATGCCGTGGTCACTGCTCAGTCAAGGTGAGAGTGATCTCCCAGCAGAACATGCTGTGGCCACCCTGTCTGTGCAGGTGGTAGCCGGGCACTACAATGTCCAAGCCAGTGCCCTATGCCCTGTGCAGATGCATCCTGGCCAGGCCACCCTGTCCGGGCTATACCCATGGTACCTTGCTCCTCATTATGCACATTGGCAGGCCAATACTGGCAACAGTGCTGGCAGTGTGGGCTGTGGAGGGTGTTTGCAGCCACCACACACTAGATCAGTGGTTCTTAACCAGTCCTCCTTGAACCCCTAGGCCAGTCGGGTGTTCAGGATAGCCTTAATGAATATGCATGAGATATATATGCATTAGAGATATCCTGCCAACCTGACTGGTTTGTGGCCCTCTAGGGCTGGATTCGGAGACCCCTGCCTTACATCTCTGTCATTTAAGAATGTGAGTGGGCAAGGTGCAGATCTCCAAGACATCAAAAAGGTTAGATAGAAATGTGTCACATGCCTCTTTGCTTCTCACCACCACCAAAATATTGTCTATTAGACAACTTTTTGGTGGTGGTGAGAACTGAGGAGGCATGTGACACATTCTATCTACCCTTTTGATGTCTAGGACATCTGCACCTTGCCCACTCACAATCTTAAATGACAGAGGTGTAAGGCAGGGGTTTCCAAATCCAGCCCAAGAGGGCCACAAACCAGTCAAGTTGGCAGGATCTCTCTAATGCATATATATCTCATGCATATTCATTAGGGCTATCCTGAACACCCGACTGGCCTAGGGGTTCAAGGAGGACTGGTTAAGAACCACTGCACTAGATAGACAGATGCATACTCCCACACCTATGCCAGCATTGTGCTACTATAGAGATGTTTAGCAGCCCAGGCCACCACACCAGTCCTGGGCACAGTGCAGGCCTGGATATGGTATGCAATACTGTTGGGGGTCACTCCCCAGGGTGGTAAACACTGTCAGACACCAGACCTGAAGCACATTCCACAGGCATCAGAAAGGTTGCTATGATGGAGCTCAATTAGCAAACTGTGCTTAACGTAGGAATTGCTATCTGCCAGTAATCATAGCAACCTTTTGATAGCTGTGTACCGTATTCCCAGGTTTAGGGTGGCATTGCTAAGGTATGCAAGTGCTAGTATTGGGAGATGCACGCATGGCCCAATGTCCTGCCTCTCCAGGAGGCATTGGCTAATGGAGCGTGTGGGTGTGTCTGCCCCTGTTGGCTGCTGCTTTACGGCAGAGGTTCCCAACTCCAGTCCTGGTGTGCCAAACATTGTTCGGGTTTTCATGCTGTCGCTCATGAATATGCATGAGATACATCTGCATACCATGGGGGTGATGCATAGATATGCAGCACAGGCATCTTTATTAGAGGCAGTATGGAACCTGAATGGTGTTTGGCCCTCCAGGACTGCATTTGGGAGACTCTGCTCTAGGTAATGCGCCTGTTTATGGTGTCTGTGCTCTGTAGGGTAAAATGTAGGTGTTTTGGGCATGTTTACGTCATCTGCAATAAAGGTTCTGTCTATATTAGCATGTTTTAGTAGTGGGCAAAAAAAGGGGGCTGGGTTGGCAGGAACCACAGCTGGGACTTGAACCTGTGACCTTCTGCTCCTGAACACACTGGCTGTGTGCACTGCACCACCATGTTGCCACAGAGACACTACATTCCCTGGGGATACCATGACTGTTCAGACGGGGCCTGTCTGTTGCAGTGCATGGCACCCACCTACACAGGGCTAGGCCATGGTCTGCTCTGGACAGCTGCCACTGCCCCCTCCACCAGCAGTGCCCCTCTGCCACCCTGCTGACATGCCCTTCTGCTGGTGGTGCTGGTGGAGCGCAGTCTCAGGCCATCCAGTGTGCGGGTAGGCGGCTGCCTATGGTGCGGGTTCTGGGGTAGGGGTGCCTGCATAGGTGTCCACGCTTCCCCCCAGCACCACCTGCCACTGTTCTGTGCCCTTGGGGTTCCCTACTATCCCCTGTGACACTGAGAAGCACACTCGTGCCCATGTTGGGCCCTCATCAGTTGCTGTCTGGCTGCTCTACTGTTTGAGCATTCCTATGGGCCACCTAGGCATCACCCTAGTCCGCACTGTAGCCCAGCTGCAGTACAGCATGTGCCGTCTGCAGCCCTCTGTGTCCCCTTTCCCAGCATCTGTCCAGTTGCCCATTCCGACATGCCCGCCCTGATGTTGTGGAACATGTGCACCCCATAGGAAACCTGTCCAATGGAGAGAGAAACCCTGATGAGCGCAATTGCACTGTGGGATCATTCACCTTGTATGGGGATGGAGCGCAGACCCTTCCACAATTCATATCTTTTTTTTGGAACCTTCTCGGGAGTGCTTTTTGATGTTTCCCATTAATATCACTATTGCCCAGCTTGGTTATGTTTTTTTTATATTTTGTTGGGGTTATTTTCAATGTTTATTTGCACTTTTGTTCCGTGCACATGTATCACACTTATCACTTTATTGTAGGTTTCCCTGATTTTGCTGTACATTGCTGACAGAAGTGCTTTCTCTTCCCTTTAAATCAGCTCTAACGCCAGGGTTTCACTGGCATTAGTTTTCAGCCTCAAATTTCACATCGTTAGTGTGCGGGGAGCCTCTCCCCTCCCATTCTCCACCCATTGACCCCTTCTCTCCGCCCCTGGGGAGCCTTCCTCCGCCCTCAGGGAGCCTTTACTCCACCTTCAGCGCTCGTTTGCACCGCTGAGCGCTGCTGAGTGCCGCTGTGCACGTTAGCGTGCGATAAGGCGCCTTATCGCACGGTAATGCACCATTATCGTGCGATAAGGTGCCTTATCGTGCAATAACGTGTCAGAGAGCACATTAAGACGGTTTAGTAAACATGCCCCTAAGTTATTCTTCAAGCATCACCAGATCCCTCCTCATATTATCCATACCTTCCAGAGTGTCTATCCTTATGCTGATGATAGTATCATCAGCAAAGAGGCAAACATTTCCCTGGCACTTCCACAATATTGCTTACAAAAAATGCTTAAAAGGACCAGAGGATCAATCTCTGTGGCATACCATTGGTAACACTCCTATCCTTACAGTAAACTGCCAAGACTTTTCATCCCTAGAGCTGAAGAAAGGTTAGGTCTCATAGAGATTGGTTACACATACAGAGCTACTATCATAGGCCTCCAGGCCTACCTAACTGAATCAGATCCAAATATGAAAAAAGTGCTGAAATATTAAAGTAAACATCCAGAATCTATCTCCATAATCAAACTTGGAAAAGCATTCTGATAACTAGAAGGAATGAGTGAGAATTCACAGGCATGCACAGGGAAGGAAATACAGTCAAACCTCGGTTTTCATGATTAATCCGTTCAAAAAAGTCTGACTAAAACCGAAACGTATGAAAACTGAAGCAATATTTCCCATAAGAAATAATGTAAATCCAATTAATCCGTTGCAGACACCCAAAAATATTCACAAAAAATACATTTTATAGAGAATAACTATATTTTACATACAGAAAACAGCCAGCGTTTCGCACCGACTTATTGCTTTTTATGTTAGGTTGTATTCCTTTGGGTAGTGGCTGCTTTAAGGCCTTAGGCTCAGCTGGATCCCACAGGGCTTTGAGCTGGCTAACTGGTACGAGATGTTTTTATATTTCTTTCTTCTTTTTTTAAAATTATTTTTGCTTAACCTACAGTACCTTATTCTGTGCCGAGGGTGGTTTCCTGCTACTTCCTGGTATGAGCTTTCTCTTTCTTCCCCTTCGCTGCTGGATGCCACTCGGGTTTCACTGCTCCTTTTTTCCCCTCCGATCTTCCTGCCACGTTCTTGCTCTTGCTACTCCCCGAGATGGCTCATGTACGTCTGTGCCGCAGCAGTCCCCCGACTCACTTCGCCTGTTCACAAGGCTGTCTGCTACGCAATCCCGCTCCCCGCCGGGTCTCTTACGTGGCTCCTGGTAATGCACGTTTGTTCTCCGATGCTCTCCCCAGCACTCCGTTGCCTTCTCATCTGCACTATCACGCGGTTCTGCAGTATCACGCGGTTCCCCTCTCCGCTGCCACAATCTTCAATTTATGAATCCTCCGTTGGTTTCTGCGGCCCCTTCATTGCTCCGCTGCCCGATCGCTGCTAGGGAAGCACAAATTCCTCTTTTGGCAGGCTTTGTAATGGAGCTCTTCTACAGCCCCGCCATGGAGCCCGATGACGTCACCGGACCATTTCAAATTGTACGAAAACCGAGCGGACGTACGAGAACTGAGACAACATAGCAATGAAAAAAATCATCGAAAACCGAAGCGAACGAAAACTGGGGCATACGAAAACCGAGGTTTGACTAACAGAATTTGCAAAAGAGAAAAAAACTTTGTTCAACAGACAATGAAAAACAAGTGGCAAATGCACAAAGATAGTGGGAAATACAGAGTCTTACTCCAGGAACCTTTTGTTGATCAAGAACAGACATATGGATGGTTGAGGAGAGATGTATTGAAACTGAAGGATGAGAGGTTGATAGTTGTAGCCCAGGACAGCGGATTATTGATGAGATGTTTTACAGAGAGCATTGAAAAAAACTGGCAACACAGACATATGTCAATTCTGTAAGAAAGACCTGGAAACAGTGACTCACCTCATGGCTGGCTGTGAAGTTCTGATGGCAGAAAATTTCTGTACAGAAAGTCATAATAAAGTAGGACGCCTCATCCATTGAAAACTCTGTAAGCACTACAACATCACTATGCCCGAAAAGCGCTGGGATCATAACCCTAAGATAATTACAGGGAGGTTATTTTCACCTGGAATACTCCTGTTTCGACCAAGAAAATGCTGGATGTGAGGAAGCCGGCTATAGTGGTTAAGGAGAAAACACCAGAACGGCATTGATAATAGAGGTGTCACTTCCAAGCGACTATTCTGTGATAAAGCGGGATATAAATCCTTTTAAATAAAATAAATTCTGTGAATCGCGTGGAGAGGCAGAAGATCCTGAAATACCAAGAAATGCAGTCAGACAAAGAAAATGTGGCAGAAAGATACATGAATATTTCCCATTGTGTTGAGTGCCGCAGACTTGATACAGAAGAATTCCCAAGCACATCTTGACAAGCTACCCATACATGTTATATCTTAGGAACTCGAGCAGGAGGCTCTCTTTGGCATGATGCAAGTACAATGCTGAGCATTAGAAGTAAATTTAAGAGGCTGAAATCATACTCCACATAACTGGACTTAGAAATGAAATTCATGAGTGTCATGGTATGCACCAAACTAATCCATTTGGAGAAACTGCCCCGAATAACTCTCTGGGTGAACACTTTTAATCATGCGCTTGGTTAGTTTCGGCACCTAAAATTTAAAGTGAGAGCAAATTGCTGGTACTAATATATACTTATGAATTAATGCTCAAATAATTGATTACATGCATTTTAAAGTTCTTGTCCACATTTCATGTGCATCCTAAAAAACAAATATTCCAAACAAACATGACAAAATGACTGAAAAGTGAAAAAAAATGAGTAGGAACCAAATTTTGTTTGTCCATGCAGTTTCTAACCCAATGAGTTTCTTTGGGACTCATTCCAAGGGCATTCAGTTTATTGAGAAATTGCCTATGTCGAACCATGTAAGAGGCCTTGCTGAAATCTACAGTACATCTAGAACTCTCCTTTGATTTAACTCTGTAGTCACCCAGGCAAGAAATTGATCAGATTTGCATGGCAAGACCTATCTCTAGTAAAACCATGATGCCTTGGATCCTGCAATCCATTGGATTCTAGAAACTGCATCATTCTGTTTTAAATGTACTGATTACTAACTCCATGGCTTGTTCCTTAGTTTTAGTATGCTTTAAAAGAGTAAATAATTGATTCAGATTACTTCCGCTTTTGTGAAAAGGAACCATCTCTTCCCATCTCCAGTCCTCCTGGACCACTCCTCACTCTAAATAAGAATTATAAAGGTCAGACAGTAGAGCTACCAGAACTTCCCTATGTTCCTTCAATACCCTTGAAATGTATCCCATCTGGCCCCATTGCTTTGTATACTCTTAGGGGTATGTTTACTAAATGGTGGTAGCAGCTTCCGTGTGATATCGGAGCCGCAGCCCCATTTATTTCATTTAGTAAACATACCCCTTAGTTTAGCTACTTCTTACTGTGAATACAGTCTTCTAAAACTTGTTTGAGGCCTACCTCACTTCCACTTCTATTTGTTTGTTTCCTGCGGTCCTACTCCTGGCCCTTCATCTATGAACAAAGAACAGATATTTGTTAAACAATTCCACATTATCCTCATTAGTGTCTACATATTGCTCTCTTTCACTCTTGAGTTTCATGATGCCTTTGTGCACTTACTCCTGTTAATAACATATTTCAAAAAAGTTATTGTCCTCACATTTTGCTATATTGGATATTTATAATTCCATTAGCTTTCTTGCTTTCCTGACTAATTTACCAACTTCTCTTTAGTTTCTCCACATATCGTTGCTTGACTCCCTCTTTCTGTGATCTCTTGAAAATGTTGAACACATCTTTCTCACTTTTCTGGCTACTTCTTTCAAATAACATAGCAGCTTTTTTATGTTACTTTTTTATATGTCCCTCTTTAAATATCTCTTTTCAGTTTTTCCGACTGTTGTTCTCTTTGCTCTAGATCATCCCTTTCTGCTAGTGACTCTTTGAGGTATTGTCTCTTCTTGATAAAGTTAGATTTTATGAAGTCTAGGACCCTGACTTTTGAATGAATTATCTCCCCTTGTGTTCTAATACTGAACTACACCAGTGATGATCACTGATCCTAAATAAGCACCAGGTCCAATATTGTTCCTCCCACATGGGTTCCATTACCAGCTGCTGGACCAGTTCTTCGTGCAGAGAATCCAGGATCTTCCTACTTCTAGATGACGCTACAGCTGGGATTTTCCAATCAACATTGGTCAAACTGAATTCACCTAGCAATAGCATCTCCCCTTTCATAACAATATTATCATTATCTATCTATTTCTTCTGCCTGTGAGGGAGGTATGCATATTGAATTGGTATAAATAGATAGTTTCTTTGCACAAAAGTGGAAGTAAGGATAAGGTTGAAAACTACAGGCCGGTTAGTCTGACCTCTGTGGTGAGTAAATTGATGGAAACATTGCTAAAACAGAAGATAGTGAAATTTCTGGAGTCCAGTGGATTGCAGGATCCAAGACAACATAGATTTACCAGAGGCAGGTCTTGTCAAACAAATCTGATAGATTTCTTTGACTGGGTAACCAGAGAGATGGACTGAGGGAAAGCCCTAGATGTGGTCTACTTAGATTTAAGAAAAGCCTTTGGCACTGTTCCACACAGATGACTTATAAATAAATTGAGCACCCTAGGGACGGACCCTAAAGTGACTGCTTGGGTTAGAAATTGGTTGAGTGGAAGGCAACAAAGGGTACAGGTAAATGGAGCTCACTCTGAGGAGAAGGATGTTACCAGTGCTCTGTGTCAGGGATCTGTCCTTGGTCCGATTCTTTTTAACATTTTTGTTAGTGATATTGAGGCAAGGGTGTCAGATAAGATTTGCCTCCTTGCAGATGATATCAAAATTTGCAATAGAGTACCAGAATTTGGCAGATGAGATTTAATGCTAAAAAATGCAGGGCCATGCAGATGTGATGCAAAAATCCAAGGGAGTGGTACAGTACATAATAACATATGATATGCCATACTGTGTCAGACCAAGGTCCATCAAGACGAGTATTCTGTTTCCAACAGTGGCCAATCCATGTCACAAGTACCTAGCAGGTTCCTAAAAATACACACAGGTTTCACAATGCTTGTCCTGGGGCAAGCAGTGAATTTCCCGGGTCCTCTTTAATAATGGTTTATGGACCTTTCCTCCAGGAACTTTTCCAAATATTTTTTAAACCCAACTACACTAACAGCTTTTACTACATCCTCCAGTAACAAATTTCAGGGTTTGATTACTTGTTGAGTGAAACAATATTTTCTCATATTAGTCTTAAAGAGGTTACATTATAGCTTCATTGCATGTCCCCCAGTCTTTCTACTTTTTGATGGTGTAAACAACCGTTCTATATTTACCTGTTCCACTCCATTCATCAATTTATAGACCTTTATCATATCTCCCCTCAGCCGTCTCCTTTCCATGTTGAAAAGCCCTAACCTTTTAAACCTTTCCCCAACCTTTCCATCCCTTTTGCCATTTTGGTGGCTCTTCTCTGTACCTTTTCCAATTCTGCTATATCCTTTTTAAGAATTGCACACAATATTCAAGTGCAGTAGCACCTTGGAGTGAAGTGCTTCTGTCCAAGAAAGAATAGCGGGACCTGGGCGTGATTGTTTCTAATGATCTCAAAGTGGTTAAACAGGTAGAAAAGGTGATGGTGAAAGCCCGAAGGATGGTTGGGTGCATAGGGAGAGGAATTACCAGCAGAAAAAAGGAGGTGATAGTGCTTCCATGTAAGCCTTTCTAAAGACCTCATTTGGAGTATTGTGTGCAATCCTGGAGACCACACCTTCAAAAGGATATAAGCAGGATGAGGTTGGTGCAGAAGGTGGCTATCAAAATGGTCAGTGGTCTTTGTTATAAATTATGCTGGGCATTCCGATCTGCAAATAGAGGCTTTGGATGTGCAGGCTGGACATCCAACCTGTGCTCAGTTCCCCAGCCTTATTCTGCCGCCAGCGGTCTCCGTACATACACAGTGTTTATTCAGGGAGCGCTGTATGTGGGCGGAAAGGGGTGGAGCAGGGGCAAAGTGAGGGAGTGGCCAGGTGCCAGGACATAGAGGTTATTCAGGACAGGTCTCTGTATGTGCTCTGGTACTAACATGGACGGCCAGCCTATTCCACCCCGAAGGTGGAATAGGTGCAGGCTGCTGCACTGTTGGCATGCTGCAGCACCATTGGTGGGAGCATCCTCAGGCATTGCCACACCCAATGGCAATGGCTGAGGATGGAGCCTGCTGGCACATCCTGCCCTGGTGGGCATCCATTGACAGCCCGACAGTGTTATGTGGGAGCCGCTTTCTGTCATGCGATTCGTGCTGCCAGCTGGACGTATTGGTGCCATGACAATGGGATGCCACTCCACCGGCACGCCAGATGGAGAGTTGTATGCTGATGACGGGCAGCCTCAGAGATGTCTCCCACATCAGCATACAGTGCACACCGGGTCGTCTATCTGCCCAATTCTGCAATCTCGGGTGCGTACAGATCCCGAGGTTGCGGAATCTGGTCCAACTTGACCCCGTCTATGTTTTCGGCATGCAGACAGCCCAGGCGTGCACACTTTAGAATAGGCCTCCACATGGGTTCAGACTTAAAGATCTCAGTACGTATACTGTAAAAGAAAGATAAAGGAGATGTGAAAGAGATGTTTAAATACCTCCATGACATAAATGCACAGGAGGAGAGCCTCTTTCAATTAAAAGTAGGCTCTGCAAAGAGGGTACATAGGATGAGGGTGAGAGGGGATAGACTCAGAAGTAATACGTGGAAGTATTTCTTTATGGAAAGTGTGGTAAATACATGGAATAGTCTGCTAGTGAAGGCAGTAGAGATGAGGACAGTATCTGAATTTAAGAAAGCATGGGACAAACACAGAAGATCTCTAAAGAAAAAAAATACTATAGTGGTTGACATTGAAAGGAAGACTAGATAGGCTATATGCTCTTTTTCTGCCATCATGTTTCTATGTTTTCTGTTTCCAGATTAACCCACAGTACCTCCTCCTTAACTCATAAGCCCTGCAATTCCTTTGATATTATGTTTTGCATATAGCCTAGAATAACAATGTCCTGGTTATGGTTCTCTGTGTACCACATCTGTATGACCACCATTAAATCAAAGTCAGCCTCTTCTATATATGGTGGCATAAAAGTGTTGTTAAATTAATTAATTAAATAAAATAAATATATCCAGAACTTTATTTAGCATACTATGGACATTAGCATGCACAGTTTTCCAGATGTGGCCCTTTTTCACATTTCAATAGAGATGTTTAATGCTTTACTTACTTGAGTTTTGTCCACCTATCCCCATGAATCCTAGTTTAAATCCTTCTTCAGTAGGGTAGCCAGTCAAGCTCTGGAAGACATTGTGACCCTTTAATATTTGGACATCATGTCTACTCAACAATCTTTGGAAAAACATCTCATTGCCCAGGATATCTAAACATTCTCATCAACATCATCAACATGGCTATGCATTCATCTCCAGAACACAATTTTCTCTTCTTAAATCTTGACTAGGAGGCTTAATTCTTGACTTTGAAGATTGACGAGAACACCAGCTGTGTCTATCAGTTTATCCTGTCTTCCAGAGCCATAAAGTAATTCAGATACATTCAGTGGGATGTCTAGTGATATAATGTGCCTCTTCAAAAGATGGAAGTAAGAACAAAACTGGGAATTACTGGCTGGTTAGTTTGCCTTAGTTGTGAGTAACTTAATGGAATTGCTGCTAGAACAGACAATAATGTAGTTTTGGGAATTTAAGAGATTACAGGGCCTGAGGCAAAATGGTTTCACCATAGGTCTTATGAAATGAATTAGATTCTTTATAGAATGGGGAGAGTTCCTCTAATGTTTAATAGAAAGTTTGATAGGATTGGTTGAATAAGAGGGGAGTAGTTTATCACTTTAAATAGAATGGAATTTGTTGTGGCTCTAGCCAAGGAAATGGTATACGGTTCAATGATGGAAAAGTTATTGAAGAGTGACTGAATTACTTTTTGGGTGATCTTAACAAAGAGAGTTCTTATTTTTGTAGGACTTGAATAGTGTGTAGTTAACAATCCCTTAGACAGGTTTGAGCAAAACAGTTATGATGTCACTGAATGCGTCTTTTCAGATTAATGCAGATCAGAAACAGCCACACTTTTAAATAACACATGTCACACTTCTTTAGCCCCAGCGGTGACTCCTGGTATTATAAGGCTTCTGAAGTGGGTAGTTGTGTCGTGCTTCTTTACATAAATCACACAGTCAGATTTTCTTTATCATTTTAAGGGTTTATTCCCCGTCCCATGAGGTATTTCTTCATTCAAGGAACATAAATTAAGAGCACACTCTGCTCAAACAAAAAGTAATCAAAATAACAGAATGTAAATAAATAAATAAAATAAATAAATAAATAAATAAAATATACTCTAACTTAAAGAAACAGTTTCAAATGTCCATTTGTCTTTAGAGAGAGTTATCAGCACATTCAATATTTGTGCTTTGGTATATTATACAGATTCTGTTACCTTAAAGAAAACTCAGGTTCAGACAGGGTATTTGAACATTCCATTAATGTGGGGTCTGATAAGACTCCTGAATCCTCATATTCCATAGGCTCCGGCCCCTTGCTATCTTCTTCCTTTCCTTCCAACGCAGAATAAAAGTCTAACAGGTTTCTTTTATCAAAGAGGAAGTTCTTTCGTCCCTGCACTGCCCTGCCTCTCTGGGGAGTGTCAGGAAGTTCTGCAAACTGCTTCCTAGAGCCTTGACCCTTCTGATGCCTCAATGCACAGCTTCTGTCTTCAGCTATCCTGTCAGCTGTGTAATTGGTAGAGGATCCCTGCCGGGTCTGCCTGAGCTGCTTAGAATCAGCTGTGTCTAATTGCCACTGGTGTAACGGAAGTTCTCTTGGAACTGAAGGCTTATGGCAAGGGATTTGTTCAGCCCTGCCAGGTAAGTAAAACTCTCTGTCCTTAACCTTTTTATAAGCAGGAGGAAAGTTACTAACAGGTTCTGTATAAGAGGGCTTCTTATGGTGATTTCTATATCTACAAGGCTCTTCTCTTTCTTTCAATAAATAGCCTTTGTACCTGCTTCCTGCTTCTGTATCTACAGCTGCAGTCTTCTCATACCTTGCTGGCTTTTCCCATTCATTCACTCTGTCAGGGTGTTGCCTTCCCTCTGAACCATACTGGCCTCTGAATTCCCTCCAGAGTTCTTTCCTCTCTCTGCAAGGTTCCTCTCTCCAATAATTCCTTCTTCTCCAAGGTTCCTCTTTCCAGTGTTCTCTCTCTCTCCAATGCTCTCCTTTCCAGGGTTCTCTCTCTCTCCAATGTTCCTCCCCTCTAACTGTTTTGAGACTTTCTTGTATGTACGTCATCCCTGACTCCACCTTTTCTCTGTTGCCTCCTATTGGTTGAGGCAAATTCCCTTCCTGGGTGGGTTTCTACTGGGTCTAAACAGCTGTGCCTAGGTTGTCCTTGGCAACTGTCAAGCTTTTCTCCATTCAACCTGTCTCTTTCACTGCAATCATTCACACTACTTTGCTCTGTTTCTAGCTGATCCCGATCCACCCTATGACACACATCAACGACAAGTGGGAAGAAGTGGGCAAAACAAAATCAATGCAAAATACATGCAAGCCAGTTAAATGCTGGAAAGCAATGAGCACAAATGCTCGAAGCTTAGCCATCAAAGTCCCAGACCTGGAAGCCCTAATGGTGGAAATGGACTTAGACATTGTGGCCATTTCAGAAACATGGTTTAATGAATCACATGAAAGGGATATAGCCATAGCTGGCTATAATCTATTCAGAAGAGACAGAGAAAGTGGAAAAGGAGGAGGAGTAGCCTTGTATGTCAAAAGCAATATTAAAGCTACTGCAATGCAGGGGGCATGGGGAAAAGAAACATGTTGTTGTTGTTAAGTGCCGTCGAGTCGGAGTCGACTCATGGCGACCCTCTGGATAGCTATCCTAAATTGTGTTCGGTCTTCAGTCAGGGGGCTTATTGTTGACAGACTGGTACCCGTAGCTGCTGTTATTGTATCAATCCATCTCATTGCTGGCCTTCCTCTTTTGCGTTGACCTTCTATCTTGCCAAGCATGATGTCTTTCTCTAATGATCTCTCTCTCCGCATGATGTGTCCAAAGTATGAAAGTCAAAGTCTTGTCATCTTAGCTTCTAAAGAAAGCTTAGGTTTGATCTCCTCTAGTACAGACTGGTTTGTTCTTCGGGCAGTCCATGGTATACACAGTATTCGCCGCCAGCACCATAATTCAAAGGCATCAATTTTCTTCCTGTCTATCTTTTTCACTGTCCAGCTTTCACATCCATATGATGTTATTGAAAATACCATGGCCTGAACAAGTTGAATCTTTGTATGGAGAGAGACATTTCTGCTCTTAAAAATCTTATCTAGGTCTTTCATAGCCATTCTGCCAAGAGTAATGCGTCGTCTGATTTCTTGACTGCTTGTTGCTTCTTTATTGATAGTTGATCCAAGTAGGTTAAAGTTATTCACGATTTCAATTTCTTCTCCTTCGACGATGAACCTGTTGATTATGCCAGTTGTCATGATCTTTGTCTTCTTTACATTAAGGTGCAGGCCCATTTTGAGACTATGTTCTTTGATTGTGAGAAGCATAGAAACATAGAAATATGATGACAGAAAAAGACCAAGTGGCCTATCTAGTCTGTCCTTCCATATCAACAACTACAACAGTCCCCTTTTTTCCTTTAGAGATCCTCTGTGTTTGTCCCATGCTTTTTTGAATTCAGTTACTGTCCTCATCTCTACCACCTCCACTTGGAGACTATTCCACAGATCCACCACTATTTCCGTAAAGAAATATTCCAGCAAATCACTCCTGAATCTATCCCCCTTCACCATCATCCCATGTCTTAAACCAAACGAAGAACCACCTAGGATAAAGATATCACAAGTCCCATGGTCCGACCACCACCAAATCGATATCAAAATAAAACTGCCATCCATCTCCAAAAATGCTAAAGAAATGAGAATACTTCACCCAGTCAGGAAGTTCAACAAATTCAACAAAGAACACCTCATAAATACCATTTCATCCCACATAGCTCTGGTTTCCACAGACCTTGATAAACTAACAAACAGATGGAACGCAAGCATACAAAGTGCATCGAGCCCAACACTGAAAACATCGGAGAATGCAAGCAAGCCCAACTCAGAACCCTGGTACACAGCAACACTGATAAGATCGAAGAGAGAACTCCGTAAAATGGAGAGAAAATGGAGGCAAACCAAATCCAGCGAACTCAAATCCAAATACATGGCTCTTCTTGCAAAGTACAAAGATGACGTCAACTCCGCCAAGAGAAACCATCACACTAACTTATTAAGCAAAGCTATCAACAGACCACGTGAACTATTCGAACTCGTCAAATCGCTAACTAAATTATCTCAGAGCGACAACATAAACTACACGATCAAGGCCCAAACTCTGGCAAACCACTACGCGAGTAAACTGACGGCCACTAGACCCACGACCTCCCCAGACTCAACACTACCAACACCCCTACTCAACATTGAGACCAAGACAAATCAAGACCAGTTATGGAACAATTTCCAAAAAATCGGAGACCAGCAAAGCGTAACCATAGTCACAAGCATAAACAGCACCACATCCCCACTCGACCCCTGCCCAGAAGCCTGGGTCAAGGCAGTGAAACAAGACATAGCACCATACATCGCTCACATAGTAAACCTATCACTGCAACAAGGAATCATGCCTTCTGAACTAAAGAAATCCATCATAAGACCAATTCTGAAAAACAGTACACTCAGCAGAGATGACCCAGCATCCTACCGCCCAATATCGAGTATTTCATTCCTAGCAAAGATCATTGAAAAAGCGGTCCTACTACAACTCCAAGACCACCTGAACGACAGTGCCCCCCTTGATGACCAGCAATACGGCTTCAGACAACATCATGGGGTAGAAACCCTATTACTAGTTCTACTTAACAACCTACTCAAGGGCCTGGAAAACAAAAAGAAAATGTATATACTCTTATTCATCGACATCTCAGCTGCTTTCGATACAGTAAACCATGGAACCCTCATAAACAGGATCAAATCAATAGGAATATCGGGAACCCCCCTAAAGTGGTTCACATCATACATCTCAAATAGAATGCAACAAGTGCAGTTTAATGGAGATAAAGCGGAAGCGTTCCCCCAAACACAAGGTATACCACAAGGTTCTGCTCTTTCAGCACTCCTCTTCAACGTATATATGCAACCTCTATGCAAAATTTTCACTCAGCACAAAATCAACTACCACATTTATGCCGACGATATTATGCTATACACACAACTCGACACTGATAACCCGGACTACAGCCTACTCGAAACATGCCTAGGTGAGATGCAAAACTGGTTACAACAAAGCAGCATGGCAATCAACCATAAGAAAACTGAGGTGATGTATATCTCCAAAAAAGCTAATTTTGACCCCCCTACAACTATAACTCTATGCAATAATACCTACCAAATGAAGAGAGAAATAAAATATCTAGGAGTAACATTTGACAGCAACCTAACAATGGAGAAACACCTCCGCAAAACCAACAGGGCAGTTTTCCACAAACTGAGAGTTCTACAACCTATACGGAACATCATTGATCCCCACGACTTCAGATCCGTCGCTCAAGCACTCATCATGCCACATTTTGACTATTGCAACGCCATTTACCAAGGGCTGCCTAAGAAAACCCTAAACATCCTGCAAATGGCACAAAATATAGCTGCCAGGATCATTATGAGAAAGAGTCTTACTGACCACATTACACCAGTACTAATTGAGTTGCACTGGCTCCCCATAACAGCTCGCACAAAATACAAAATACTAACAACAACCTTCAAACTCATCCACAGCACAGCACCATCATTCCTCGCCACCATAATCAGCTTGCAACCCACCAACAGAAACAGGAGAACCATCAACTCCAACACCCTCCACATTCCAACTAATATAAGATCTGTCAAGGTCAGCACTAGTAACAGGGCTTTCTCATACGTAGCACCAACACTATGGAACCAACTTCCGCCCGAGCTTCGAGCAAGCAAAGACCAACCAGACTTTAGAAAAAAACTCAAGACGCACCTATTTCAAAGTCATTTCAACCTGTACTAAATCCACATGAAGGAAACTGCCTACGCTGCGACCTAGAAAACCTTCTATGTAAAAATGTACATATGTAAATTCTTTTCACCATTGATAAGTAGTAGATAAGTTTCTATGTGCCGTGCTTACCTTGCGAATCTATATGTATATGACATAATTTCTCTGTCTTGATTCGACAGCTGTTTCTATATAATCATTCCTGCTTCTGATCGCTGGAAGGAGCGGTATACAAGTGCTTGCTAAATAAAATAAAAATAAATGTCCCCTCGTAGCAGAACTTGCTTTCAATTGAAAGAGGCTTTCCCCCTGAACGTTTAAGCCACGGAGGTATTTAAACATCTCAATCATATCACCTCTATCCCGCCTTTCCTCTAAGGTGTACATATTAAGATCCTTAGGTCTGTCCTCATATGCTTTATAATGAACACCACTAACCATTTTAGTATAATGAAGACCACTAACCAATTTGGAAGCCACCCTCTGCACCGACTCCATCCTGTTAACATCCTTTTGAAGGTGCAGTGTCCAGAATTGCACACTATACTCCAAATGAGGTGGCACCAAAGACTTATACAGAGGCACTATCACCTCCTTTTTTCTGCTAGCCATTCCTCTCCGTATGCACCCAAGCATCCTTCTAGCTTTTGCCGTCACCTTTTATACCTGTTTAGCTACTTTAAGATCATCAGACACAACCACGCCCAGGTCCCGCTCTTCTTTAGTGGACAAAAGTACTTCACTCCCTATAATATATTTCTCCCTTGGATTGCTGCTGCCCAAATGCATGATCTTACATTTTTTAACATTAAATCCCAGCTGCCAGATTCTAGACCATTCTTCAAGCTTAGCTAGATCCCTCCTCATGTTATCTACACCTTCCTGGGTGTCTACTCTATTGCAGATTTTGGTATCATCCCCAAAAAGGCAAACCTTACCCGACAGCCCTTCCGCTATATCACTAATAAAGATGTTAAAAAGAATCGGACCAAGGACAGATCACTGGGGCACACCATTGGTAACATCCTTCTCCTCAGAATGAGCCCCATTTACCCGTACACTTTGTCGCCTCCCACCCAACCAATTTCTAATCCAAGCAGTAACTTTAGGATCCATCCCTAGGGTGCTCAATTTATTTATAAGTCGCCTGTGTGGAATGGTGTCAAAGGCTTTACTTAAATCTAAATACACCACATCTAGGGCTTTCCCTCTGTCCAACTCCCTGATCACCCAGTCAAAGAAATCAATCATATTTGTCTGAGTAGACCTGCCTCTGGTGAATCCATGCTGCCTTGGATCCTGTAATCCTCTGGACTCCAAAAACCTCACTATTTTCTCTTTCAGCAGCATTTGCAATAATTTACTCACCACCGAAGTTAAACTAACCAGCCTGTAGTTGTCAACCACATCCTTACTTCCGCTTTTGTGTAAAGGCATCACATGAGCCTCTCTCCAGTCCTTTGGCACCACTCCCGACTCCAAAGAGGCACTGAAAAGGTCAGTCAGTGGAGCTTCTAGAACGTCTCCGTTCCCTCAGTATTCTAGGGTGTATCCCATCTGGTCCCATCGTTTTGTCTACTTTAAGTTGAGCTAGTTTCTCACGAACACAGTCTTCTGAAAATTGTTCAAGATGTCCCTCTCTTCTGTTCCTGTTTGTGGGTGTTTTCTGAGGTCCTGCTCCTGGTTCTTCACCTGTGAACACAGAAAAGAAATATTTGCTAAGCAATTCCGCTTTATCCTCTTCATCTTCTACATATTCCTCCCCTTCACTCTTGAGTCTGACAATACCACTTTTGCCCTTCCTTTTCTCACTAAGATATCTGAAAAATGTCTTATCCCCCCATTTTATTGCATTGGCTATTTCCTCCTCTTTTTGAATCTTTGCTTTCCTGACTACTTTGCTAGCTTCTCTAAGTTTTTCCAAATATAGATGTCTGTCTTCCTCTCTCTATGATCTCTTGTATTTCATGAAGGCCTCCCTCTTTTTCTTCACTTTTTCAGCTACCTCTTTTGAAAGCCATAGTGGTCTCCTTTTCCTTTTACCTTTATTTACCATTTTAACAAAAAGTTTGGTTGCCCTTAAAATATCACCTTTCATTTTTGCCCACTGTTTTTCTACGTCCCCCAGCTGTTCCCATCTCGCTAACGACTCCCAGAGATATTGGCCCATCTTAGCAAAGTTAGTCTTCGTAAAGTCTAAGACCCTCACCTTTGAATGGATTCTAACAGCCCTAGTCCTAATACTGAACCACACCATCTGGTGATCACTAGATGCAAAATGATCTCCTGCTATAACATTAGAAACACTTTCACCACTGGTAAGCACCAAGTGCAGTATGGCCCCTTCACGTGTGGGGTCTGTTACCAATTGCTTGAATAGTTCTCCCTGTAGAGAATCCAGGATCTCTTTACTTCTAGATGATACTGCAGCAGGAATTTGCCATTCAACATCTGGCATAATGAAATCTATCAGTAGCACTTCCCCTTTCCTAGCAATGCTGTGTATGTCTTCAATTAACTCTCTGTCCACCTCTTCCTCTTGTGAGGGAGGTCTGTATATCACACCAATGCAAATAGATTTCTCTTTCCCTCTTTCTAGTTTAACCCACAATGCCTCCTCTCTTCCTTTTAAGCTCTGTGATTCCAAAGCTTTCATAGTATTTTTTATATATAGTGCCACTCCTCCTCCCCTTCTTCCTACCCTGTCCTTTCTGAATAAAGTATAGCCAGGTATAGTTACATCCCAGTCATGGTTTTCTGTGAAGCATGTTTCTGTAACTGCCACTAAATCCAAGTCGGCCACTCCCACCAAAGCTTCAACATCAGGGATCTTATTCCCCATGCTACGTGCATTTATACACACTTCTTTCCATATGTTACCCCTGTTACCCATTTCCATAAAGGTATTTAATGCATTCCTTACCTGGGGGCTTTCACTTACCTGGGGGCTTTTTTCACCCATCCCCAATGAATCTAGTTTAAAACCCTCTTCAGTAGATTAGCCAGTCTACTACTAAAGACGCGCTGACGTTTCTTAGACAGATGGATGCCATCTCTGCTCTGCAGCCCTTGGAACAGCATCCCATGGTCTAGGAAACCAAAACACTTTTGATGACACCATCCAAGCAGCCATGCATTTATCTCCAGGATGCGAGCCTCTCTGCCTTGGCCTTTACCCTCAACAGAGAGGATTGAAGGGAACACCACCTGTGCACCTGCTTCACCCTCTGTCCCAGAGCTATGAAGTCACTTTTGATATGCTCAGAGGGATAGCTGGCAGTATCATTTGTTCTGACATGGATTAGCAACATTGGGTAATAGTCAGCGGGCTTGATGAATCTCGGCAAACTCTCCGTAGCATCTTGGATTTTGGCACCAGGCAGACAGCATACTTATCTGGACATCAAGTCTGGTCAGCAGATGGATGCCTCAGTACCCCTCAAAAGAGAGTCACCAACCACCACTACCCTTTGCTTCCTTGTGGTCACTGATTCTGCAACCTTTGGGTACTTGAGCTCTGGTTCTTCCCTTTCCAGGGATACTTTCATCTCCTCCACTTCCAGGGCTGCATAATGGTTCTCCAATTCAAGGGCTGGATGGGTGACTCTGCAGGCCCTGGTGACTTGTGTATAACCTTCGTCATTCTTTTGGCACCCATCTTCTCCTCTGCTAGAGAGCTTGGATGTATCAAGAAGCATTTCATCAATGTACTTCTCACTGTCTTGAATGCTCCTCAGCCTCGCCACCTCCTTTCTGAGTTCCTCCACTTGTTTCCTCAGAGCTTCAGCATGCAGGCACCCTGCACATGGAACCGGTCCTTCAACTTGCATTGGGATCTCTGTCTGGACAGAGGCAGAAGCTGTAATGGGGGCAACAGCTTTGGCGATACGATTTTTCCCAGCCATTGTTCTGTTCGTGGAGCTTAGGTATCTGTTAAAGCGAAAGAGAGAGATCTACCAAAGTACCAGCCGGTTTCCCAGCTGTCCTTTCAGAGAAAAAGCAGTTAAATAACTTTAATTATATTCAAAATGTGCTGTTCCAAGTCCCTGTGCTTTGTTAAATGGGGAAGTGCCCTATAAAGCAAGACTGCTCACTAGGGGTGGGTGGGAGTTGGGATGGGAAGGGAGGGAACTAACACCTGATTAGGTGTCAGCAGTTCCCAAAAGCTGAGAAGGTTACTAGAGTTTAAAACCTACTCTGCTAAAGAAAATATTGCCACTAAACCACCAAAAAGAATGTAACTTTGCTTTAAAAATATACCAGAACCCCTTTAAGAGCTCCTGCCAGAGAGCTAGCAATTTAATAAAAATAAACCCTCAAATCCTTACCATTGTTTGACCTGTAGAGCCCCTGTTTGGAATGCCTCAACAGGGCAGGGTTCTGAAACCTTTTATGCAGGCCTCAGCTGCTCTCAGTTCATTCACAGGCTAATCAGGCCCACTAACTCCTGAGAAGAAGCGCTCTGGATTGTGTTGAAAAAAGGAGATAGCACTCTCATCCATACTGCTGTAGTCTACAGACATCCGACTCATATCAAAGAAATAGATAATGAATTGATTATAGATATTGCCAAGATAGCCACAAAGGGGGAAGTGATCATATTGGGTGACTTTAATCTACCCGATGTGGATTGGAGTACTCCTTCTGCACATCTGGCAAGAAGCAAAACAATTGTGGATGATTTCCAAGATGCATCACTTAAACACATGGTGATGGAACCAACCAGGGAAAGCTCAATGCTGGATTTAGTGCTCACCAATGCTGAGCAGCAGCAATCATTACACGGTCTGGTTTGAGATAAAAGCCAAGGTGCAGTCCAATCATAGCAAGCTCAAAGTCCTAAACTTCAAAAACACTGACTTCAGCAGAATGGCCAAGTACCTGAAGGAGGAGTTGGCAGTGTGGGAAGGGATAAGGGAAGTGAAATTGCAATGGGCTAAACTAATGGTAGCAATAAAAGGGGCAACAGATAAATATGTAATGAAAGTAAATAAAAACAAGAGGAGAAGGAAACCTATTTGGTTCTCCAAAGAAGTGGCTGCTCAAATAAAGGCAAAAATCACAGCTTTCACAAAATTCAAAAGCTTGCACACAGAGGAACACAGTAAGGAATACAGGATCAAACTAAAAGAGAGAAAAAGAGAAATAAGGAAAGCTAAATCAAAGGCAGAGGAAAAGATGGCTAAAGATGTGAAGTGTGGCGACAAAACTTTCTTCAGGTATATTCGGGAGAGGAGGAAAATCAGAGATGGAATTGCAGGACTCAGAAGTGCTGGGAATGGATTTGTAGAAAGTGACATTGAAAAAGCAAAATTGCTAAACAAATACTTCTGCTCTGTTTTTACTAAAGAAAATCCTGGAGAAGGACCATCTGTGACTCCCAAATATAAAAATGGTTATGAAGTAGATACCACACCATTCACAAAAGATGATGTGTTAGAACAACTTGCAAAAAGGTTCTTGCAGGGCCGTTAAAGGATGTTTTCAACGGATCCTTGGAAACAGGAGTAGTTCCTCAGGACTGGAGTAGGGTGGATTTGGTACCTCTTCACAAAAGTGGTGACAGGGAAGAAGTGACAAACTACAGGCCCGTGAGCCTTACCTTGGTGGCGGGAAAAGTAATGGAGGCAATTCTGAAAGAGCGAATAATGAACTTTCTCAAAACCAACAAGTTGCATGATCTGAGGCAACATGGTTTTACCAAAGGACGATCTTGCCAAACAAATCTGATTGAGTTCTTTGACTGGGTGACCAGAGAACTAGATCAGGGGCATGCGATGGATGTCATCTACCTGGATTTCAGCAAAGCCTTTGATACTGTTCCTCATAGGAGGCTTATCAATAAACTCAGGAGTTTGGGGTTGGGTCCCCAAGGTGGTGAACTGGATCAGAAATTGGTTGACTGACAGACGACAGAAGGTGATGGTAAATTGAGCTCACTCGGATGAAAGGAGGGTGATTAGCGAGGTGCCCCAGGGTTTGGTCCTGGGCCCGACACTGTTCAATGTATTTGTGAGTGATATTACTGAAGGACTGCATGGAAAAGTCTGTCTTTTTGCAGGTGACACGAAAATTTGCAACAGAGTGGACTCCCTTGAGGGAGTGGAAAGATCTACAAAAGCTGGAAGAATGGTCTAATGCTTGGCAGTTAAGATTTAATGCGAAGAAATGCAGTGTCATGCACTTGGGAAGCAGAAATTCAGGTGAAATGTACGAGATAGGGGGAGAGAGATTGGTGTGCACAGACCAGGAGAAGGACTTTGGTATGATTATTTTTGCGGATTTCAAGGTGGCAAAACAGTGCGACAAGGCAGTGGCAAAGGCCAGGAGAATGTTGGTTTGCATACAAAGAGGAATTACCAGCAGAAATGAAGAGGTACTAATGCCATTGTATAAGTCACTGGTGAGGCCTCACTTGGAATACTGTGTTCAGTTTTGGAGACCATATCTTGCAAAGGATATAAAAAGACTGGAAACTGTTCAGAGGAAGGCAACCAAAATGATTTGGAGCCTGTGTCAGAAGTCTTTTGAGAAGGGGCTTGAAGACCTAAATATGTACACTCTGGAGGAGAGGAGGGACAGGGGAGATATGATTCAGACCTTTAAATACTTAAAGAGAAATAATGAACAAACAAACCTCTTCCAAAGACGGGGAAGCTGTAAAACTAGAGGGCACAACATGAAGCTGCAAGGGGGTAAATTGAAAGGCAATGTCAGGAGATACTTTTTCACTGAAAGGGTGGTGGATGCTTGGAATGCCCTCCCGATGGAAGTGGTGGAGGCAAATGCAGTGACAGAATTCAAAATGGCATGGAACAGATACAGTAGTTCCCTTTACAGCAACAGGATAAAATAAAAATAAAAATTAACTAACTAATTTCTCAACATTCAGGGGTGTCCTACTCTGAGCGGTGGGTTCACCCCTAAAAGACATGGGGAGGGTTCACCTCTTAAATAAAGATATGGGGAGGGGTGGCCTGCACGGAGCGGCAGGTGCACCTACTCTTGCCATCTTACTGGGCAGACAAGATGGATCATACTGGTCTTTATCTGCCATCATTTACTATGGGGTATGTTTACTAAATGGCGCTTCGTGACGTTTTCATGCCATAATGGCGCATTACCATGCAAGAACGTCACGTATCGTGCGATAACGTCTCCTGTGGCATTAAGGTGTGCATAGGATTGAGTATGGCTCCCCAGAGGGCGGAGTAAGGCTCCGTAGGGGCGGAGATGAGGGGTCAATGGACGGAGAGGGGGCGGGGAGAGGCCCCATGCACACTAATACCGTGAAATGAAGTTCTGAAAATTAGCGCCAGTGAAAACCTCACGCTAAAGGCACATTTGCAGGGGAGAGAGACCATTTCAGTCAGCAATGTGCGGCAAAGGCAGGGAAACCAAGAAAAGTGATAGTTGTGATACATGTGCAGCAACATCATAGTGCCCAAGTATGAGAGGGCACTACGGTGAGGCTGCAAATGGGGTACAGGGGGCTGGAGGCAGGACATGCAGTGTGGCAGCTGGGGCACAGGGTGGGCTAGGCAGATGCCTAGGTGACACATAAGAATGTGGAAGCGGAAAACCAGCAGGACAGCAACTGACCAAGGGCAAACATGGCCACGAGTGTGTGTCCCACAGTGTCCCAGGGGATAGTACCCAGCAAGTACCCCAAAGGGCACATAACATTGGCAGGCGGTGCCGGGGGGAAGCATTGGTGTCTATGCAGGTACACCTACCCCATATCATGCACCATAGGCAGCCACCTACCGACACACTGGATGGCCTGGGACTGCACACCACCAGCACCACAGGCAGAAGGGTATCTCAGCATGGTGGTGGAGGGGGCAGTGGCATCTGCCCACAGCAGACCACGGCCAAGCCCCGTTTAGGTGGGTGCCGTGCACTGCAACAGACAAGGTCTGTCTGACAAACAGTCACAGTATTCCCAGGGAATGATCTATCCCTGTGGCAACAGTTTGGTGCAGTACACACAGCCAGTGTGTTCAGGGGTAGAAAGTCATAAGTTCAAGCCCCAGCTGTGGCTCCTGCCAACCTTGTCCCCATATTTTACCCAGTACTAAACCGTGGTAATAAAGACGGAACCTTTATTGCAGATAAAATAAACATGCCTGAAACGTCTATATTTTACCCTACAGAGCACGAACACCATAAACATGTGCAATCCCAAGAGCAGAGTTTCCCAGCTGCCGTCCTGGAGGGCCAAACACCATTCAGGTTTCATGCTGTCCCTAATAAATATGCCTGTGCTGCATTAGTATGCTCTGCCCCCATTGTATGCAAATGTATCTCATGCATATTCATTAGGCGTACTCCGACAAAAAAACTTGTTTTTCTGGGGGAATTTGACTTTGGAATTCTTTAGTTTTTGGGTTATTTAAGTTGATTCCAGTAGGTTTTTCTTATTTTGGATTCTTATTCATTAGGGACAGCATGAAAACCTGAACAGTGTTTGGCCCACCAGGACCAGAGTTGGGAACCTCTGCCCTAGAGCAGTGGCCAACGGGCACAAACACCCACACCCACAGGCTCCACTATCCAAAGCCTCATGGAGAGTCAGGCTATAGGGCCCTGCACAGAGCAGCATCTCCTAATACTGGCACCGGGATACCTTAGCAATGCCGTCCTAAACTTGGGAACACGTTCCACATATATTAAAAGGTTGCTATGATTAATGTCAGCTAAGAAATCCTAAGTTAAACCCAATTTGTTGACAGAGATTCATCATAGCAACCTTTCTGATATCTGTGGAGTGTGTTTCAGTTTTTGCTTCTAACAGTGTTTACCATCCTGAGGAGTGACCCCAACAGTATTGCGTACCATAGCAATGCCCGCACTGTGCCCAGGACTGGTGTGGCGGCCAGGGCTGCCACAAACCTCTATATTTGCACAATGCTGGCATAGGTGTGGGAGTGTGTGTCTGTCTATCCAGTGTGTTGTGGCTGCCTACACCTTACTGAGCCCACACTGCTTGCACTGTTTCCAGTGTTAGCCTGCCAATCTGCATAATGAGGAGCAAGGTACTGTGGGTAGGGCCCGGGCAGGATGCATCTGCACAGGGCATAAGGCAATGGCTGGGACATTGTAGTGCCCTACCATCACCTGCACGGACAGGGTGGGCACAGCATGTCATGCTGGGAGGTCATTCTCACCCTGACTGAGCAGTGACCAAGGTATGGCTAGGTTCCTCCATAGTGCTGTACAGTATTTCTCTCAAGTGATGTTTATGGGTTCATTTTTTTGGGGCCCAATCACTGACATGCCTGCTTGGTGCATGCTCACATCCCATTTTTGGGTGCACACAGTTTCTCCAGGAACATGCACTGTGTACTAGCTGGCAGACTGTCTGCAGTTAGCATGTGTATTGCTGGAGCACCTTGCAGGGTGCAGTGGGTGGAGACTGACTGTGCCCTCTGCTGGTGAATGTCAGATAGTGGTGGGGGGCAGCTGAGCTTTCCCAGCATTCTGCCTGTCTGCCATTGTCTTATGTGATGTGTTCAGATCTGCACTGGCTGCCTTGTAGGGTGCCCATGCCTAAGGTTGATGGTCCCCTCTATTGTCCCCATTGTAGAGATGTAGAATGTGGATCTGTTGGTGGCAGATCTTGTCCCCCACCTTGATCCATGGAGGGTGGGTTGGGTGGTGCTACATAATCCGCTTTTGGGTCCAAACATCCCACTTCACGTATAACATGTGACCATGGCACCCACCCAGGATGTGCACTATTCTGGGTGCATCATAGTCCACAAGGGCTAGATGTGACTGGGAAATACAGATGGACACAGGTGTATCCTAGGTGCAGCTGCAAGGACTACCTATCACACACTGGCATTGATGGGGACCTGCGTTATAGCCTATCTCAGCCAAGCCATGTGCTGTGGACCTGGTGCTGGGTGCCCCAACTCACCCTCAGGGTGAGCACAGGACCCGCACAATGTCACGATCTGTAGTACTCTGTGTCAATAACACACACGGTCAGTTCCCCCTACCAGGCTGAGGTGCTGTGGGGGTGCATACCCCATCTTGTGATCAGCTGTAGACTGCTGATCTGCATGTTCAGTGCATCATGGGTACAGGTGGGTTTACCCTATCCTGGTAACCACAGCAGATAGTTTGTGTGGTGACCTGCAGTCTTTCTGTAGCCAGCCAGCAGTGTGCTAGTAGCTGTAGAGATGTAGCCCACTGGTTACTTCAATGACCATGGAGGCAGAGGTCATGGGTTTGATCCCACCATGGCCTTATTTAATAAGGCTGTCTGAGGCTTTTCCTTTTAATTTAAATCTGTGCTGCCAGCAAAATGCACCCTCACAGCGCTGTAACCTTAAGGTGACTCATAAGGCGCCCTATAAAGTGCCCTAAAGGGCACATTAGAAGGCACCTTGGCGGACAGGGCACTTTATACTGTGTCCTATGGAGTGCCTTATAGGGTGCCTTATGCAGCACCTTATGTTACGGCACTCTGAGGGTGTTTTTGCTAGCAGCACTGATTTAAATTAAAAAAGGAAATGCCTCAGACAACACTGAGTTAGATTAAAAGGAAATGCCTCAGACAGCCTTCGTACATAACACCACTGCAGGATCATAGTAACATAGTAACATAATAAATGATGGCAGATAAAGACCAGTATGGTCCATCTAATCTGCCCAATACGATGTCAAGAGTAGGTACACCTGCCGCTCTGTGCAGGCCCCCCTTCCCCATGTCTTTGTTTAGGGGTGATCCCACTACTCCTTGTAGTACACCCCTATTTGTTAAGGAATTAGATGGAACCCATGACCTCTACCTCCACAATCATTGCAGTAACCAGTGGGCTACATCTTTATAGCTTCTTTTTTTTTTTTTTTTTTTTTTTAAATGTTTATTTAGCCATTTTGAATCATACAAGATAAACAAACACTAATACAACTAAAAACATCATAACAACTGAAGTAGAGCCAGCTATGTAATACAGCGTTTAGAAACTACTAAAAGCTAGACAGACCTTTATATAAGCAGCATGATATAATTAAATCATACAAACATCATCAGTAAACCATACGTTATTACGTATAGCGTGACATGCAGCGATGGATATTGACTCCCAGCTCCAACCCCCATTAATGAAGAATGATCTTAGAGTCCAGGGCATTCCATTTTGAGAGTTTGGGATATAGATAAGGATGCTGCTGAATGTAGAGGTGCTCATACAGGCGGTGGGCACAAAGCAGATTCCACCACTGCTCAAAAGTTAAGGCAGTAAAGTTTTTCCAATGACTCATCAAAGTTTTCAAGGCCAGTCCAAGCAGTAGATCTAAAATGGAGCGATCTTCCCTCGCCAGTCCCGCTATTCCGGATCGTGAGCGGAATATGAGTATTCGGAACGTCAGCGGGACATTGAGACCCAGAAGCAGGGTAATTCTCTCCCATATTTGTCGCCAATATCTTCTCAGCATTGGGCAGGTATACAACATGTGTTCAAGCGTACCTGGTTGCATCTTGCACGTCCAACACAGATTATCCGCTGGGGTTTGCCATTTGGCCATTCTAATAGGGGTCAGATAAGCTCGGTGTGCCAGGAAGAACAATGTTTGTGTTACCGTGGCTGAGCACGCTACCCTAATCTGTGATTGCCAAAAGTGCGCCCAATCTTCGGGTTTCTCCATGCCCCCTATCTCCCCCTCCCAGCTGGACTGCACACTTGTACACTTCTTGTCCTGTCCATCTCGGAAACTGGAGACAATTTTGGAGACAACCCGCGGTCCCTCACTCAGCTCTCTTACTTTCTTCATCCATGCACCAGCAGCCGGCATGCCAACTGGCGTGACTTCAGCCTTGCTCAGACAATGCCGTAGTTGGCACCACTGGAACATCCCAGTAGTAGGGAGGCCAAAGTTCCACTGTAATTCTGAATAAGTTTTGAATCGGCCCTCGGCCATCAAATGGCCCAGGTTGAGTATCCCTCGCTGGATCCACAGAGGCCAAAAGACGGGCTCCCCCGCTATCTTAAATCTGGGGTTTAGCCAAATAGGAGTATCCGCTGCATATCCCATCCATTCCGTGTCGGAGTTCTGAAGTATTTGAAATGCTTGCTTAGTTGCTTGAATTACTTCATTTGATTTAGTCCCTTTGACACTGACCGTCCCTATACAAGCAGTCAGTGGTAGCGGATGACACATTTCAGTTTCTATTCTTAGCCAATGTGGGATGTCAGGGCATGGATCTTCTTCACTCCAGAGGCACCCATGTCGCAATATGGCTGCTACGTGGTACCAGTAGAAATCTGGAAACTGCACCCCGCCGCTCTCCTTGGCCAGCTTCAGCTTCCAGTATGCGATTCGAGGGGTCTTATTGCGCCAGAGGAAGGCTAATAGGATCTTAGTCAACCCCTTATAGAAGCGTGTCGAGAATAGGATTGGTATCATACTTAAGATATAATTGAGTTTAGGGACAATCACCATCTTTATGGTCTCTAGCCTGCCCCACCACGTCAAGTGCAAAGGATTCCACTTGCAGATGCATTCCCGCACAAGCTTCTCACAATATGCTTCATTATGCAGCACCGTTTCGGTGAGGGTGGTACAGTATTCAACACCCAGGTATTTAAAAGAGTTGGTCTCCACTTTAAAGGGAAAATTCTCCAATAGCCCTCTCGATACCATTCGATTCAAAGGGATCGCCACTGTTTTGGCGAGATTTAATTTGTAGCCAGACACTTCCGAATAGACGGCAATAATGCGTAACAAGGCTGCAAGGGACTGCGGCTCCACAAATATGAATAGATCATCGGCATAGGCTGACAGTTTATAGCTGCGCTCTTGGATCTCGAGCCCCCTGATGCCATCATGCTGCCGTATTGCGAGAGCCAAGGGTTCAAGGGCTAGGTTGAAAAGTAGCGGCGACAAAGGGCAGCCTTGCCGGGTTCCTCTGTAGAGCCGAAAGGCCGCTGACAGGACTCCATTTGCGAATATCCGCGCAGTGGGCTGGGCATAGAGCATCTGGATACACTTCAAAAAGTGATCCTGAAAGCCAAACCATTGCAGAGACCGAAAGAGAAAGGTCCATTCAATTCTGTCGAAGGCCTTTTCTGCGTCCAATGCCAGCCCCACCATAGGATATCCTACTTTATGGGACTCCGACAAAACATGAGCCAGCAGCCTTCCATTATCTACCGTCGACCGCCCAGACACGAATGCGGATTGGTCCGGGTGAATAAGAAAGTTTAAAACTTTATTCAGACGATTAGCCAGGATTTTAGCATAAATTTTGTAATCCGAGTTGAGGAGGGAGATAGGTCGGTAATTCTCGACCCGTTGAGGATCTCTACCCGGTTTAGGATGAATAACGATCGTGGCTTCTGCCAGCGCCCCTGTGTTAGGATATTCCTCACACAGGTGACTGTAGTAGGTAAGCAGTTCAGGGATTAAAAGATCAGAGAAGGATCGGTAGAATTCTAAGGGTATCCCATCAGGGCCTGAGGCCTTCCCCGTAGCCAGCTGGCGCATCGCTTTATCTATCTCGGAACAAGTGATCTCAGCTTCCAGCATCAACGTCTGCTGCCGAGTTAATGTGGGTCTCTGGATATTGGAGGTGAGGCGCTGGAAAGTTTCCTCATTCCACGTCACTTCTGACTTATACAGATCCTGGTAAAACTCTCGACACTGCTCCAGAATCTCGTCATCATTCACTAACACGTTACCTTGGGCATTTTGCAAGCCGGGTATACGTTGAGAAGGTGTCCGCGCTCTTAGGTACCTAGCTAAGAGCGGGCTAGCCCGATTGCTCTCATGGTGATAGATGCTTTGCTGTACTCGCTGTTGTCGCTGTGCTTCCTCACTCAAGATGGAATTGTATTGATAACGGAGGCGCTGTAACCGAAGCAGGACCAAGGGATCAGCTTTCCTGGCAAGGAGCCTCTCACCAGCCCCAATGGAAGTTTGTAATTCAAGTAGCTGCCCCTGACGCAATTTCCTTTGTTGGATATCGTATGTAGTCATATGGCCTCGGAGATTCGCCTTGAGAGCTTCCCACCAAGCCCAAGTGGTCGTGTCACCCACTTTATTACATTCCAGGTATGTAGTTATGCATGAACGCATACGTCTCACAAACTCTGCATCCGCCAGCCAGGCTTTATCCATTCTGAAATGCACACGTGACTGCCTACTAATTTTAGCTCCCAAAGTCAGGGTTATAGCGGCATGATCCGATAAGACTTTTGGCAGGATTTCCACCCCTACCAACCGCGGCACCAGCGCCCTGGATATCAAAAAGTAATCGATTCTAGTTAGCGTATGATGCGGCATGGAGTAGAAGGTATATTCACGTGCAGTGGGGTGTAAAAGTCGCCATGGGTCAACTAGATCGAAGGTCTCCATCAAACCTTGCAGTACACCATGCGCCTTGGGCTTGTTCTGAGGTCGATAGGGCGACCGGTCAAGCAAGGGATCGTGAATCATGTTGAAATCCCCTCCAATCACCAAATGCACCGAAGATGGTACCTTCATCTCCGCTGCTAGCTGTTGAAAGAAAGCTGGATCGTCTGCAGTAGGGCCATAAATGGCCATCAAAAGATATTCCTCCGCCCCAAGCTGTATATTCACCCTGGCCCATCTCCCACTGGGATCGATCTGCGTCTCTTGTATTATCGGTTGTAGGGCTCTCCGGACTAAAATGCAAACGCCCCCCTTCTTCTTCATCGCAGGGGACACCAAGACATTCTGATATGTGCCATTGTGGACCTTGCAAGACTCAGCCAGAGTCAGATGCGTTTCTTGCAGATATACTATATCAGCTCTCTGCTTCTGGCAGTACAGCAATATTTTAGTTCGCTTTATGGGATTGTTTATGCCCTGAACATTCAGAGTTAAGAATTTAACTCCCATATTTGTCATCAACCAAGTTATCTAGTAGCTCTGGAGTCATAGCCATCACTAAATGTACACGCACCATTTCCTGTCTGTCTATCAGAAAACATATACATAGCCAGTTAACATACATAACAGTAAACAACCAACCGATTTGTATGGTGAAGTACCCCCCCTCCACAGTCAGACCACCCTCCCTCCCCCCCATTGCAGACATCTCATATAATAGTATATTCATTATATACATTACCCCTTCCCCCCTGTGATATCTTACAGTCCCGTTCGAGAGGCATTGTGTTAAGCAAACAGTACCTGTAGTCAGTCCCAGATATACATTGCATAAATATAACTACATAAACAGTCATATTAACGGTAACATTGGGGCTACAGACCCCACATATGCCATTCGGGCCCAGCTGCACCCTTCACTTCAAACCTTCGCCCAGCATCACTAGGCCCAGTGGCACTCTCTGCCGTGACCGCCAAGGGTAAGATCCTCAGGCGACCAGAGTCAGCGGCCCACCTCCATCCTGGAATAATCCTGCAAAAAAGCGCGGAGCTTCACTGCACTGTCAAAATTCCTGGTGACATTATCGACGGTAACCCGCATTTTCGCTGGGTAGAATAGCCCATAGCGTGCATGGATTTTTTGCAAAAGAGGCCTGCAGTCAAGCAGCTCCCGACGCCTATCCACTGTTTGCTTGGACAGGTCGGGGAAGAAGGTAATCCTGTTACCATTTCAGATTTTTTAGCTTGGCTGCTTGCATAATCTGCAGCACTTGAGGGTAACGCAGGACTTTGATTACCATGGGTCTTGGTCACTTCGCTTGCGTCGAGCTTGTCATGGGAACCCGATGCGCCCTCTCAATTTCAAAAGGAGCTGAAAATTTTATCTGGAGGAGTTCCGGTATCAGCTTTTCTATATATCCCATCGGGTCGTTCCCCTCTGCCCCCTCCGGTAATCCTATTATCCTCACGTTGCTCCTACGAGATCGGTTGCTCTGCTCTTCGAGTTGGGCTTCCAACAAAGTCACTCGTTTTGCAAGCGGGCCTATCTGCGAAAGTACACCCTCGTGCTTTAACGCTGTGGCCTCGACTTTCTGCAATCGACCGTCCATCCCATTCAGCTTATCTCGGACAGCATGCAGCTCCTCCTGCGCTTGTGCTAGCGTCTCCCCATTATTAGACATCATCTCCTTCATTGCTCGTAGTTCCGTTAGTATTTCGCGCATACCTTCATCAGCCTCCTTGTCCGGTTTCACTTTCTGCGGGGAGGCCGCATCTTGCTTGAGCCGCTTTACAGCTTGCCCCGTGGAGGAAGGAAATTCCAATTTCGCCGGTTTTAATGACGCCATCGGTGAACAATCGGGGACCAAAAATCAAAACTTGTACCAATAGAAAACCAAGAGGAAAGGGAAGATTCTATAATGCAATGGAGGAGCGGGTTCTTCAGGCGGCCATCACGCTTCGCGGCAAGCTCCGCCCCCCATCTTTATAGCTTCTAACATTGCACTGGCATGAACTTAGGGTTAACGAGTGTTAACGTGCCAAGGCGCCCACTATCGCGCGATACAGATTCTTGCTACCTTGCCGCTGGAACACCCACTATATGGCATTCTTCACATTATCACTGCAACTAGCGCCGGTAACATTAAGATGGTTTAGTAAACATACCCCTATGTTTATTTATTTTATTTATTTACAGTTCTTATATACCGCACTTTTGGTACCAGCGCGGTTTACAGTTAACAGAATTTTGCATTGGAACAATCCTTTGCTTACATTATAACAGGGTCAAAAACTTGGAGAACAGGGGGAACTATATACAAATTATATATAAACAGAGTTTTATCTGTGGCTAATTTACAGTATAGGTTACATTGGGATCATGATTTTGGGTGTGCAGAGAGTTTAGATCATGATCTGACAGTACTAAGTTGTTGGGATGTCTGAGGCTGTGTGAGTGATTTGAGAGATGGATGGAGGGGGTGTAGTGCTGGGGCCTAAAAGGTGAAGACAGAATAGGTAGTGTTTAAGGGTCTTCCTAAATTGAGAGAGGTCTTTTATTGATCGGATATGTGGAGGGAGATTGTTCCAGCAGGTTGGTGCGAATAAGGTGAAGGCCCTGTCTCTGGTTGCTTGATTACATTTAGTGTATTATTTTGGTACAACGAGAGTATTAGCGGCTGCGGATCTTCTTAACCTGTTTGTGGGGGTGTTGATAAGAAGTGAGGAGAGGGAGGGTGGGGCTATTTGATTGATTGCTTTAAAGGACAGTAATAGCGCTTTGTAAGTTATCCTGGCTTGTAGGGGTAGCCAGTGAAGATCTGTTAGTATGGGGGTGATGTGGTCTCTTCTGGATGTACAGCAGAGGATGTGGGCTGCTGAGTTTATTGCCAATTGAAGTGGGTTGAGGGTGCTCTTGGGTAGACCATGCAGGATGACGTTGGCGTAGTCAAAATGTGGTGTTACAAGGGATTGGAAGATTGTTCTGAAGTCATTCGGGGAGAGTAGAGGTCTTAATGGTTTCAGAGTTCTTATTTTGTTGTATATGGATTTGACAGTCTGCTTTATGTGATCTTTGAAGGTCAGTTCTTGATCTATGATGACTCCCAGGTAGCGAATCGAAGATTTACATGGAAGTTCCGCATCTCTCACCTTTAATGTTGTGGGGGGTGAGAATTTCTTATTTCTGGTTACGAATAAGACTTCAGTTTTCTTGAAGTTTATTCGTAGGTTCTGGGATAGGAGCCAGTCTGTAATCGCGTTGAAGCAAGAGATTATTGGAGAGAAGTCAGGGGCATCAATTTTTATTGGAGTGAATATGAGAACATCATCTGCATAGATCAGACTGGAAGCGTTGAATGCTCTGATGATTTCACAGATTGGTTGCATATATATGTTAAATAGTAAAGCTGATAAGGAAGATCCTTGGGGAACATCTTGTAATTACTATGTAATGATGAACTCTATGCAGTTATACAATGATATGCTGTTATAAAGTATGGCCTGTGGCTTTTCTTTCTTTATACCTATAGGGCCCGATATTCGAAAGGCATTTACATGGTTTACAGCCCATTAAACCATGTAAATGCCTTAGATGGGGATATTCAACAGCACTTACGGTTAGTGCCATTGAATTTCCCCATCTACGTCCCCTATGCGCCTGATGCCATCCGGTTAGCTTCGGGGATTTGGGGGGCATTCTGGGGAGGTGCGGAGGCAGAGAATGGCAATAACCGGGCAGCATCGATATGGATGCTGCCCGTTAGTGATCTGTGCCTTAAAGATAGGCAAGGAAAGCCCTTGCCTATTTTTAAGGTGCCAGAGCTAACCAGGCAGCATCCAATATCATTGTTGCGGCATTGACTATCTGGTTTAGAGGTCGGCGGGGAGGGCTTTGCACCCGTCAGCACATAGCCCTTCGAAGATCTGGACAGATTAATATTGGGCCCATATTCTTTACTAAGTGAAAATTGTTGTGTTTGTTAATATATTTTATTTTTTCTGATCCTAATTTAAGATTCCTGCATATCCTCAAACTGATTTATCAACCTCATATATTTTATTGGTGATAATTAAGTTCATTTCCTTTTGGATACAATTTGCTCATTAGATGTGGTACACTGACCTCATCAACATTTTTCTCATTAGCTTGAACTCAGTATTATTTTAGCTATTTGTAAGTATGTTAATGCTTTCTTGGTCATTGCTTAATCTAGCAGGTCAAGATAGACTCTATTATCAAAAAGTATCTGAGTCACTAATTGATTTAAAGAAAATCATTCTCTCTACCCATGTTTCCTTATATATCTTTGTGAAAGTCAAGTTACATAAGGAAGATATTGCCCATAGCTTTATGGCTACTGTATAGTGCTTTTGTTATTGAACTATATTCTCAAAGATATTTTTCTTTTGTGTCTTCTTATTTGGAAAGGTCTGTAAAAATTTCTAATATTTCTTAGGATTAACTGTAAATCATTTACTAGATCAGGAATCTCGAACTCCAGCCCTGGAGGGCACCAAACCAGTCAGGTTTTCGGGATGTCCATAATGAATATGCATGACATAATTTTGAATATAATGGGAGTAAGTGCATGCAAATATATCTTACTGCTCTTTTCTGCCATCCCCCTAGGGCAGTGATGGCTAATCTTTTTGAGCCCGAGTGCCCAAACTGCCGCACAAAACCAAAGAATTTCCTCAAAGTGCCAGCACGTCAATTTGCATAAATATTTGCATAATGCTAACATACACTAACTTTTAGTAAACATGTCTCTTAATGAGTGTATGGATAAAGGCAGACTAAAAGATTTCTACATTACTATAATCCAGTGCCAACCGCCAGGCACATTAGGAACTACTACAAACACTGCCCATTTAGAACCAATAGCAAACCCGCCGTATCCTAACAGCACTACCAGGACTCACAAAGCACCACACCATACCTATCAAAAGGCAACACTGCAAATATTAAACCAATACATTTCAGACAATAACAATACATGACCTACTGGGGAAAGAGAACAAGTGGCAATGTCAAAAAGGAATTACATAAACAGAATACCTCAGCTCAGTTACACAGTTGCAATTGCTCCAGCCACTTTCTTCTGGTTTCTTCATGTTTTCTGCTAACTCTCCATCATCTGCTGTCCATTTGTCCTTTCTTCTCTCTTCTAGTTTTTTTTTCCATTCTCTCTCTCTACATCTGCTTTAACATACTAATCTTTCTCCTTTTGCTCTTTCCTCATTCCTATTTCATCCACTCAAATTTTACCCCTCCATCCTCAATCCCCACTTACTCTCCCAATACCTGGCCAAGTGTAGATTTTTTATCCCTCCCACACAAAATATTTTTCCCCTCTCCATTTTACTCTCCCAGCCCCATCCCATTCTAATCCTCCCCCAACATCAGCTCCCTTCTAGTTCCAGCCTCACCCAGCATCCATTCCCTTCTAGTCCCTGCATCAGCCCATTTCCAGTCCTAGCAACCCCCCAACCCAATACCAGTCCTAGCCCCCCCCCATCAACTCACTTCCAGCCCTAAACCCCCATCACCCCATTTCCAGACAGCCCCCATCAGCCCACAGCCCATTAGCAGTCCTACCCCCCCAGCCCATTAGCAGTCCTACCCCCGCCCGCCCGCCCGCCCACCCATTAGCAGTCCTAACCCCCCCCCGCCCATTAGCAGTCCTAACACCCCCCCCTCCTGCCCATTAGCAGTCCTAACACCCCCCCCTCCTGCCCATTAGCAGTCCTAACCCCCCCTCCTCCTGCCCATTAGCAGTCCTAACCCCCCCCCTGCCCATTAGCAGTCCTAACACCCCCCCCTCCTGCCCATTAGCAGTCCTAACCCCCCCCCTCCTGCCCATTAGCAGTCCTAACCCCCCTCCTCCTGCCCATTAGCAGTCCTAACCCCCCCTCCTGCCCATTAGCAGTCCTAACCCCCCTCCCTCCTGCCCATTAGCAGTCCTAACCCCCCCTCCTGCCCATTAGCAGTCCTAACCCCCCCTCCTCCTGCCCATTAGCAGTCCTAACCCCCCCCCCCCCCGGCAAATTTTTAAAAAAAAAAGCAGGCTCTGGCTGCTGCCGCGGCAGATTGCAATGTCCCGAGGGGCCACCTCCGCCCGCTAAGCCCCTCTGCAAGGGCTTTCAGATTCGCGAGGGAGAGCGTCTCCCTCGCGTCTCTGTTAAGCCCGCAGGGGCTAATGGGAAATTTCCCATCAGTCCCTCGCGTCTAAAGGGGCTGATGGGAAATTTCCCATTAGCCCCTGCGGGCTTAACAGAGACGCGAGGGAGACGCTCTCCCTCGCGAATCTGAAAGCTCTTGCAGAGGGGCTTAGCGGGCGGAGGGGGCCCCGCGGGACGCTGCATTCTGCCCTTGCCGCGTCCGCAGTCAGAGACAGCTTTTTCTTTTTTTTGCGGACCTATGGCCCGCGTGCCAGCTGCAAGGCCTTCGCGTGCCACAGCTGGCACGCGTGCCATAGGTTCGCCATCGCTGCCCTAGGGTGCTTTTACAGGGGCTGGACAAGCTGCTTAGCAGACTGGGAGCACAATACTGTCCTTTCAGTGTTTTCTCAGGGATGATTAGGGTATGTGATAGGGGGACAGAGGTTGGCGTGCACGGACAGGAGAGGGACTTTGGAGTGCTAGTGTCTGAGGATCTCAAGGTGGTGAAACAATGTAACAAGGTGATAGCCAAAGCCAGAAGGATGCTAGGTTGCATACAGAGAGGAATAACCTGCAGAAAGGAGGAAGTATTAATGCCCCTCTACAAGTCATTGGTGAGGCCTCACTTGAAATATTGTGTACAGTTTTGGAGATCTTATCTCACAAAGGATATAAAAAGATTTGAAATGGTTCAGAGGAAGGCAACCAAAATGATTTGGAACCTGTACCAGAAGATGTATGAGAAGAGACACCTAAATCCATTTCCTGGGTGGTAGCTCCTAATATGGAACCTTGCATTGTGTAAACGTACTTTGAGTTGTTCATCCTTACGTGCAAAACTTTGCACTTCTCTACATTAAATTCCATCTGCCATTTGGATGTCCAGTCTTCCAATTTATCAAGGTCCTCTTGCAATTTTTCACAATCCTTTTGTGTTTTAACAACTTTGAATATTTTTGTGTCATCTGCAAATTTGACCACCTCACTCGTTATTCTCATTTCCAGGTCATTTATGATTATGTTAAAAAGCAGTGAACCCAGCACAGATCCCAGGGTACTCCACTATTCACCTTTTTCCATTTAGCCCTACTTTTGGTTTTCTATTTTTTAACCTATTCCTGATCCACACTTCCTCCTATCCCATGACGTTTTGTGGCAGGTGCAGGCCTGTGACCCACGGTGTCTGACATAGGCAGGCCAGCATGGCTAGCTTGACCTGTAAATGAGGCCTGTGGAGAGGCATATAGGATTGCACATCCCCCAATATGCTGCTATTGTAAGAAAGAACTCAGTAGAAATATTGAATTAGCTTAGATAAGCAGAATTGCAGAATTAAGAAATGGAAAAATACCGAAAAGATGTGTTTTAAAGTTACTGATAAGAAAGAGTACATTTGCAGAGAAATATTGAGGAGTGCTGACAGATGAGTTACAGAACCTTGCTCTTCTGCACGCACAAATGGTCCCATAGCCTTGAAAGTGTGAAAGTAACAAGTTGATGAACTGACCATTGTAATTGGGACTAGAAGGGGGGCAGGCAGGTGTCATGCCTACAGAAGCCCACAGAAGGAACATAATTGGAGAAACTTATCAGTACCGGGACCAATAGAGGGGCTACGGGAGGTACGGGAGCGTACCGGGACCAATGAAATGTTTTTCTATACCTAGAATGGAACAGAAGTCTATAAAAGTTGTTGTAATGCTTGAAAACTTTGCTCAGCCATTTTGAAATTGCCTTGCTTGAGACTTGTGCACAAATAAATGATTTGGACCTTCTGAACAGACTCCTGGTATCATTGGTTTGTCTGCGCTTTGCTGCTACAGTTTTACTTTCACCAAGAGTCTCTCATTACTATACTACTTACTGAACATTTGTATAGTGTTGCACGGACCCATGTAAACAATAGTCCCTGCTCATCAGAGCTTACAATCTAGTCAGGAAGTATCCATTGTTTACAGCTACTGTGTTGTCTGTCTTGACTAGATTGTAAGCTCTGGTGAGCAGGGACTATCTTTCACATATGTTTGTGCAGTACTGTATAAGTCTTGCAGCACTATACAAATGTTCAGTAGGAATAATAGTAGTAGTAATGAGAGACTCTTGGCAAAATTAAAAAGTCAAGGGATAGGAGAAAGTGTACTAATGTGGATCAGGAATGGGTCAAAAGCTAGAAAACAGACAGTAGGGCTAAATGGCCAATTTTCTCATGAGAGACCTTGTCAAAGGCTTTCTGAAAATCCAAATATACCATATCAACCAGCTTACTTTTATTTGCCTGTTTATTCATACCTTCAAAAAAAACATAACAGATTAGGAAGGAAGACTTTCCTTGGCTAAATCCATGTTAGCTTTCTCCTATTAAACCATGACAATCAACATGGTCAGCAATTGTATTCTTTATAATGGTTTCTACCATTTTGCCCAGTACTCAAGACAGGCTCACAGGTCTGTAGTTTCCTGGATCATCCCTCAAACCCTTTTTAAAAACTGGCTTTTAAATGGCCATTCACCAATCTTCAGGTACTACAGATGATTTTAATGATAGTTCACAGATTACTAATAGTAGGTTTGTAATCTCATATTTTGGTTCTTTCAGCACCCTGGGATGTATAACATCCAGTCCAGGTGATTTGCTACTATTGAGTTTATCAAATAGTTGTAATACATCTTCCTGGTTTATCGAGATTTGTTTCAATTCTTCCGATGCAACACCACTTAAATACCATGTCAGGCATGGGTAACTTCTCTACATCTTCTTCAGTAAAGACCAAAGCAAAGAATTCATTCAGTCTCTCTGCTATGACCTTGTCCTCCCTTAGCATCCCTTTTATCCTTCTATCATCTAATGGTCTAACTGACTCTCTCAAAGGTTTTTTGCTATCAATGTACTTGAAAAAGCATTAATTGTGCTTTTTGCTTCTAAGGCAAGCCTCTTTTCAAATTCTCTCTTTGCCTGTCTTATCAGTGCCTTGCATCTAACTTGTTAGTGCTTATATTTCTCATTTTTATTATTTGGTTCCTTTTTCCATTTCCTGAAAGATGCTATTTTTTTGTTACAACAGCATCTCTGATTTCACCTTTAAACCATGCTGTCAGTCATTTGGCCTTTTTCCACCTTTCTTAAAGTGTGGAGTACAAGGAGGCCGATTATGAGTGGGGGACATCCAGGCCATCTGGATGGCCAAAAAGATGTATGGGGCCAAGAAGTACCCTATTTCGCAGCTGCAGGAGCTATAGGTTCACACGGTATCAGGGCACTTAGACGGCCCGGCGTGCTCCTTATGCTGACGCAGGAGACATCCCATGCATTGCCCAGCCAGCCCTCTCAATGCTTCAGCTGGTATGCTAGTGCTGTTGTGTCCCATTGCCATGGCACCAGCATGACCAACAGGAGCCTCTGAAAGCCCAGATGAAATGCTGCTCAATTTCCCTGCCATCTGACCCTTGGTGGGGTCTCCCATGGCCAGGATCAGGGGACAGGAAGGATCAGGCTGCAGCGAGATTGGGCTGAGGAGCCTGCAGCATGTACTTTCCACCGTATTCGGCACTTATTCCACCCTCTGGTTGGAATAGGTCAGGCGTCTAGGTGGGTGCTGAGGGACGTACATAGGCAGGAGCTGAATTGCCTCTGTACGTCCCGGCAGACTAACCCTCCGCCACACCACCCCCACACCACCTCTCCACCACCCCAGCCCACCCCCATGCAGTGTTCCCTGCACAATCCCTCTGTATGTGCGAGGAGTTCTGGAGCCTGAATAGCAGGCCGGGCATAAATGGGGCTTGGACATCCAGCCTGAATGTCCAAACCCACTATTCAGTGTGCAGAATTGACCCCATATGGTCTGGGCTTCCAAGATAGTATTTTTAAACAACATCCATGCTTGATGTAAACTTTAACATTTGCAGCTGCTCCTTTTAGTTTTTTCTTAACTATTTTCTTCATTTTATCATAGTCCCCCTTTTGAAAGTCAAAATCTAGTGCTGTGGATTTCCTTGCTGTTCTCTCTCCATTTATTAAATCAAATGCAATCAATGCTATGATTACTATTGTGAAGTAGCCTCAACACCATTATGTCTTGCACCAGATCCTGTGTCATATTAAGGACTGGGTTTAAAATAGCTTTCCCAACTGCTGCAAAAAGAAGTCATTTATTTCAACTAGAATCTTTATGTCCCTAGCATTTCCTGCTGCGATATTGACCCAGTCAATACAGGGGTAATTGAAATCACCCATTATTACTGTATTGTAGCGTTTGTTAGCTTCCCAGGTTTCTTTTAGCATTTCTTCATCCATCTGTTCATTCTGGCCAGGTGGTCGATAGTATACCACCATTGCCGTTGCCTTCCTCTTTTTACATGGAATTTCTGTCCATAGAAATTCTACAATATATTTTGTTTCCTGCAAAGCTTTTATCCTTTTGACTCAATACTTTCTTTAATGTAGAACATTACCCCTCCACCAATTTGATTGACCTTATCTTTGCAATATAGTTTGTACCCAGGTATCACGGTGTCCCATTAGTTGTCCTCTTTCCACCAAGTCTCTGAGATGCCAATTATATCTAACCTTTCATTTAGTACTATATATTCTAACTCTCCCATCTCTTTTTTTAGACTTCTAGCATTTGCCTAAGACATTTCAGAGGTTGTATTTTGTTCATATTACTAATCTGATTATCAGTTGACGGGGTAATTTAGAACATAAGAACATAAGATATGCCATACTGGGTCAGACCAAGGTCCATCAAGCCCAGTATTCTGTTTCCAACAGTGGCCAATCTAGGTCATATGTACCTAGCAGTTTCCCCAAGGGACACATGTTCCACAATGCTTGTATTGGTTCAAGCATTGATATCCTGGGTCCCTTCTTAATAATGGCTTATGGACCTTTCCTCCAGGAACTTGTCCAAACCTTTTTTAAACCCAGCTACACTAACAGCCTTTACTACATCCTCCGGTAACAAATTCCAGAGTTTGATTACACGTTGAGTGAAAAAATATTTTCTTTTATTAGTCTTAAATAGTTTACCCTGTAGCTTCATTGCATGTCCCCTAGTCTTTCTATATTCCGATAAGGTAAACAATCGATCTACGTTTACCCGTTCCACTCCGCTCATTAATTTATAGACTTCTATCATATCTCCCCTCAGCCGTCTCTTTTCCAGGTTAAAGAGCCCTAACCTTTGTAGCCTCTCTTCATAGGAGTATCCTTCCATCCCCTTTACCATTTTGGTGGCTCTTCTCTGAACCTTTTCTAATAACTCTATATCCTTTTTAAGATATGGCGACCAGAATTGCACACAATATTCAAGGTGCGGTCTCACCATGGAACGATACAGAGGCATTATAATATCCTTTGTTTTATTTTCCATTCCTTTCCTTATCATACCTAGCATTCTATTTGCTCTCTTGGCCGCCGCTGCACACTGGGCCGAGGGTTTTAACATGGTATCCACAATGACGCCTAAATCTTTTTCCTGGGTGGTGGTTCCTAATGTGGAACCTTGCATCGTGTAACCATAGTTTGGGTTGTTCTTCCCTAGGTGCATAACCTTGCACTTGTCCACATTAAATTTCATCTGCCATTTTGATGCCCAGTCTTCCAATTTATCAAGATCCTCTTGCAATTTTCCACAATCCTCTTGGGTTTTAACAACTTTAAATAGTTTTGTGTCATCTGCAAATTTGATAACCTCACTCGTTATTCCACTTTCCAGGTCATTTATGAATATGTCAAAAAGCAGCGGACCCAGCACAGATCCCTGGGGTACACCACTATTCACCTTTCTCCATTGGGAAAATTGGCCATTTAGCCCTACCCTCTGCTTTCTATCTTTTAACCAGTTCCTGATCCACAATAGTACACTGCCTCCTATCCCATGACTCTTTAGTTTTGCCAAACGTCTCTCATGAGGGACCTTGTCAAAGGCTTTCTGAAAGTCCAGATACACAATATCAACCGACTCACCTTTGTCTACCTGATTATTCACTCCTTCAAAAAAACATAACAGATTAGTAAGACAAGATCTTCCTTGTCTAAAGCCATGTTGGCTGTCTCTCATTAGTTCATGACTATCTACATGCTGAGTAATTTTATTCTTTATGATGGTTTCTATCATTTTTTCCCGGTATTGACGTCAGGCTCACCGGTCTGTAGTTTCCCGGATCACCGCTGGAACCCTTTTTAAAAATTGGTGTTACATTGGCGATCCTCCAATCTTCAGGTATTAGAGATGATTTTAATGATAGTTCACAGATTACTAATAGCAGGTCTGCAATCTCATATTTCAGTTCTTTCAATACCCTTGGATGTATACCATCCGGCCCAGCTGATTTGCTACTCTTCAGCTTATCTAATAGTTGTAATACATCTTCTCGATGTATTGATATTTCCTTCAATTCTTCTGCACCTTTAATTTCCTTCAATTCTTCTGCACTTCAGTCATGGGTAACATCCCTACATCTTCCTCAGTAAAGACTGAAGCAAAGAATTCGTTCAGTCTCTCCGCTATCGCCTTGTCGCCTCTTAGTGCTCCTTTAACCCTTTTATCATCTAATGGACCAACTGACTCTCTCACAGGTTTTTTGCTACGAATGTACTTGAAAAGGTCTTTACTTCGCGTTTTTGCTTCCGCCGCAAGCTTTTTCTCAAATTCTCCCTTTGCCTGCCTTATCAATGCCTTGCATTTGACTTGCCAGTGCTTGTGCTGTTTCCAGGTTTCGTCGTTTGTCTCTTTTTTCCATTTCCTGAAAGATGCTTTTTTGGCAACAACAGCCCCTCTGACCTCAACTTTAAACCCGTCTGGCAGTTTTTTGGACTTCTTTCCACTTTTCTTAAAGCGTGGAATACAGCTGGTCTGGGCTTCCAAGATAGTATTTTTCAACAACAGCCAAGCCTGATGTACGTCTTTAACCTTTGCAACTGCTCCTTTTAGTTTTTTCTTGACTGTTTTCCTCATTTTATCATAGTCTCCCTTTCGAAAGTTAAAAGGTAGTACTGTGGATTTCCTTACTATCCCTCCTCCACTAATTAAATCAAAGGCGATCATGCTATGATCACTATTGCCAAGTGGCCCCAACAACCTTATCTCTTGCACTAGATCTGGTGTTCCACTAAGGATTAGGTCTAATATGGCTTCCCCTCTGGTCGGTTCATGAACCAGCTGCTCCAAGAAGCAGTCATTTATTTCATCTAGGAACTTTATCTCCCTAGCATGTCCTGACGTGACACTGACCCAGTCGATACCGGGGTAGTTGAAATCACCCATTATTATTACTGTGCTGTAACGTTTGTTAGCTTCCTTGATTTCTTTGAGCATTTCATCATCCATTTGGTCATTCTGGCCAGGCGCTCGATAGTACACCCCCACTGCCATTGCCTTCCCCCTTTTACATGGAATTTAAAATCTTTCATCTCTGTCTGCTCTGTACTTAAAGGCATCTGTGTTACTTTCCATCCTTTATTGGAACCTCCCTATTGGGATGCCCTACCTTCCCTCTTTTGCTAGTATCCTTCAAGAGTACATCATTCTGAACCATGCACTCTTGTGCGACTGTCAAGGTTCACCTAATAATCTAGTTTAAAAGCTTCTCTATCTCCTTTTTATAGGTTAATGCCAGTAGCCTAGTTTCACCCAGTCAAGATGGAGCCCATCTTTTTGGTAAAGCCCTCTCCCTTCCCTAGAATGTTACCAGTTCCTAACAAATCTAAAACCCTCTTCCTTGCACCATCATCTCATCTATGCATTGAGACTCTGGAGCTCTATGTCTTGGGTCCTGTACATTGAATGGGAAGCATTTCTAAGAATGCTACCCTGGATTTCAGCTTCTTACATAAAAGCCTAAATTTGGCTTCCAGAACGTCCCTCCCCCAATTTCACATGTCATTGGTATCAACATGGCTCCTCCCAAGCACTATCTAAAACCTTATCTAGGTGGTGCATGAGGCAGGCAGGTTATTAGGCTATCCTCTTGTGCACAATCCACTCAGCTATCCACATGCCTAATGTTCGAGTTGCCAGCTATAATGGCCATCCTGTCCCTTTCCTCATGGGCACATGGCCCTTGGGAAACCTTCTCAGTCTGGTAGATTTTACATTACCTGGAGGACAGGTCCTAGCTACAGGATCACTTCCTACCACACCAAGATGATGCTCTCCTTTCATGTGACTTCTCTCCTCCATGACAACAGAGAGGCTGCCAGACCGAGGTGGGACTTCACTGCTATGTCCCTGTAAGTCTCATCTATATACTTCTCTGTCTGTCTTAGTTCCTCCAAGTCTGCTACTCTAGCCTCCAGAGATCATACTTGTTCCCTGAGAGCAAAGAGCTCCTTGAAATAGTGCACATGTAAGTCTTCTCACCAACTGGGAAAAAAATCATACATGTGATAGTGCAAAAGACTGGAGAGCCCCCATCTTGCTGCTTGACTGCTGTCTGCATCTTAGTTTTAAGGATTTGTTTAGCTATTTAAGTTGTTTATCTACTTAAAGTCGCTAGGGATACTTGAACCAATGTAACTATACCTAATACGTTTAAGGGACTTTGTTCACCTCAAGATGAACTTCAGAGCTTTGATTAATTAATCTATTTCTAATGAGAATAACCAGTTAAACCTGAAAGTGAATTTGACCACCTCTTTCCCTTTAATAGGTTTAAGAGTCCATAAATCTAATATTATGCCTGGGGTGGATGGGTCAGTGGGAAAGATATACTAACTGAAAGCTGGTTTTAAGTAAAAGCTGGCTTGCTATACAGTGCCGTAACTGTCCCATTGATTTTATTTTTTGTAAACCATTTTGTATGTGTGTCGAAGGAGGTATATCAAATTTTAATAAATTATAATATTTATAAAACACAGAACTTTAAAATAGACACAAAGTTTTATCAAAGAATTCCCTTTAACCCAAGAGTCTGAGAAATTCCCTGCAGATAAATACTTACAAGAGCAGATTCATTCTAGCAAGAGCAGCTTCCCTCAGTAGTCCTTCAGACCTCCACTCCTCTCACTCTAATTCTCCCTCTCTTAATAACAGAGTCCAGGCCTGGTTTTGTTTTCTGTAAAGAGGGTTTTACTTAAATAAACTTGAGGGTCACTAACAGTAAAAGTAAATCTACAGATATTGTTGGCAGAAAAAAAACCCTATATTACAAGTAGTTACACTCCTAGCAGTTACAATCTTTTCTCCTTGCTGTGTGATTCTCCCTGACTAGGGGATCTTCCACCAACACTATATTCTTTCAATGTGCCTTTGAGCTAATAGCTACTACAGATGCTGTCCCCAGTATAGCACTTTAATAGCTCCTGGCTCTGGCATTTCCTCTCCACTGGTATGATTGCTCCTCTCCTGCTGGTGTGTGCTAGCAGTGTTTGCACAGGCACAGTGGATACTAAGGTCAAAGTTTAAGCTACCTTTGTTACCTAATCTCACTGCTCCCTCCTGATGCAGTATTTAACCATATGGATCCATCTTGATAGTGTGATAGCTAGATAGCCAAAGACATGTTTCTGCCTTTGGGTAGGGTTTTTATAGAGTTGAATTTTCCCTCCTAGAGGAGTTTCTTCCCCATATGACAATGAATAAGAGTAACCTCCTTTGTTTCAAAACTGATGAGAACAAAAACAGGTCATATTGTAATGATTTCATAAGGCCACTAGAGGTCTCTGCTACCTAGAAGAGCAGAACCTAAGGGGTCTCTACAATTGCATATCAAAACAAAAAAAAAGTATCTTAAAGAGTTTAACCATATCATGTGAAAGATTTAATCAAATTAATAAAATGAAAACAACAAGAACATAGTTTTCCTATCTAAGCAAATCTGATGGCTGAAATATTAGCAAAACAGAACAAGAACGCACACAACTTATGGTTTGGTTATATTTTTTTATTGCTCCAAAAGAAGGTTTATTTTATTTTCTGCCTATTAATTCTCAGCACTTGAGAGAGGGGGAGGGGAAGTAAAAAAGTAAACGTATGGCATTCATAAACTCTAACATTTAAATAATGAAATGAGTTTAGTAAATCTATTAGTAATAGAAGAAGCCTCATTTGAGTTAATCTTTAATTCTTAAAAGCAGGGGTGAAATTGCAAAGGAATGAGATTCACTTCATGAGTCTACCTTCTTTCCCTTTGCGTATTTCTGTATTATGGTAAGGAGTATTTTAGTTGGTAAAAAGGAGGCTGAAAGAACTTTGAGAGGTCTTTTTTAGAGATATTTATATACCATTCTCCTAGATAACATCCCAGTTGTTTTGTTGCCTGTCTTGAAAAGACTATACGCTCTTATGAGCAGGGACTGTCTCTTTCATGTCTCTCTACAGCACTGCATAGGCCTTATAGCATATACAATGATGATTAGTAGTAGCAGCAGCAGTGGCATACCAAGAGCTAGGTGGTGGGTGTGGTCCGGCCTGGGTGCCAGCCAGGAGCAGGTGCCAAATCCCAGGCTCACATGGTGTAGGAAAGTGTAGCAAGCTTACCTTAATGTCTTGGGTTGCTTGCTGTGCTGCCTCCACTCCAGGCTGAAGTCTTGTGAACTAGAAGAGGGGGGGGGGGGGGGCGCTGTCAGGGAGCAGCCACGAGGGGGAGATGTAGGGTTGCCAACTGACTCCAGATGCACCCGACAGGCTTGATCCAGTCCTGTGTTTACCCTATTGCATGCATGGACATGTAGTCTTTCTTTTCTTATAGAGTGCAATAGAGAAATCAGAACTACATTTCCCTGCATGCAATGGGGTAAACCCAGGACTGGATCAAGGCTGTCGGGCGCATCTGGAGCCAGTTGGCAACCCTAGGGAGATGCCAGCTCCAGATGCCCACAAGGCTTGGAACGCCACTGTCTGTATGTAGGTGAGTTAGAATAATTGCTATGGGAATGGAGAACTGCCTTATCCATACATCCTATGCAGATCCCAGGAAGCACAAAGGGACTCAGTGACTGACTTAAATTCCAAGGGATCTTGCTTTTCCTCAAGCTCTGTTTGCACAATTGGCTATAATTAAGACCATTTCACCTGCTGCATTTCTATTTCTTTCTGAGTTACACTGGAACACAAATATAGGCTCTCTGCTCAATTTCATTAAGTACCTCAATTTCATTTAAATCCTACTGCCTAGGCCCAAAACAAAATCTTACCCCCAAAGCAGAATTCATAGATGGGAATTAGAAAGGAGACAGCCCTGGAAGTGAGTGTGGACCCTTCGTCTATACTACGGTCTCAAGGTAGTTCGTGTGGAAAGTGTGTGAAAGAGTTAAAGGAAACAGATTTTTAAAAAGAAAGGGCAGGTCTTAATTAATCAGAAGCTAACACCTTCTAAAAAGGGGAAGAAACATAAAAAGTAAAACACTGTCATCAGTAAAGAAATGACACTGATCAATAAGTCCAAAGAAGAAGCAATCTAAAAAGGAAGAAGGCACGCTTTCTTTTTGCAGAACATAGCAATATTTTCCAAAATTGGGTTTATGTACTTCTTGGATCTTTTAATGTTTTTTTTTTGTTTTGTTTTTTAAATAAAAGCACTTGATAGCTTTTATGAAAGGGCACTTGGTCTGAACTTTAGCTTTTGATGGCAGTAAAAATGGCAGTAGGTTTGATTAGTGTTGCATAAGTAATGATGTGCTTTATGAGCTACTTATTTATGATTTAGAGATGGACACAGAGTTAGATATTAATAAAAAGTCCCAGGAATTTAATTAATAAAGCAGCACTGAAATAGGTGCTTTAGTAAACTGGAGAACCATAAATCTATATTTATAAACTGTACTTACAAAAATGTTCACATTTGTAAGATCTATTTCATATACTTAATATAAAAATAATTAATCATACTGACAAGCCAAAACTTTGGTACTAAAGACAAGGCTGTTCAGATGAAGATGGTCTGTGGTAGAAGAAGCCATGTTACTCTAGTCTAGACTATTCATTTCTCTTGCTTCTTATGTTTCTTCATCTTGCACTATTTACTTATCTCTTCGGAGTAAGGCAGTGGTTCCCAACCCAATCGTCAGGTACCCCCAGGCCAGTCTGGTTTTCAGGATATGCACAATGAATATGCATGAGATAGATCTGCATGCACTGCTTCCACTGTATGCAGACCTCTCATGCATATTCATTGTGGATATCCTGAAAAACTGACTTGCCTGGGGGATACCCGAGGACTGGGTTGGGAACCACTGGACTTAGGCATCTTTCCCCCTAATCTACTTCTGCATTGTGGAATTGAATTTTTGCTCTCTGTTTTGGACCCTAGTATAGGTCAGAAATCACTGTGCAGATATGGGAAGAGATTTTGCAGCCAAGTCTTTCATTTTTAAGGATATAATGTTTGGTTAGGTTTGGATTTAGGCATAGGCAACTGCCTTCAGTACCAAATTCTGATAGGCACTTGAGCAATGCCGTTATATTGAAATCCTCTGCTCAGTGTGTAGCAGCAGCCAAACAAACTAATAGACTGGTAGGAATTATAAGGAAAGGAATTGAGAATAAAACAAAAGATATCATAATGCTTCTGTATTGCTCCATGGTGTAACCATACCTAACCTAAGATCATATGATATGTCATACTGGGTCAGACCAAAGTCCAGTATCCTGTTTGCAACAGTGGTTAGTCCAGGTCACAAGTACCTGTCAGGTTCCCTAAAGATAGACAGATTCCATGCTGCTTATCCCAGGGGTAAGCAGTGGATTTCCCCAGTCCACTTTAATAATGGTTTATGGACTTTTCCTCCATGAAAAAGGTAGCCAGGTCAGACAATGACAAAGGGTAGAGCAGAAAGTACAGGAGCAGGTAGGGGGAGGAAGGGCAAGTTGCTGGGACTAGGAGAGTATAGGGCTCCCTTAAGCTCAAAGGTGGAAATGTCAAGAGGCATTGCTGTGGAGGGTAGCCATTATCTCTGATACTAAAGTTCTTACCTTTGGAGAATTCAAGCTTATTCTCTGCAACTACTGCACCCTCTTTAGCTACATGGTCCAGTAGAGATCCAAAACCATAAAGCAGAGCATCTGGAGAGGGATTCCCAGCCTGAGCATTGCTAGGAGGACTGGGGAGCAGATCTGTGATCGATACAGAGACCTGAAAGAATGGCTGAAGGCCTCCTGCACCATCAGCTTGACTCCAATGGAGCACCATGTAAAAGAGAGACATGCTATGAACATCTGAGAGTTTTGGCACAGATGAGCTTCAGGCAGTTAAACATGCGCACAGTTTGGTGACATTAGGGGGAGGGATGGAATGGAGGCAGGCATGGAGGAACTTGCCAAAAAAAAGGAAATTCCTAACCTGGAACACACCTCTGAGTGTTATTCCCATGGCCTGGAGTTTCCTTTTGGACTGTAAGCCTGAAGAAAGTATTAACTATTACTATCATTTTTTTCACTGGTGCAGACAACGAAGAAGAGGTTCATAAACTAGCCAAAGAGGTAGAGATCCACATCTACCACTCTTTCCATAAAGAAATATTTCCGCATATTACTCCTGAGTCTATCCCCTTTCACCCTCATCCTATGTCCCCTCATAACAGAGCTTGCTTTCCATCAAAAGTGTCTCTTCTCCTGTGCATTTATGCCATGGAGGTATTTAAACATCTCAACATACCACCTCTATCCCTCCTTTCCTCTAAAGTATACATATTAAGATCCTTAAGTCTGTCCTCAAATGCTTTATAACGAAGACCACTAACCATTTTAGAAGTCACCCTCTGTACCGACTCCAACCTGTTTATATCCTTTCAAAGGTGCGGTCTCCAGAATTGCACACAATACTCCAAATTAGGTTTCTTGGGATGTATTCCGTCCAGTTCCATAGCTTTCTCCACTTTCAGCCTTGCAAGTTCTTCACAAACACTTTCTTCTGTGAATGGTGTTGCATCTATTCCATTTTGATATTTACTTTTACTAGTTATCCATAGTCCCTCTCCAGGGGTTTCTTCTGTAAATACCAAAGAGAAGTATTCGTTTAGCATTTCGGCTTTTTCCTTATTTTCCATAGATCATTCTTCAGCATCCTTCAGTTTTAGAACTCCACCCCTGACCTTTCTCCTTTCTTGAATGTACCTGAAGAAAGTCTTGTTATCTCACTCAGCATCTTTAGCTATATTGTTGCTTTTGTCTTCTTGATTTCCCTTTGGGGTATTTTTACAAAGCAGCGTTAGTGGCTTCCATGCGTTATCGGAATGCGGCCCCATTGAATTCAACCCATGGGACCATGAAATTCAATGGGGCAGTGGCTCTGATATCGCATGGAAGCCGCTACCGCTGCTTTGCAAACATACCCCTTTGTTTCTCTTAGCTTTAAATGATATTCATTTCTATCTTCTTCCTTTTGTGGTGTTTTGTACATTGTGAACACTAGCTCTTTAGCTTCTACTTTGTCAGTCAGCTTTTTTGGAAAATCAGAATGATATAGTCTTATGCATCTCATAGCATTCCAGCACATTCCCAAGGTGTCCTTTTGTGCATAGAATCTAGGGGTCTGTTTGCTAAGTGGCGCTAGTGGCTTCCGTGCGATATCGGAGCTGTAGCCCCTTTGAATAAAATGGGGCCATGGATCTGATTTTGTATGGAAGCCTATAGCGCCGCTAAGTATACAGACCCCTAGGTATTGCTAATGCAGACAACTCTGTGCATGTGCCTGACTTGCTCTCCCAATTTAGCACAAGCTTTTTGCATACAGCTCCTTTGCATGCTGTTTGCTTATAGCATAACTGCACAAAACCTTGTGCTAAATCTGCATTTGGAAACTCTGTGCTAGAGCTTTAATGCCGGGCTCTAATGCAAGGGTTCTGCATCGACCTGATTGTCACCATTCGTTTCAAGATAATAGATCTTCGGATGAAAGATGCTCTCTAATAGAAGAAAATCTAGAATGGCTTTTTTTTTAAATCACTGTTCTTGTATAAAAAAAATGCATACAGAAAGGTAAACACTACTCTGTGGGAGGAAGCACTATATATTCTTGAAAGAAGATCGCTTTGAATTTTATTTGCTGACTCAGGAAAATAATCTTTTTTTAAATTAAGAATAGAAAGCCAGAAAGAACTGCTGCTTTTTGAGTTCTCTGGCAGTAAAGTCAACTTTATCTTGATTATTATCCACCTTCCTGCTTTAAAAGGAATTGTTTAATCTTCTTCAGCAGAAATCTGCTGAACAAGATATGTAGGTGATTGTTTATTATAATCAGAATCTCAAATCATGGAGCTTGAATGGATCTAAGTAGGACCCAAGTAGCTCGTGTTTGCCCAACTTTCCTCACATCTTGACGCTATGCATATCCTTCATCCCTGCCAATCCGGTTCCTGCCCTGGTCACAGCACCAAAACTATTCTGCTCTCTTTTCTCAATGAACTGCACATCTCTCATGATCATGGTGACATCCCTTTGGCTGTCTATCTGGATCTCTCCTCCACTTTTGATCCTCTCTCGTCTGTTCTGCACTAGCTTCACTCATTTCTCTCCTTCAGGTCCTTCTCCATTCTTTTCAGGATCTCTTCCTCTCCTCCCATGCCTCTTCCCTGTGGGGTACCTCAGGGTTCTGTATTGGCTTCACTTCTTTTCAATGTTTTCCTGACACTCCTAATCCAGCAGCACAGCATATTGGCACATTATTACGCTGATGATATTATTCTCTTGCATCCGCCCCTGATTTATCATCTCTCAACTCCTACCTTTCATAGATCGCTTCTTGGATGACCACTAATTATTTACACCTCAACCCTGATAAAATCACAGCTATTAGGTTCACTTTTGAAAGCCCCTGCCCCTCACTGGCCCCTTCTCTCCTGGATTACCCCATTCCGCTGGTTCACTCTCTCCACTATTTAGGTGTCCCTCTTGACTCTTCTCTGTCTGTCTGGGAACATCTTTCCACACTCATCTGCCGCTTGTTCCACTCCCTTAGACAAATTCATGCCATCCGTCCTTTCCTGCCTCTTCATCCATTATCAGTCTTCTCTCTCTTGTCATGTCTTGGATTGATTATTGCAATGTTGCACTTGCCAGAGTCCCCCAGTATCAGTTTCACCATCTCCAGCTCCTCCAGAATACCGCTGCCTGGAAGATCACCCACGACTCACGCACCGATCACATCACCCCACTCTTCATTCACCTCCACTGGCTTTCCCTCAAGTTCTGAATACAGTACAAAATACTCACCCTGGTTCACAAGGCCTTGCAACCGGCACCCCCCTGTATTTCTCAGATATTCTCCATCTTCACTCCCCACACCGTGCTCTTTGCACCATCTATGCCAACCATCTTCACCTTTTCCCTGCCTTGCAAGCTCATTTGGAATCCACCCACAATTCTGCTTTTTTTTTTTTCAGCCCTGCCCTCTGGAATGCCTTGCCCTCTTACCTTCGCCTTGAACTCTCTTTTCAAAAATTTAAATCCATGCTCAAGATGCACCTTTTCCAGCTAGCTTTTGACCTTACAACCTCCCATGTTTAGCCCCCGTTACCTCCCTCTCCTTCTCTTCTCTCTTCTGTCTTCTAGCCCTATCTCTCTACTGTGTTATTCTTTCCTAAATGACTATGGAATTCCTTTCCTTTCAATACTTTTGCACTTAAAATGTACTTTGTAAACCAAGGCGTGTTATATTAAGTCTTCCAATAAAGATAAAGATAAAGATGCTTTCTGAATCATATTGTGAGATAGATAGTTGATCAAAATGAATTGTTTTGACTTGTATCAGTTTTGGAAAGTTATCAATTCTTTGAGTAGAGTACACAAGCTTGAAGCCCCAGAAATAAATCCAGTGGTGGACAATGTAGTAATCCCACTGTTATGTTCAGAGTGTTGGTGTGGTGCTTGATTCAGCTTTAATCATGAAAAATCAGATATCGACTGCAACCCAAAAATTGTCATGGAAATTGAGGGTTATTAGACAAGTTAGATCATGCTTGTTGAAAAATACAATAGAATTTCTCAGATTATTAAAAACTTCTTTATTTGAATATGAGAAAAATTCTTCATCTAGGTTGCAATTCATTCACAATACAGATACAAAATTGATTAGGAAAGCACAGAGATGGGATAGAGTATCTCCTATGGGCGGCATGCTGAGTGGCAACTAGAGGGGTTGGTCATCCGGGGTAGACGTTCAAAACACTGTAGCCGCCGGGACCCGATTCCATGTCCAGAGCTCCCCACATGTTTAGTCCTGATGTGCAGGGAACTCTGGATGGGGGCGGGAGGGGGTTGTGACAGGGAGGAGAGTGGATGGTGTGGGGGCAGTCCTATGACCCCGGACATACAGAGACAATTCCAGTGATGACCCTGTATGTCCAAGGTCAGGGAGATAGACAGGGGACCTATTCCACCTCAGAGCCCACTCCAAAAGGTAGGAAGGACACAAGAGATTCCCCGCAGCCTGACCCTGGCTTCGGCAGGCCTGTTCAAGGGTCAGGCAGCGGGGAAAAAAGGCTAATCTGTGAGCGCAGCCACTCCATGGTGTCCCGGTGCAGTACAAGCATTGTGGAACCTGTGTCTTTTGGGGAAACTGCTAGGTACATATGACCTAGATTGGCCACTGTTGGAAACAGGATACTGGGCTTGATGGACCTTGGTCTGACCCAGTATGGCATATCTTATGTTCCATGGCATGTCAAAGCACGCTCTCCAACCATTACAACTAGCCATGAACACAGCTGCCCGAACACTCCTGTCTACATCCAGATATGACCACATCACTCCCCTATTGATTCAGCTTCACTGGCTCCCCATAGCAAGTCACCTGATTTATAAAGCCCTCCTGCTCACCTTCAAGACCCTTCACGGAATGTCTGCAACCTCGCTCACAAAGCTCATACAATGTACGCCGGAGACCAGAACTAGGAGATAATGCATGGTGAACTCGTCATCCCCTCAGCGGTAAGGTTTTGTACCCAATTGACTAAGAATCGTGCATTTTCTTTATTTGCACCAACTTGATGGAACGCCTTACCCCCAGCGATACGAGCCATCCCAGACCTTACATTTTTCAGGAAGGCACTAAAAACATACCCTTTCCAACTAGCTTACAACCAGCCACCCTAAAAAAGTCCTAAGTTTAACCGATAGCTATCGCTTAACACTTAGCTACCACCCTCAACACTAGTATACATCTGTTCTCCATTGGTTCCTATCCAAGTTAAACTGTCCTACACAAACCTGTTGATATTTCAATGTTTACTGTTAACTGTTCATGTTAATGCCAATTTGATGTAAATTTGTTCCATATAACCTGTTCTCTGTAAACCAGTTTATTGTTCATGTTATATGTAAACTGCACTGATTTGAAAAAGCACGATATATAAAAACAAATGAATAAATAAATAAATAAATAAATGTCGTCTTGTTGCAGAGTTGTTGTTTTTTCAATTGAAAGAGGCCTTCCTCCTGTGCATTTATGCCATGGAGGTACAATATTTAAAAGTTTCTCTCATATCTTCTCTCACCTGCCTTTCCTCTAAATTATACATATTGTGATCTTTAAGTCTGACCCCATGTAGCTTATAATGAAGATCACTGACCATTTTGGTAGCCACCTTCTACACCGACTCCATCCTGTTTATATCCTTTTGAAGGTATGGTCTCCAGAATTGCACACAATATTCCAAATAAGATGTCACCAAAGATTTATACAGAGGCACTATCACCTATTTTTTCCTGCTGACCATTCCTCTCCCCATGCACCCAAGCATAGGCTGTATGGTCTTTTTCTGCAATCATATTTCTGTGTTTCCCAAACAGAAATGGGTGGCGTTTAGTATGGCACAGGCTTGAAAATCATCTCCCTGCAACACAATATAAAACCAGTGTAGTACCTGGAGCATAATTTAGAAGACCTAAATAATCGCTGCAGGTGCAACAACCTAAGAATCTTGGGGTCACAGAAGAGTATGATGGCAATGATATACTGGCCTGTTTTGAACAATTCATGATACAGCTCCTGGGGTTTACCTTTGAATATCCCTTTGAAGTAGAATACACTCACATGGCTCCTTCACACCAAGTTATACTGCAGGATAGCCTAGGCTGATCATACCCATATGGTGCTACATTACTCACAAGTGCTGGCCATTCTGCAAGCCATGCAAACCCATGCCCCTCTGCAATATGAAGAAAAATTATATTGATTCTTCCAGAATGGCAAGCAATTGCTGGTGCTGCATCCACAATTTTTGCCATTGGGGGCAGGTTCAGGTAGACAAAGGTGAATCAGTTGATATAGTGTATCTGCATTTTCAGAAAGCCTTTGCAAAGGTCCCTCATGAGTGACTCTTGGCAAAATTAAAAAGTCATGAGATAATAGGCAGTGTACTATTGTGGATCAGGAACTGGTTAAAAGATAGAAAGCAGAGGGTAGGGCTAAATGGCCAATTTTCCCAATGGAGAAAGGTGAATAGTGGAGTACACCAGGGATCTGTGCTGGGGTACTCCATTATTCACCTTTTTAACATGTCCATAAATGACCTGGAAATGGGAATAGTGAGTGAGGTAATCAAATTTGCAGATGACACAAAATTATTCAAACCATGAGGTTTCTGAAAAATTGCAAGAGGACCTTGATAAATTGGAAGATTGGACATCCAAATGGCAGATGAAATTTAACGTGGACAAGTGCAAAGTTATACACCTAGGAAAGAACAACCCAAACTATGGTTACACGTTGCAAGGTTCCACATTAGGTACCACCACCCAGGAAAAAGGTTTAGGTATCATCATGGATAACATGTTGAAACCCTCTGCCCAATATGCAGAGGCAGCCAAAAGAGCAAACAGAATTCAATGGGGCCGCAGCTCCGATATCGAGCTGAAGCCACTACTGCGGCTTTGTAAACAAGCCCCTTAGTGTTGGCTGATGTATAAATGGATCAAATGAGATTGGAATGTATAAGAGAAGAAAAGAGATGTGAATTGTGTTATTTTTATTTTATTGTTTTAATTTCATTTTAGTATTTAGTTCACACCTTTACAGTAGCAGTTCAAAGTGAGTTACAATCAGGTACTGTAGGTATTTCCCTGTTCCTGGAGGGCTTACAATCTAATTTTGTACCTAAGACAATGGAAGATTAAGTGACTTGCCCAAGGCCACAAGGAGTGCCAATATGGGTGACTGGATTTTGAGAGAAGAATATTATAGTTAATGTGTTCAGGACTAGACATGTGTTGCATGATAATGGTATATGAGGTTTTGATCCTTGTGGCATGTTTGGTCTGAAGCTGGATTGGAGTCAGGTAGTGTAATTGAATGATTGCTGGTCTGAGCCTGAATGGTTGGAAAGTGTCAGTGGCTGGATGAGACTTAGTGATTGACAAAAGAACTTGGGTAATAAGCCAGGAGAGAAACTCTTATGGGGTAGAGAGCAATTTGGGGTCCCTTGGGGTCTCTAGAGGGGGAGTTTTTCTCAAAGGGCACATTATTACGAGGAAGGTAACCAAAATGACTATTAGCCAAATATTTGAATGTACATGAGAGGTGGGGGAAAGTTGTATACCTTGAGTTTGAAGATCAGGCCTTCATGTTTATGGACCTAGGTATTCTATAAAATTTCAAAGTTATTATGAAAAACTATGCACTAGGGAAGGAAACCCTTCAATTTTTCAGGTACACAAATTTTTAGCCAGTTTAGAGTTTTCTAGTTCTACATATGTTCAGAAAGAATCTTTGGATGAGCACATATCAGAGGCAGAGATTTTGGTAGCTATCAAAGCTCTGCCTCTTAATAAAGCCCCCAGTCTAGATGGATACTTCATGGAATATCACTGGGCCTTTATGGAGATCTTAAAATCCAAATTACAACTGGTGTTTCAGAGGTTTTTTTGATGTGGGAATCTGGAAGATGTAATAAGGCAATCTGATAAACTGAAGAGTAGAAAATCACCTGGACCGGTGGGTATGCATCCCAAGGTGCTGAAAGAACTTCAGCAGACCCAATGTTTTTATGTAAAATTTATTCTAAACGTTTGTCTCAGTGACTTAGAAAAGTCATACCATTGGTCATTCACAGAGATCAGACAGGATTCATATTAGGTTGGAAGGCCTCTGATAGTTCTAGGCTATTTTGCAATCTCATGTCTGTGGCAGAGTGTTGAGAGTCTGCTCTACTGGTGCTCTCACTAGACATGGAAAAAGACTTTGAGTATGTGAAGCGGTCCTTCCTCATTTCTGTGATAGAGGGGTTTGGCTTCAGTGCTAATTTTATATGGATGGTCTGGCTTTTATAGGTTGCCCTGAATGCACAGGTGCTAGATAATTCTTTGGTTTCTAAAATATTTATCTTGCAGCACAGTGCCAGACAGGATTGCCCTCTTTGTCCCCTATTGTTTGTTCTCATGTTAGAGCCACTTGTTCTGGAAATCCTACAAACTGCTAATGTAGAACAAGTATGGACATGTACCCAAGAGTATAAAATCTTAATATACGCAGATGACATCATGCTATTCTGTGCACTGTTCCTTCTTTACTAGCAACCAGGAAAGACAGAGCTTTATTTATCATAAACCAGGGGCAACCCGACACAGGCCGTGTTTCGATAAACCTTCATCAGGGGTTAACCTGGCGTGCTAAAATAATAATAAATACATGGATTACAATGAAAACATAACATAAATATAGCTAAAACATGAATTCAAAAGATGTATACAATTAATCTAAAAAAATTATATAAAAATGAAATACATACACAATTATTAAAATGATAAAACGTGTCTAAAAACCATCTTACAATATCAATAAAAAATCATTACAAATACATAAAAAACTTATTGAGCGGAACATTGTCAAAGAAAAATGTGTGGGGGTGTGACATTAAACCAACAAGATAATGTTGGATATGAATACCTCTGTTGTAAGTAAACCCGTATATAAATCATGTAAACTAAAAAAGAAAGATATAAACAAATATAAGGAAACTTAATAACACACTAAGCATAAAAATGTCTGCTTATTCATGATAATCTAACAATCTATAAAAAGGGTGGGGTATCATAATTAAAAGCATAGTAGTTTTTACTTTATCATTTTTCCCATCCATGATATCCTCAACTGCGGTGGCAATATCTTCCTACAAGCAGACTCCGTGTAGAGCATCAATTTCGGGTGACATACATAAATAGAGGAAACTGCCCTCCTTACAGTTACAGTCCCTTAGAAGATTGATTACAACTTATCTAGTACGATAGTGGGTCTGCTTGTGTCTTCAGCGTTTTTCTCCCGATGGAAAAACCTTGCCTATCTTATAGGCGCCAAGTTCTAACCATGCAGAATCCAATATCGATGCTGTATGATTAGCCTTGGCGACTACCAGGCAGTGCAGCCAGACCTGGATATTCACTTCTGTCACCTTGGGATAAAGGGAAGGCAGGCAGGGCTAAGTTTCTACGGCTCTTAGCCCTGCTCAGTTGACTATCGGGCCCATAATTCACAGAAAGGAGGAAGGGGTGGGATAGATTTAAGGGGAAAAATAAGAAGCTCTGTTTTGGCCATATTCAGTTTTAGACAGCAGCAGGACATCCAGACAGCAAAATTAGAAAAGCAGGCTGAGATATGGGTCTGGATACCACTTGCATATATCCGCATATGCCCCAGCAGCCCCTCTATCCACCCAGCTTCCCAACCTCTAGTATCCTAACCCTACTATGTCTGTTCCCACTCAGTCACCCACACAGACATGATGGAAGATGCAGAAATGTGCTATTGTGTCACACTGTAATTGTGCACTTCAGAGTTCATTATCATCTGTATTCACACTGAAAATCAAGATCAAGTGAGCTTTTGTTCTTCTGTTAAATTCACTTAAAAATTGCTGTTTTTTGGCGAAGAAATATAATATTGATCTATGGAAATAAAATCACAGTCTACAGCAAAGGATTTCAGTCCTACGCTGGTGAATATATTACTAATGTGAAACATTTCTCTAGCTGTCTCGATGACTGTTATTCCAAACTCACATAATTAGAGTTCTTAAAGAGCTTCTCCCAACAGAGAAAAGGCTAAACTTAGAAGCAGCAAGGCTGTCATTTGGCTTTTTTCAGCATTCTTACTTTTCTTGGAGGTCATTTTTAATGAGTAATTACAAGCACCTGAAAAATCAGGTGCATAAATTAACTGCCAATTAGAGCACAGAGGAAGCACAATTTAATTACTGGCTGCTAAATTTAAGTCCACTGATTAGCATTTGGTATGCCTACATGTTTATCTCACAGTAATTATTGAAGCACCAAAGAAATGGGTGACTTTAAATCTGGTGTGTTCCTCAAACTGGATAGCACACATAACAAAAATCTTCTTTAAAGCTTAGATGTCATTTGGCAAAGTTGTAGGACGCCCATCGCTTTTTCATAGAACTGATGGGCAATTATTTCTTAGACTTCATTATAAATGTATTTAATATCAGGATCTGAATTCATAGATACTGGCCCATATTTCCCTAAATTACCATGGGATAATAAAAATGGCTATTAGGCATAGAAATTTGTAGTAAGTTGCCAGAGATGGTGCTTTTGCAATGAAGAATTACTGAAGGATGAACTTTCATTGCTGCTTTAAAGACTCTGAAATAATTTTATCATAGTAGTTGCCAAAATATAAAAATCTCAATTAATTTGCAGAAATATGTCATTGGATTCTCTTGGGGTGAAAAAGGTGCTGGGGAGCCTGGGTTCTCTCTATTTACGACATCATTCTGTTTGTTATTTCATTGCTGTATGGTTGGATCCAGTTTAAATGAGGTTCTCTTCTTCTGACATGTGACAGTGGATCTCTCCATTGGGAGCAATTAGTCAAACCAAGCATAATAAGCAAAAAGGGGAGGTGTTAGCAAACAAGCTAATACCAGAGACAACAAAATAGGTCATGTGGAGTACTTGGGGAAAGAAGATAGGCAGCACCAGCTGCATGAACAGCTGGAATGATCTCCATGAGAAACTTGAAATGACAACGAGAATAAATAGAGGAGTTTGCAAAAAGAATTTTATATGCTAGTGAAAAGATTGCTTAAAGTTGACGCAAGCTACAACTTTCTGAGAGACTTTACTACTGGTATGTGTGATTAATAATATACTGTACAAAGATTTGCAAAAGTATTTGGGTACCATACATTGGTAGCTGGATTTAGCTCTTATACAGAGCCATTAGAGGCCTCCATACTCTTCATATATGTAAAGCATCAGAGATTCAACAGTTATACTATCTGCGCCTTATGCAAAATTTAATAAAACATACACACAAACTCAGCAGAAACGTGTTATTGCTAAATCATTACTTTATAAGTACTTAAAGCTGCACTCTATAGTACCCATAAAAGCTTTTTAGTAGCCACATTCCAAAAAGTGTCACAAATTACCTCACGTGGATTGGAAAGATGTGAGTAAAATGCAAATAAATAAATAAATAAAATGTGACTCATACCACTTGTGAAGAAATAATCTGAAAGACCTAAGGAGGTTCAGGAATGTAAAATAATTTGTGACCTGCTTGCAAGCATGTCTGCTCTCAGAATTTTGGGAACCTCTACTATGTAAAAATTTCAAAGAGTTGTTAATAATAATTACCATTGTTAACTGAGAGTGGATGAAATCTTACTACTTGCCACCTGAACCTTTTTGAAATGCTACACAATATTTGGATCTATTTTTTCTTAAATATGCATTTCCTACCACACAACATACTCAACCAGCACCAGATCCTACTACCCACCACCACAAAGGTCCCATGGTCAGAACACAAAATAATATCTATAACCATACCTCCAGAAATAAAGGAACACAAGCAATGCAACCCAAAACACTGCACACGCAGATTCCACAACTGGGACAAGGAAAAATTCCTAGCAAACATATTCCTCAAGCTGCAAAATTGCCCTGTTGACACCAACGGCATAGAAACCCTAATACACAACTGGAACAAAGCAATAACCGAGACTTCAATGAAACTACCTTCTCAGCATCAATGCTTCAGAGAAAACACAACAAACTGGTACATACCCCTATTAAAGGACGTGAAAAGAAGACTACAAATCATAGAACGAAAATGAAGGAACACTAAATCAGATGACACCCTCTATTTGTACAAATGTAAGCTACAAACATACCAAGCTGCCACCAACCAGGCAAAAAGAGACTACTATACCATGATAATCCAGAGCTCCTTAAATCTAGATCACCAACAATATGGCTTCAGACATAGAATAGAAACACTCACAATTAGCCTACTTGACAACCTTATTAAAGGCATCGGCAAACCCAAATCTCGCTTTATTCTCATATTTTTCGACATTAAAGCAGCATTCGACTCCATCCCACGTCACCTCATAATACCGTGACTACAATCAGACACCATCCTCTCCTGGTTCAAATCCTACCTGACAGATTGTTAACTGCAAGTCAGAACAGACCAGACAAACTCATCCCCATATACACAAATCCAAGGAGTCCCTCAAGGTTCAACTCTTTCAGCCTTACCATTCAACCTCTTCCTGCAACCATTATGTACCATAATTAAGTCCTGCAACATCCTTTACCACATCTATGCAGATGATGTAATGATTTACACACCTATTAGCAAAACAAGTATCAACATCACACCCATTACAAGCTGCTTTTCCAAAATCCGAAACTGGCTTAAGAGTGAGAACATGGACATAAACCTCAAGAAGACCGAGGCTATGTTCATCACAGGATACACTACCTTCATGCCTCCACCAGCCAAACCTATCGATGGAACACATATCCAAGTAAAGAAAAACATACGGTACCTTGGAGTTACCCTAGACCAACACCTTACCTTCAAAACACATATATGAAACACTTATACCGCACTTTGATTACGCTAATGCAATCCTACAAGGGTTCCCACAATCCACCCTGAACCTGCTCCAACTCGCGAAGAATGCCGCAGCGAGAGTCCTACATGGGGCTTCTAGGGGCTATCATGTTACACCCATCCTGAAGCACCTCCACTGGCTCCCTATACATGGCAGACTCGCTTTCAAAACCCTACTGCTGACTTTCAAGGCCATCAATGGGCTCTCTTCCACATCACTAGCAGAGCTTATCCAAACCATGTCCCCCAATAGGTCCAGAAGATCTGCAGCAGTCAACACACTGAAAATCCCGAAGGAAATAACCCAATGCACCCATGCAACAGCAAAAAGAGCTTTCAGATTCTATGCACCCAGATGCTGGAACACCCTACCACCCAGCATCCGGGCAATCCCTGACCTACCCAGTTTAGGAAGGCATTGAAGCACCACCTCTTCCTCAAATACTACCCAGAAGACAGCGCTCCAATAGCCCCCTCCCCCATCTAGTACAGCCACAGCAACTTAACCAATAGCCCCCTCCCCATCTAGTACAACCACAGCAACATACCCAGCAAGCCATCCATGACTACGATTACTTTTGACACAACATAACGTGCCGCCTAGATGTAAATAGTTACGCCAGTTTTATCCAAGTTGTAGTACCTGTTCTTTGTAAACACAGATAAGCTTGCTGCACCGTGCTAATCATTCTGTTTCATGTAAACTGCACTGATGTTGAATAGCGCGGTATAAAAGAGACTGTAAATAAATAAATAATAAATAAATAAATAAATAACACAGAACATATATTTTAAGCTAAAAACAATCAAGAACCTCAAGCCACTCCTATCAGAGCATGACTTCCATTCTGTCCTCCAAGCAATTATATTCCTCCATCTTGATTACTGCAATTTCATCTTCCAGAGCATACATACCAAACTCAACCATCCACCCTCTCCAACTTGCAGCCAACACGGCAAAGCCCTTAAAACCCATATTTTCAGAGAATGCTACTCTCTAACATAACCCCGATCTGTTTCCTCCTCTCCCCTCAAGCTCCTCCTTCCTAAACACCCTCAACCTCCCCTACTCATACCCCCTTATATAAAACTGTACATAGTTATCCCATGATTATATATATCAAAGTTAACCTAAGTTGATTTCCCTGTTCAATGTAAATGTTCTGTTTCAGTGTAAACTGCTTTGACTGAAGGATAAAGAGGTATAAAAAAAGCTGTTAAATAAAGAAATAAACAATTAAACAGCATATTTACACAACTTATCCGACACCCGTATTTTGGGGGGTTGGGGGGGCTCAATCCTTTAAAAACTGAAACATACCAAAGGTTACAAAGAAAAGACATAGTGAAAGAAAACATCATTACATACAAGAAAATTGGTTCTCATGAAAACCTTGCCATAAAAACAATTTTGGCAATAGTACCATATTATATATTAAAAAGGACTACTGTACATTAAGAATATAAGAATATAAGAAATGTCATACTGGGACAGACCAAGGCCCATCAAGACCAATATCCCGTTTCCAACAGTGGCCAGTCCAGGTCACAAGTACCTGGTAGGTTCCCAAAAAGGTACACAGGTTCCACAGTGCTTGTCCTGGGATAACCAGTGGATGTCCCGAGTCCTCTTTCATAATGGTTTATGGACATTTCCTCCAGGAACTTGTCTAAACCTTTTTAAAAACCCAGTTACACTAACAGATTTTACTACATCCTCCAGTAATGAATTCCAAAGTTTAATTATACCTTGAGTAAAAAAATATTTTCTCTTATTCAGGGCCGGCCCGTCCATTGAGCAAGAATGTTGTTTGCACAGGGCCCTGCGTTTCAGGGGGCCCCACGCAAACAACATCCTTCATTGAAGATTGGTAGGCAGGGAGGCTTTAGAGGGAGCCGGAGAGACCCCGGCTCCCTCTAACAGCTGCCGAAGTGAAGAGCATCTTTTCCCTTCACTTTGGCAGCTGTACTGACATTTAGAACACTGCCATGCTGATCGCGGGAAACAGGAAGTCACCTTTGACCTCAGCGCGGCAGTGTTCTAAATGCCAGTACAGCTGCTGAAGTGAAGAGAAAAGGCGCGCTTCACTTCAGCAGCTGTAGAGGTGAGCCGTGGCCTCTCCGGCTCCCTCTTAGCTAGCCTTGGGGCTCTTTGGGGGGGGAGGGGGTCCCTAGGACTGGAAATGGGCTGTGGGGGTTCCTAGGACTGGAAATGGGCTGGGGAGGGGTTCCTAGGACTGGAAATGGGCTGGGGGGGGGGGTTCCTAGGACTGGAAATGCACTGTGGGAGGGTTACTAGGACTGGAAATGGGCTGGGGGGGGGGGTTGCTAGGACTGGAAATGGGCTGAGTGGAGGGTGGGCTTGAACTGCAGATAGCTGATGGGGAGGGGGCTTGGAATGGAAATGGGCTGTGAGGAGAGGGAGCTAGGACTGGAAATGGACTGTGGAGGGAAGGTTTGAACTGGAAATAGCATGGGGAGGGGGGCTTGGACTGGAAATGGGCTGATGGTGGGTCTAGGATAGGATTGGAAATGGGCTAATGTGGGCAAGGACTGGAAATTTTATTTACTTATTTAACTTTCTTATATACCGCGCTCTTAAATATCAGTGCCGTTTACATGTAACATATTTGTGCAGTGCAGGGGACCTGCACTGCCCTTACAATATAACAGGGGGTCTTGTACAGGATTCAAACAGGGTAACTATATACAAAGTAATTATTAACATATGTACATGGTTCATTCAACTATTTACATGATGGCTCTGTTGTGTGCATGCTGTTAGTGGGATGGGTGTGGCACTATTTGTCAGGGGGATCGGTGTTATGCGGGCTAGGTTTCTGTGTTACGTGGATGTTGCATGGGGGTTGTTTCAATGAGCTCCTTGATGTGGCTGAGATTGGGAGGTGTTCTGGGTCCACATAGTACTGTAGGAACAGGTGGTGTTTAAGTGCCCTCCTAAATTGGGAGAGGTCATTTATGGCCCGGATCGCCGGAGGTAGGGCGTTCCAGCAGGTTGGTGCATAAAGCGCGAATGCTCTGTTCCTGGTTAATTGTGAGCATTTCGTTATTTCCTTCGGGATGTTCAGGGTATTGATAGCAGCTGATCTCCTTACTCTGTTTAGTGGTGTCGTATGGATGAGATCTGTGAGGCAGAGGAGCATTTATTAATGGCTTTGTAAGTCAGCGTCAGAACCTTGAATGTGATCCTGCATTGGACTGGGAGCCAATGCAGATTTTTTAGGATAGGGGTTATGTGTTCCCTCCTGGATGTCCCGTGCAGGACTCTGGCAGCCACATTCATTGCTAGTTGAAGCAAATTTAAGGTGTTTTTTGGGAGGCCATGTAGTATGGTATTTGTGTAGTCGAAGTGCGGGATTATCAGCACCTGATAAACTGTCCGATAATCCTCTGGTTCCAGTAGTTATCTCAGGTGGCAAAGTGTCCTGATTTTGTTGTATATTGCCTTGACCATATTGCTTATCTGGGCCTTCATGTTGAGTTGTTGGTCGAGCGTGACTCCAAGGTACCGAATTGTGTGCTTGCTTAGGAGCTCCGCATCCCGGACCTTCAGGGAGCTGGGTGGTATGAATGTTGTATTTCTTGTGAGGAAGAGGACCTCTGTTTTCTTAAAGTTTATTCTTAGTTTTTGTGAGAGTAGCCAATCTGTAACAGCATTGAAACAAGCAGCTAGGGGTGATAGGTCCGGTTTGTTTAATAGGAACGGCATATATAGTAGGAAATCATCGGTGTAGATTAGGCAGTTAATGTTGAATGAGCGGACGAGGTTGCATATGGGCTGCATGTAAATGTTAAACAGCAGGGTTGAAAGTGACGATCCCTGTGGGACTCCTTTTTCTTGGCAGAAAGGGGAGGAGGTGGTGGTACCGGTGCGCACATGCTGCCATCTGTCGGTTAGGTACGAGGCGCACCATGAAAGCGCGTTTCCCTGGACGCCCTTCTCACTGAGATGGGAGAGGAGTATTTCGTGACATACAGTGTCAAATGCCGCGGCAATGTCTAGGAAGATCAAAGCGAATCCTTGTTTGATGTTATCCATCCCGATGGTCAGGGTGTTGAGTAGTGTGGTCAGCAGTGTTTCAACCCCATGTGATTCACGGAAGCCATGTTGGCAGGGGTCGAGGGGTGCATTGATCTCAATGTGTTGGTCAAGTTGCCGGTGTACAACCTTCTCGATGATCTTTGCTAGCATCGGGATGCTTGATATCGGCCTGTAGGAATCCATCCTTGCTGGGTCTAGTTTGCTGTTTTTTAGTAGTGGTCTTATTGCTGTCTGCTTCAGGCTTTGGGGGAAGGTCCCCGTTGAGAAGGATAGCCCGATGAGTCTGGAGAGGAAAGGGCTGAGCTTGGTCTGCAGGGATTCTATCCAAAATGCTGGACAGGGGTCATTTGGAACTGTGGTGGTATTTATGGTGGATATGATGTCTTGTATGCTTCTTTCAGTTGGGGTGGAAAAAGCGGTGATGAGGTGTTTGCTGTCATTTGCGGCAGCCGTTGAGGTAGATGGCAGGGATGGTTGGATGGAATTATACGTGGTATGTGTGTCGGGTTTACCTGCCTTGGCATGCAGGTGGTCAGCGTATTCTTGAGGGTCAGGGAGGCTTGGCTGTGTGGGCGAGGGCTCCTTTGCTAAGGACTTGACTAGGCTGAAGAGCTCGTGTGGCTTATTTAGAGAGCATTGTAATATCTCTGCGTGATAATGTTTCATTCGTTTTGAGACATCAGTTCGGTGTCTTCTCAGGTGATTATTGTATAATTCAAGGCTCTCAGCTGATCGAGATCGACACCATCTTCTTTCAAGTTTCCTGAGTGTAAGGAGTGATGTTCGGAGTTCGGTGGAGAACCAGGGTGCATTCCTTCTTACTCTCGATGCTTTCTTGGTGACGGGTAGACTGACTGCAGCATCAAGGCTTGAATTCCACACCGCGATCATATCATTGAGGCACTAATCTGAGTGGTTTTGGAGCGGCTGAATTCTTTCCAATATGTCCTCCTTGCTAAAAGGCCGGAACCGTTTTGAGAGTGATTCGATGGGTTCATTTGAGGTCAGGATTTTATTTTCTGGATAGTGTGATGGTATCTGGAACTTTATTAGACAGTGATCGGACCATGGTACAGGGTTTACAGAAAGGTCTGTCTTGTGCGTGGAGTCAATGATATCTTTTGGGGCAAATATCAGGTCCAGTTTGTTACCCTTCACGTGCGTGGGGGCATTGACCAGTTGGATGTAACCTAACTCAGTGAGTGCCTCAATAAAGGCTTCAGAGTGAGTGTCTTGAAGAGCTGGGAGGTTGAAGTCCCCCATCACCCAATTTTGAGCACGAAGGTTCTTAGGGTTTCCAGCAATGTCTATGATGGTTGATAAGACATCTGGGGAGGGAGATGGAACCCTGTAGAACAGACTAATGCTGCTGTATTTGTTTGCTATGGTGATGGAGTCGAGGTTTGTAGTGCTACTGGCTGTAGTTAGCTGGTATTGTAGTTCTTGCTTTGTTAGGATGAGGGCTCCTCCACCTCTTCTGTCAGATCTGTAGCAGGGGTGGAAGTTGAAGTTAGGCGGGACTAGTTTGCGCAGTATAACTGTATCTGTAGTGGATAACCAGGTTTCAGTGATGAGTAGGATGTCCAGATTGTGGGTGGACAACAGGTCAGTCACTGCTGGCCATTTGTTCCGGATCGATCGTGCATTTATGAGTGCACACTTCAGAATGCGGGGGTGGGTGTTTTATTGACATTGGGGAGGGGGGGGGTTGCCTTGCTGGATGGCAACGTAGATTAGGTGTGGGCCATATAGACGATCTGATGCGCTTGATTGGTGGTAGGGGGGGCATGACCACTTTCTCCAAGAGCTTTGTAGTACGGATATGGAGTTGTAATGGGAGATGAGAGCTAGGGTGCTATGTGTGAGTGCTAGGAGCATGCAGCAGGTGGTGAGTATGGAATAGTAATGATTCATTGTGGATGTTAACATAGTGGGATGGGGTTCTGGAGGGTTTCGAGGTCTGTTTGTCTCGGGGTTGGTATAGTGTTGTTCAGACTGGTTGGCTTTACAGTAACATGTAATGTACCATTCAGAAGACACAGTGAATTCAGCTTGGCTCTCTAGGCAATAGCAGGCAAAGAATCAATCAGTGGCTAGCTAGACAATAACATAAAAGATAACAATAACAATTCAGTAGATAGTGTCTTAGATTGATTGGCTAGACAGCAGTAGGTAATGAATCATTCGGTAGAAACAAAGTATTCTAACTTATTGATTGGCTAGACCATAGTAGACAGGGTATTGTACTGCGGGTACAATGTTGCAGTTTGCTAGCTAGGTAAGATGTGGTTATGGCTGGAAACATAACCTGGGTAATAACACTCCAGCGGAAGAACTAACCTCCATTCTTGAAACCGTATGTGCAGTCAACATGAACCACAAACCGCTAATCCTACTAGGTGACTTTAACCTCAGCTCTGCCTCAAATAATGACAAGGTAACCTTCCTACAAGCAATGGACTCTTTACAATACACCCAGCTTATAAGCACTCCCACGCATAGATATGGATCCACGCCTGATCTCATTTTCGCACCAAAACACATCATGGACAGGGGCTTCATCTCGTCTCCTGTAATCACTCCGGTTCCTTGGTCTGACCACCACAGAATCAAAATAGAATTCTTAAACAAAATAGATAAGCTTAAAAATACACAATCTTCTTTATTTAGGATAAGAAGATTCAAAGCTTTCAAAAAAGAACAGTTCCTAAAAGAAACACTACCTTACCTTAATTTAAACGAACTCGATCTCAACAAGCAAGTTAACAATTGGTACAATACCATCAACACAGCAGCAAAAACTAACCTAGTCTTTAATCCGAATAATAAACGACATCACGCGCCATGGTACTCCAATAGCATACGCTGCGCTAAAAGAGAATTAAGAAAACTAGAACGCCATTGGAGACGTTCCAAATCGCCCACCTCACAGAACTCTTATTCGACACAGCAAATTAAATACAACAATCTTATCAACGAAGCAAAACGAGAATATCACACTAACACAATCATGAGATCTTTCAACAAACCCAGAGAACTATTCGAAATAGTAAAAAAACTTACCAATGAACCCAGCCCTGACATAGACATACAAGTCAACCCTCAAATATATGCAAATTTTCTTCAGAAGAAAATAGGCCTTACACCGCCTCTAAAACTCACAGAAACCATTATTCTCACCATACCCGTCATAAGTTGGGACAGGTTCCACACCCCTTCAACCAAGCAAATTTCAGACATCATCTCTTCTCTCAACACAAGTACCGCACCTACCGATCCTTGCCCAGTTCCATGGATCAAAGCTACCAAGCAAAACTTCCTCAATTTCTTACACAACCTTGTTTCCAACTCCCTAACTCAAGGAATAATGCCAGAACAACTAAAATTAGCCACAATAAGGCCTATCCCCAAGAAAACTAACTTAGAGAAGAGCAATCCAGCAGCATACAGGCCAATCTCCAGCATACCTCTCCTAGCTAAGATCATCGAAAAAGCAGTCCAACTACAGCTCCAGGACCACATTGACGTACATGCCCCGCTTGACGTTCATCAGCATGGCTTCCGCCCTAACCATGGAGTTGAAACCTTACTGCTCTATCTGTTCAATGACATCATCCACTCCTTAGACAATTACAATCAAGGAACATTATTGATTTTTATAGACATATCAGCGGCCTTCGACACAGTGGACCACAGTATCCTACTAACTAGACTCCAGAGTATTGGCATTAACGGCACTGTCCTAAGATGGTTTAAATCTTACCTAACTGATAGACAGTTTAAGGTAAAAAATTAATAACACAACCACTCTACACACTAAGATTAAACAAGGTGATCCCCAAGGTTCTGCGCTTTCATCTCTTCTTTTTAACATATTTATCCAGCCAATCTGCAACATCATGATTGCCCATCAAATAGATTATACTATTTATGCTGATGACATAATGATTTACACGACAGTCAACCTTAACAGCCCCGATTATAACAAGATTATGAACTGCCTCGACAACATGTCTGCCTGGCTGACGCTCAACAACCTGGCCATGAACCATAACAAGACAGAGGCTCTCATCATTACTCGAAACACTGACTTCAGCCCCCCGCCTTTTATTAAATTTAAAAATACAACAATACCTTTAAAGGACGAAGTAAGATACCTCGGAGTAACCCTTGACAATCGACTCAACCTTCAATCTCACATCAGAAAAACTGTTAGAAGCGCTTACTATAGAATGAAAATAATTAGACGCCTGAAGCCTCTTCTCTCTCAAGAACATTTCCGCTCAGTCTGTCAGGCTCTAATAACTCCAATTCTTGACTTCTGCAACCCTATTTACAACGGAATCCCGAAACACTCACTAAAGCCACTTCAGATGGCTCAGAACACAGCTGCCAGAATAATCGCCGGCTCTTCAACTCAAGCCCACATCACCCCAATCCTTAAAGAACTCCACTGGCTCCCAATAAGCCTCCGTATTAGATACAAGTTGGTCATCAATATATTCAAAATCAGACATAAGACTTCAGCAATCAGTCTCCAAGCCCTCTTATTCTCTAACACCAGCAAAAGACCTAGAAGGAAAGCCACAACTGACACCCTCAGCACCCCAAGTAGCTACTCTAAAGTCTGTAAATTCACCTCACAAAGAGCTCTTTCCTTATCGGCCCCTCTAATATGGAACTCTCTCCCCCCCGACCTACGATCAATTGAGGAACTGAAGGAATTCCGAAAACAACTAAAATTTGTTCTTTTCATTGAGCACTATGGCTATGACACCTAACTAACTCATATTAATTGTAATCTCTCAATATTGTGTTTTTTTGTAATTGTTCACCATGTTATGTTTCCCTTCTTTCACTTCCCTTGCCTATGTTTAGCCTTTGTATGTCTTTGTAACCGCTTTGATTTAAGGAAAAGGCGGTATAAAAAACCTGTTAAATAAATAAAATAAATAAATAAATAAGTGCGTATCGGGGATCAGTATGATGGTCAGTATAGGGCTGTGAGAACGCACCAGGTTCTGGCTGGATCTCGGCAGGAAGAACTTCAGGTCGAAGAAATCCCGAGAGTCGTTAGGGCTGTACTCTGGTCCCTGCCTAAGGACCATGCCAAAGTGCCCTCTGGCGAGGCCCTCAGGCACGGGCCCGCCAGGCACGGGTGCGCCCGATGGCGCCTCTCTTTTAAATGTAGAACTCTGCCCCGATTGGGCAGAGCAAGCAGATGGCCAATGGCTGCTGTTCCCGCCGCTGCTGTGGCTTGATCCCGCAAGAGGAGAGCTGGACCCGGTGGTGGCTGTGGTCCTGTCCCAGCGCCCGATGGCGCCTCTCTTTTAAATGTAGAACTCTGCCGCGATTGGGCAGAGCAAGCAGATGGCCGATGGCTGCTGTTCCCGCCGCTGCTGTGGCTCGATCCCGCAAGGGGAGAGCTGGACCCGGTGGTGGCTGTGGTGCTGTCCCAGCGCCCGATGGCGCCTCTCTTTTAAATGTAGAACTCTGCCCCGATTGGGCAGAGCAAGCAGATGGCCGATGGCTGCTGTTCCCGCCACTGCTGTGGCTCGATCCCGCAAGGGGAGAGCTGGACCCGGTGGTGGCTGTGGTCCTGTCCCAGTGCCGGGCTGTTGTGAGGGCTAGAAGGGAGAGGATGCTGGGTGGGACTGGAACTAGAAGGGAGCTGATGTTGGAGGAGGATTCGAATGGGATGGGGCTATGATAGGCTATGGCCTAGAATAGCCTGTAAATATATATTATGTAGCAGAAAGCCTGTAGGTTAGGCCTGAATCCCCAACCCCCACTTTAGAATATTATAGCTGAGCAGAGCTGAAAGCCAGAGAAAATAGAAATCTGCTTCAAACTGCTTTGATAAGAATGCAAAACTTTTCCATTGAGTTTGTTATGTTATTCACAGATGTATTTCAGTATCCTGCTTTTCACACACCTTCTGTACTGCAGAGTGACCTTGTAAGCAAAAAGCAAGGCGGAATATGTTATGTCTAGATACTGAGCCATGGCTAGGAAGGCCTGAGAGCAGGGGGAGAGCGGTGTGGGCCCGGTCAGAAATCTCCATTGGATGGGGGGGGGGGGGAGTGGTGAGGGGGCCACCGGGACCAATGAGGAGTTTGTCTGTATAGAACTGATGAAGAAACCTATAAATGCTGTTGTTTTACTGAATGCCATGCTCAGACCATTTTGAATGTGACAAGTGTCTGAGACTGTGCACAAATAAACTGGTTTGAATTCTAGTAAATAGACTCCTGGTGTATTCATTGCGTGCGCTTTGCTACTTCAGGGCTGGGAGAGTGAAATGGAGAAGGGGAAAATATTTTGTGTGGGAGGGAAGAAAAATCTACAATTGGCCGGGTATTGGGAGAGTAAGCGGGGATTGAGGATGGAGGGGTAAAATTTGAGAGGATGAAATAGGAATAAAGATGGAGGAAAGAGCAAAAGGAGAAAGATTAGTATGTTAAAGCAGATGTAGAGAGAGAATGGAAAAAAAAAACTAGAAGAGAGAAGAAAGGACAAATGGACAGCAGACGATGGAGAGTTAGCAGAAGACACAAAGAAACCAGAAGAAAATGGCTGGAGCAATTGCAACTGAAAAAAAAAATACACAAAAGGTAGAAAACTATCTCTTTATTTTGAATTTATTAACTGGAATATGTCAGCTCTGGAAAATGTGCATCATTAACGTCTGTGCTTTAACACAAGAGGAAATTAATTTATAATTTTATTTCTACAGTGTTGTTGTACATTCCAAGTTTGGCTTTTGGGGTTCCCAGTTTAATTATTGTCTTCCTATTTCTAAATACTGTGGCGATTACTTGTTCTTTGTTTGGTGACAGTCTATGTTCTACATGTGTAACTGAGCTGAGGTATTCTGTTTATGTAGTTTCTATTTGACATTGCCACTTGTTCTCTTTCCCCAGTAGGTCATGTATTGTTATTCTCTGAAATGTATTGGATTGATATTTGCAGTGTTGCCTTTTGATAGAGTGCTTTGTGAGTCCTGGTAGTGTTACGATACGGTGGGTTTGCTATGGGTTTTAAATGGGCAGTTTCTGTAGTAGTTTCTAATGTGCCCGGCAGTTGGCACTGCATTATAGTAATGTAGAAATCTGGTAGTTTTTCTTTATCCATACACTCATTAAGAGGCATGTTTACTAAAAGTTAGTGTATGCAAATATTTATGCAAATGAGGCCACTTATTCAAATGAGGTCCCGTACCGAGTCTCCGCACATGGCCCCGCACCCCTCTTGAGCCGCCCCTGCTCTTATTACTCTTAAATCGATTACATTGCATATTCATTGCATGTCCCCTAATCTTTCTACTTTTTGATGGAGTAAACAACCTATTAACATGTACCCGTTCTACTCCATTCATTAATTTATTGACCTCTATCATATATCTCCTTAGCCATCTCTTTTCCAATTTGAAGAGCTCATACCATTTAAGCCTTTCCTCATAGAGGTATCCTTCCATCCCCTTTCTATTTTGGTGGCTCTTCTCTGTACCTTGTCTAATTTTGCTATAACCTTTATAAGATAAGGCAACCAGAATCACACACAATATTCAAGGTGCAATCGCACTATGGAGTAATACAGACGCATTATAATATCCTTGGTTTTATTCTCCATTAGTTTCCTTATGATTCCTAGCATTCTATTTGCTTTCTTGGCCTCCACTGCACACTGGGTAGAGGGTTTCAATATATGATCCACGATGATGCCTAAATCTTTTTCCTGGGTGGTGGTTCGTAATGTGGAACCACATTAAATTTCATCTGCCATTTGGATGTCCAGTCTTCCAATTTATCAAGGTCCTCTTGCAATTTTTCACAATCCTCTTGTGTTTTAACAAATTTAAATAATTTTGTGTCATCTGTAAATTTGATAACCTCACTCATTATTCTCATTTCCAGGTGCTTTATAAATATGTTAGAAAGCAGCATGCCCAGCACAGATCCCTGGGGTACTCCACTATTCACCTTTCTCCATTGAGAAAATTGGCCATTTAGCCCTACTCTCTGCTTTCTTTTAGCACAATAGTCCACTGCCTCCTATCTACAATAGTACACTGCCTCCTATCTCATGACTTTTAATTTTGCCAAGTGTCTCTCATGATGGCTTTCTGAAAATCCAGCTACATTATTTCGACCAGCTCACCTTTGTCTACCTGTTTATTCAGATCGTTAAAGAATTATAACAGATTAGTAAGAGAAGACTTTCCTTAGTTAAAGCCATGTTGGCTTCCTCCCATTAAACCATGACTATCTACATTCATTTTATTCTTTATTATGATTTTTACCATTTTGCTTGGCACTAATGTCAATCTCACCTGTCCATAGTTTCCCAGATCACCCTTGAAACCCTTTTTAAAAGTTGGCATTACATTGGCCATTCTCTAATCTTTGGGTACTACAGATGAATTTAATGATAGTTCACAGTAAACAGTGAAGGAAAGAATTCATTCAGACACTCCACTATAGCCTTGTCCTCTCTTGAAGCACCTTTTACCTCTCTATCATCTAATGGTCCAACTGACTCTCTCACAGGTTTTCTGCTATGAATATACTTGAAAAAAATTTTATTATGTGTTTTTGCTTTTTTTCAAATTCTCTTTTTGCCTGCCTTATCAATGTCTTGCATCTAACTTGCCAATGCTTATGTTGTTTCCAGTTTTCATCATTTGACTCATTTTTCCATTTCCTGAAAGATGCTTTTTTTGGCTACACCAGCCTCTCTGACCTCACCTTTAAACCATGTTGGCATTTTTTTTGCCCTTCTGTCCTCTTTTCTGGGCTTCCAAGATAATATTTTTAAACAATCCCCATGCTTGATGTAAATCTTTAACCTTTGCAACTGCTTCTTTTAGTTTATTCTTAACTATTTTCCTTATTTTATCATAGTCTCCCTTTTGAAAGTTAAAAGGTAGTACACTGGATTTCCTTGCCATCCTCCCTCCATTTATTAAATCAAATGCAATCATGCTATGATCACTATTGTCAAGTGGCCCCAACACCCTTATCTCTTGCACCAGATGCTGTGTTCCACTAAGGATTAGGTCCAGAATAGTGTTTCCTCTTGTTGGTTTATGAACCAGCTGCTGCAAGAAGCAGTCATTTATTTCATCTAGAAACTTTATCTCCTTAGCATGTCCTGCTGTGACACTGGCCCAGTTGATACCGGGATAATTGAAATCACCCATTATTATTGTGTTGAAACTTTTGTTAGCTTCCCTGATTTCTTTTAACATTTCATTATCCATCTGTTCATTCCGGCCAGGCAGTCGGAAATATACCCCCACTGTCATCACCTTTCCCTTTTTACATAGAATTTCTATCCACAGAGGTTCTACAGTGCATTTTGTTTCCTGCAGCTTTAATTGTGTGTGACCCAGTGCCCTCTCGAACATAGAGTGCAACCCCTCCACCAATTTGATCTACCCTATCATTACATTATAGTTTGTACCCAGGTATCACAGAGTCCCATTGGTTGTCCTCCTTCCACCAGGTCTCTCAAATGCCAATTATATCTAAGCAAAGTTGAAAGGGGCCATTTCATTAGAAGCAGGGCTTCATAAGAAGAGGAGAGAGAAGGAAGAGGAGCTTAATACCAAAATAAAAACTTTGGAGAGGGAACATCAGAAGTGCAGGGATAGGAAGGTTTTGAAGGATTTCGAGAGGTGCGGATGGAATTGACAAGGTTACAGGCCAATCAGATGTCTTTTAATCTGGAGAGGACTAGGTAAGCATACTTTGAACATGGGAATAGGGCAAGTAAGTTGCTAATAAGAGGCTGAAGGAAAGGGCCCAACAGTAACATATTATTTGCATATGTAATGCAAAGGGGGAGACAGTATGTGAGTCAAAGGAAATTTGGGAAGGATTCAGGGATTTTTATGCCCAACTATATCAATGGGAGGTAGAGGATGGGGAAACCAAGAGTGAGGAATACCTGAGAGAATGCCCATTAAGCAAACTAGGGGGAGAGGAAATGGAGTAGTTGAATAGACCCATTATGGAAGGGAGGTGATTGAAGCTACTTAATCAATGAAAGCAGGGAAGGCACCCAGATAGGATGAGCTGCTAAATTTTATCGAAAATTTAAGGGGCAACTGGGTATTGTGCTAGTGCAAGTATTTAATAGGGTGGTGGAGAAGGGTAAAGTATTATGCTCCATGGAAATAACGGACATAACTGTTTTGCCTAAGCTGGATAAGAACATTAATGTGAGTGGCCCTACAGACCCATATCTCTAATAAACCTTGATGCAAAGTTGCTAGCCAAAGTCTTGGCTAGCCATTTGCAGAGAGAATTTGCTGAAATTGGGGAAAATACATCAGGTGGACTTCATACCAGATAGGCAAGGGGGATAATATCAGAAAGATGTTAAATTTGATTTGACAGGCAGATAAAGATGATATGGGTACCCTCTTCATGATGGTAGATGCTGAAAAGACATTTGACAGGGTTGAATGAGGTTTTATGTTTAAGGTACTAGAGATAATGGGATTGGGAGAACAATATATTCAGTGGATTAAGGCCCTTTATGCATCACTAGCTGCAAGGATTAAAATTAATGAGGGATATTCTAAAGTATTTTGGTTAGGGGGAGGGACATGACAAGGATATCCATTGTCGCCCTTACTCTGTCTTATTTATAGAACCCCTGGCAGAGAGGATTCATAATCAAATGGATATTAAAAGGGTTAAAATGGAGAATGATCAGTTCAAAATAGCACTGTTTGCAGACAATGTTTTTTTTTTTTAATACAAGATTTCATGACGTCTCTATCAGTCTTGTTGGATGAAATGAAAAGATACAGTGTGGTTTAGGGTTGTAAAATTAATATGGGGGAAACTGAGGTGTTGGGTGTGAATATTTCAAGAGATCTGGAGGGGAGATTGAAGGAGGCTTTTTCTTTTCGATGGGAGAAGGGAAGTATCAAATATTTGGGAATTAACTTGGGAAGATTTTTGACCAGAATTCTCAACCAGTTTTACAAGCTTTAAAAAGGGATATTGGGAGGTAAGTATGAATGTACTCCCTACAGTGCTGTTTTTGTTTATATTATTGCCATAGAAGGTCCCAAGGAAAGTTTTGTGAAAGTTACAGAACATAACCAAGAGCAGCTAGAAATTTGATGTTTCAAAAGAGTGGAGGGGGGTCTAGGGGTACCCTGTATCCAGGTGTATTATGAGGCAGCCCAGATAAGGGCATTATTCAATTGAAAAGAAGGGAGGGGGAGGGAAGCAGTGGGTAGCCATAGAAAAACTGGCAGTTGAGGAGGGTTTATTAAAGAAGAAGGTCTGGAGAGGGGGGAAGGAGGTAAAAGGGGGAATCCAATGATACATGTGAAAGTATGGGAGAGATGCAGGGGAAAACTGTTGGGTTGGAAGAGGTATTCAGGCTTATCCCTTATAGTGAGTAATGAGGAATTTATACCTTGGAGGCTCTACAGAGGTTTTAAGAGATTGGGAAGGAAAGGATTCCAAAGGTTAAGGACAATTATCGAATCAAGAGGAGAGATGAAGAAATTGTGGATGAGTAATCTACAGCCTGGTAACCAAGAGACAAGCATTCCTTGTGGCCTTGGGCAAGTCACTTAACCCTCCATTGCCTTGGAAGAAAGGCCTGGAAATCTACTTCTGGTCACTCTGCCAAGAAAACCTAGGAAGTGCTGGGTCACTAGGAGTCAACATTGATTCAATGGTACACATTATATTTTTTGCAAAAAAGAATATGGGTTGCTGGAAGGGAATAGATATTATTACTTGCATCAGGGCCATTTTCTGGGTCAAAAGAAGGTGAAAAGGGATTTAAGTAGTAAGTCCATACCTTTTGAGGTGTTATTGGGAAAGGTAAAACAAACGAAAAGATCTTGCGGTTGTGTAAGCTATTGCTACCAGTCTGAGTCAGTAATCCTCACATGTTAAATGTTAGAAGGAAGAGATACCAGGAGCATGGGATAAATATAGATAGGATAGTATTCATGAAAGGGATAGAGGCTAGCTTTTGGGATGGCTCTGCTGGAAAATAGCTTGAAAGTGCTGTATCACATGTACTGTATTAGACACCAAAGCGGTTGTAGAAACATAGAAACATGACGTGAGAAAAAGACCACATGGTCTATCTAGTGTGCCCTTCCACATCAATTACAATAGTCCCCTTTTTACCTTTAGCAGGCAGTATGACCCAAAATGCTGGAGGTGTTGTGGGGTAGAAGAGGATTTGCTTCATATATTGTGGAAATGCCCAAAGGTGTGGGAGATATGGAAGGAGGTGGAACTTTTAAAGATATTTCAGGCATTTCAGTGCAACAACTGCTACTAGAGCAGGTGCTGCTGAATGAAGAGGGGTGGGAATGTCTGGTGGGTAAGTTACTGCAGCCCAAATGGATGTGGTGCTTCAATGGAAAAGGCCAGAGTTTCCCACTAAGCATATGGTGGTTGAATGCTTGGATTTCCTGTTCTGCATGAGTGAAATTGCTGCTTGCAAGAATCAATGTGTGAGAGCTTTGTGGAAATTTGGCAACCATATCAGGAGTGGAGACAAGGTTATTTTTTCTTGTAAATACAGTAACCAGGGGATAGAGAGGTAGTGATGGGTGTTTTTTTTTGCCTGCTTTTCTCCTGTTTGTTATATGGGTGGGTTCTGAATAGATATTGGGAAGCGAAGGGGGGAAGGGGTTGGTAGTTGGTAGGGGGGATGAGGAAAATTCTATTATATTAGATAGTTGTGAAAATAGGACCGACCACATGTTATTTTGATTGAAGTATGGAAATTGGAAGAAGAGTTTGTATATTGGCGTTATAAGAAAAGAAAAAGAAAATTAAAAAAAATTAGCTGAAGCTTTATTGCTAGAAGAGCTAGAATAAGTTAGAATAACACCTCCAGTGACGGAACTTCTGCCAATTGCTACTTACTGATGATATTCCAATCTCTATCCAATATATTTAAAAACTTCCTTCTGGCAGCCTTGCAGTGATCTCTGATTTAGGGACTTATGTGATCTTGAAGCTCATATATTACAACATATTTTCATTAATCTTAACCTGAAGTAGTCAAGGAGTGGCTTATTGATTAGTCTGTGCACCAAAAAAGCCAGAGTTTGAATCCAACTCTTCTATTGATGCTCTTTTTGACCTTGGGAAGGTCACTAATGTGTTATTGGCTAATTCTTATATGAGGCACTAATGTGTTATTGGCAAATTCTTATATGATGACTGAAACTAATTCATATTATTGCAACTTTTAGTACAAAAGCACAGGCACAATGTGTGAAAAAAATAATGAAATTGTCATAACAAAGCAGCTCATTATTATGCAAATATAGAAATGCAGGTGTCTGTCCACAGGTTGTCATAGTGATGCTTGTTGTCTAATCCTCTGGCGAGAATGCTGTTGGTCTTCTCCTCTCTCTCTTTCTCTGTTCTGGTAGGCTTCCAGGGCATGTTGGTTCACCTTAAAGCAGTTAATCTTGGTTACAAAGCATTACATTCTGGAGACAATCTTTTCCCTGGCTTCCTACTCCATGTTACCAGGCTCTTTCTCCAGAGTTTAATGCAATTCTTCCAGCAGACAGCCCTTCAGAGTCCACACAAATACTTAAAATCCAAAAAGAGGAGAGGGTTTCTTCTAAGTCCCACTGATCTCTTTTCCAACAACTGGTGATCAGCAATTAAAAATCAAACGAGGTTAGGCTATCAGGTAGCCTGCCTGGCTCCACACTTGAAGCCTCTGTTATCTGTCTTCTTCTCATAGCTACATCCATCCCATGACAGGCAAATCCCAAAACCTGGTAGCCAAGAGAAGTACTTCATTTAAGAAACAGCTGAAGACAATCCTATTCCGTGAACATCTCTGAACAGAAGCACCACCATGACCTAATACATAGATTCAGCAGAAATATACATGTCCATGTCTACCCAAATCATTAATTGTTGCCCCCTGGTGATGGCCCCCACCCTAAAGAAAAATTACCCCCTCCCCTATGTTATATGTTACACCGCTTTGACCCGGTGAAAAGCGGGATATAAATGCAGTTAAATAAATAAATAAATAAAAATAAATAAATATCTTAAGAATTCTGCTCCATTCAGTCTGGTCTACTCTCTTTGCTCTCCATAATAGAAAGATCCTCAATTATTTTATTAAAAGGAATTATAGAGTTGGAAGTCTCTACCCTTCACTACCTTGGAGTCATGCTGGACTCCTCACTCACCTTTCATCAGCATATCTCTTTATTCACCCACCATTCCTTCCTTTCCCTACACCAGATCCATGCCGTTCAAACTTTTCTTTCCCCATCTTCCCTCGTTACTCTTGTACTGTCACTTGTCATCTCTAGACTTGACTACTGTAACATTGTTCTTGCCGGCCTCCCCCATTACCAGCTCCGTTGCTTGCAATTTATTTATTTATTTAACAGGTTTTGTATACCGCTTTATCATCAATTCAAAGCAGCTTACATATAACAGTTAAAGCAATGAGCTTTACGTAAAACAGGGAGTTACAACTTGGAGGGTTACATGGGGTATAAAAATACTTTTAAATTATCAATTATATACAGTTACATTTATGCAGATTAGATGAGTTCAGCTGTTACTTTAACAATTGTTGGTTAAATAGCATTATGGTTGTAGTGTGGGTTGAGTGCGGGAGGATATATAGGCTAGGGAGGATGTATGTGAGGTTTTAGATGTCCTTAGAGTATAGTATGTTGAGACGTGGGAGAATGTTATGATGCTGATGAGGGGTGGTATGATGCAAGAGAGAGACAGGTTATTGGGTTGCTTCCAATGAATTTTTATCATTAATTTTTTCAATAGTGGGTCCATAACATTCCATGAAAAGGTGAGTCTTTATAGCTTTCCTGAAGTCTAGTAGCTCTTTGATTGTACGAAATGAGCTAGATAGATCATTCCATAGATGGGGAGCATAAAGGGAGAAGACTCTATTGCTGGTGGAGTGTGTTGACGTTCTGAAGTTTGCTGGTGTTTCTAAGGTGTTGTTGTCAGATCGTCTTCTTGTGGTGGTTGGACGTGTTCTGATTAGTTGTTCAAGGGCAGGTAGGGACAGGTTATTTAAGATTTTGAAGATTATAATTATATTTTTATATTTTTGTATTTAGTACGTACTGTGACCGGAAGCCAGTGAAGCTGGTAGAAAGTAGGTGTTATATGGTTGTACCTTGCTGTTCCAGTTATGATTCTTGCAGCAGTGTTTTGTACTAGTTGCAGGGGGAGTATTGTTTTTTTGGGTAAACCATAGTATATTACATTACAATAATCCAGTATGGGGGTTACTAAGGCTTGGCATACTGTTCGAAAGTGATAGTTATTGAGCAGTGGTTTATGCTTCTGCAGTGATCTAAGTTTGTGATAGGTAGATTTGGTTGTTCTTTTTATATGGGATTATAAGCTGAGGTGCTGATCGAAGGTATTTCCGAGGTATCTGACTTCCTGTTTGTTAGTTAGGTTGTGATTGAGGATTTTTAAAGAGTCAAGTGGAGAGAATGTATTGTTCCTGGTTATATGCATTAAGTCATATTTTATTTAAGTTTATGAGTAGATTCTGTTCTTTGAGCCACTTTGCCATGGATTCGAGGCTTGCCATAATTTGAAAGTAATTGGGGTGATTGATGTTTATGGGGGTGAATACCATAATATCATCTGCGTATATTCTGTATTGGATGTTGTCGTGTTTTATGATGTTATATAGTGGTTGGATATATATATTGAAGAGTAAAGCAAATAGGGCATATCCTTGGGGAACACCTTGATATTGGATGAAGGGTTTGGATTGCTGTTTTTTGATTCTAACATGTTGGTTATGATGATAAAGATATGAGAGAAACCAGTCAAGCACAGTTTCAGTTATTCCTATATCTCAAAGTCTTTGTAGTAGAGTGTTGTGGTTTACTGAGTCAAACATGGCTGCGATATCAATGAAGCATAGTAAAAAGCCTTGGTGGGTATTGTCCGTGCCTGTAATAAGGGTGTCCACCAGTGATGTGATGAGTGTTTCAATACTGTGGTTCTGCCTAAATCCATATTGGTGGGGGTCCAGAACACAGCAGCTCATCTTCTCACCCACTCCTCTTCATCTGATCATGTCACCCCCCTGCTCATGCATCTCCACTGGCTCCCGATCAAATCCAGGTTTGCCTATAAGATACTCATGATTGTTCATAGAGTTCTCCACACCGGCATCACTCAATACCTAGCAGACCTTATATGCTTCAACCTCCCCTCGCCTCCTCTGATCTGCCCATGGTAATCGCCTTTTCCTTCCCTCTCCCATACAGGCCCACCTCGAACTCACCCGCCACTCCACTTTTTTTCCCTAGGCCCCGCCCCCTGAAATTCACTCCCACATACCTTCCGCATCTTTCCCTCGATTCAAGAATATGCTCAAAACCCATCTCTTCCACTTTGCTTTTGCCCTTCCTCTCCCCGACCTCTAGGCTCCCCCCTTCCCCCTCTCCTCCTCCTTCGTACGACTGGTGTCTCCGTCTCTCCTCTTCTCTCTGTTCCTTCATCTGTCACTTTCCTATTCAAACAATGGCGTTCTTTTCTCTCTCTATTTTTCACCTGCAGCCTGTATTAATTGTACACCACCCTGACACATGCCTGGGTGGTATATCAAGCACCAAAATAAAGATAAAAATAAAGATAAAGATAAAAAAATAAGAAAAAATGTTTTTTTTGTTTGGTAAATGAATAAAGCATATGATAAGCAGGGTTTTTTATTTTAGATCTGTGATGTGTTCAAAGGATTATTCCCAATATGGTAAAGAGAGAAATCTCATGCTTATTTAATTATTTTTAATTTCCCTTTCTAGATTTGATATTACTTTGATGCATACTGTCACCTGCTACTGTCTGTGCCCTAGAGGATTCTGGCCCTGCTCACACACCCATTCTGTCTGCATTGTTTCCCTCCTGATGACCTCAGTTCCAGTGTAGTGCTCCAGCAGCACTTTCCATGGTCTTGACATCGAGGAGGGCAGTGCTGGTGTGCCTGCATGTGTCCATATATCTGTTCTCCCCTGTGTATTTGGCCTTCTCCTTCCCTGGCCATTCATACCCTGTCTATGCTATGCAGATAGGTGGTGGCTGGGGCCATCTTTCACCTGGTTGCAAGTGATGGTGGGTGTAACCAATGCTGTTGTGGCTATTGGCATGCTGAGGTGTTCTAAGCTCCTCTCCACTGTTGATACTCACAGCAACCCCATGGTGTTCCTGCTACTTATTGCTGTCAGCATGTAGTCACTTGCCCACTTTGACATGCCTTCCGTCAGTCATTTATATGAGAACAGGGTTTTCTTTTTCTAATCAATGATTGGCTTCTGTCAAAATGTTTTAAGACTGTAGTGGGCTTGTCTGAGGTTAATCTCTTCATTTTTATTAATACATAAATGGGCAATGTGTATATTTTTTGGGACTTTTACTCTGTTCACAGAAGTTAAAATTATAATAGTGGGGAGTTTTTTGTGTATTTGTGACTTTTTGTTATTTCCACTACCACTTTTTTGTTCTGAAAAAAACAACACCACCTTTCTCTTTATGGGCTGCACTAAGGGGTATGTTTACTAAAATGCAGTAGTGCACCATGCATTAAGCCCCACAGTTTAACACAGAGGTGGTGCCATGCCTGCACTAACTCCTGGAGGTATGCCCAGCATGTTCCCATGTTGTTAGTGTACCATATCCACGCTAAGCAGTTTGCCATGATTAATGTGGGGGGCACTTCACACAACTTGTTGAGGTGGGATAAGTGCAGTCATCTTAAGTGCAACATTGCCAGTTAAAGACACCAGCACGCATTAAAGAAACCACTCCAACCACAACGTGCATGCTTTACCCCTGAACACTCAATCTCTACCTCAAGCCATGCTAAGCACGTAGCACTGAATTTTTAGCATGGCTGCATATTTGGTGTGCTTAGCACATGCTAAACACCACATTAACTGTTAGTGCACGTTAGTAAATATGCTCCTACAAGTGTTAATACTCTTTAAATTTTTCAGATGTTCAGTATTATTGCATTCAGTTACAAAGATTTTATTTATTTATTTATTTATTTATTTATTTAGCAAACACTTATATACCGCTACTTCCAGCGATCAGAAGCGGTCTGATTATAGTTTTGGGATATGTCACAAAATCAAGACAGAAAGTTTGGGGCATAGATAGCAAGAAGAGGGGTAATACACAGCACACATCGCAGGGTCTACATATAGACCTTCCGGAACTATCATACATATGTACAAAAGCGCTTATCCTTTAACTATTTACATTTGACAAACGGCTATTCGTTTCTTTTTATCTTGTTGGATTCACATCTGGCCATAGTGGCAGTTGAATAGATGAGTTTTTTTTTTTTTTTTTTTTAAACTTTTATTTTCATTTTATAACAATAACAATACACACAGTAATAAAACAAGGATGATTGCATCAAAATAAAATGGAATAAACCGGAAAATAACCCCATCAACCCTCCCCCCCTATGCTTCTTCTCTAGATAATAAAAAAAAAAAGAAAAGAAAAGATATTAACCCAGGCATGGGGTCCATAGCAATTATGTTAGAACATAAACATAACAGTCATGATATACTATGGATCAAGAGAGAGATATAACTAGACAGTCAAGTGCAAGCATTTGGCCGACTGCACGAAATCTGTGAGTAATTTCCATTTAGACACCTGGTAGCGGGCCTGAAGGGAAGGGGTAGCCCTACGAGGAATTTGTTCAAACTTACTATATAGACAGACACAATTCCACCATTCTAGAGGACTCAGTGAAGAGCTATTTTTCCAATATTTCATGATTAACGATATGGCAATACCCATTAGAAAGTCAAGGAGGAAGTAAGCAGACTTCGGGAGAGAGGGGATGCCCGCTGCAGAACGGAGTCCCACTATTTTCCAGGAGAGTGGTTCAGTAAAGTGTAAGATAGATTGAATACGACCCCAGACCCGGCTCCAGTAGTGTTGTAGTGCGGGGCATTCGTACATGACATGAGTGAGGGTGCCTGTAGCTGCATGGCAAGTCCAACATTGATTACTCAGAGTGGAAGTCCATTTGGCCAGTCTATCAGGGGTATAGAAACAGCGATGGGCAAAGAAGAAAAGCGTCTGGGTTAAGGAAGCCGAGCGGGAAACACGAACCACTTTGCTCCAGAAGAGGTTCCAATGTTCAGGGGTTAGAGTTACACCCAATTCTCGCTCCCAAGTCTGCTGTGCAGAAGGGGGGACAGCATTCTGAGGAGCACAAAGAGTTTTATAAAAGGTGGAAGCAACACCGGACTGAGCCCCAATAAAGGAGACCACCTCAGTTATCCCTTGGTCATGAGGAGTTAGTGGGGGAAAAACCCCAGCACTCTTGAGACAGTGCTGCAACTGAAGCAGTTGAAAATAGTATTTAGAAGGAAGGCCAAACTCACAATGGAGCTCATTAATGGACTTCCAGCGAGCATTGTGAAACAGTTGATTGGGAGTCCAGATGCCTCTGGAATACCAGGGACTCCAGGCCACCGGCTTATGTTGAATTTGGAATCGAGCATTATGCCAAATTGGAAGCCTATCTAGTGGGCAAGTTAGGGAGTCTAGGGAGCTGATGAGAACATTGAAGGAGCGAAGTGTATCCAGGAGCATTGGTGGATAGTGGGCATCCAGTGGGAAAGTCATTCCAGGGAGATAGCTAAGTGGAATGGGCTTACAGAGGTCTTCTTCTATATCTAACCATATTGGTCTGGACGGGAAAGAAGCGTCCAACCAACGGGCACCCTGTTTGAGAAGAAAAGAGAGGTGATAGTTGAAAAAATCAGGAAATCTTATCCCACCATGTTCCTTATCTGACTGAAGTTTATGTTTCGCTATTCTAGGCGGTTTGTTCTGCCACAAAAATCTGATCAACAGGCCCTCGATATCTTTGTAGGTATGTCGAGGGAGAAGGCACGGTAACATTTCTAAGACATAATTAACCTTGGGAACAATCATCATCTTTATGGTATCCATACGGCCCCACCACGTAAGAGTAAGTGGAGACCAACGTTGGGTGAGCTCACGGACCTTGGTGATTAAATTTTTGACATTAAAAGCGACGGTTTCTTCGAGAGGATAACAGTAATGTACCCCTAAATATTTTACCATACGGGGCTGCCATACAAAAGGAAAGGTTTGCAAGTCTGCTTGGTGAACCTGGTGGTTTAGGGGAAAGGCGACTGATTTGGTCCAATTAATTTTGTAACCTGAAAGTTGAGAATAGCGGTCAATTAGATCCAGAACAACAGATACGGAGTCTAAGGAAACAAACAGCATAAGATCATCTGCATACGCTGAGACTTTTATATCCCGACGGGGAAAGGGAGCGCCGTGGATATGTGGAGACTGACGGATTAACAGGATTAGGGGTTCTAACGCAAGATCAAAAAGTAAGGGGGAAAGTGGGCACCCCTGACGGGTGCCTCTTTGCAGTAAAAATGGCTGGGACTTCAATGTGTTGGCACAGACACTAGCAGTTGGTTGAGAGTATAGCACTTGAAGGCAACGGAGAAAATTATCGCCGAAACCAAACCAACGGAGGGTCGCAAATAGGAATGGCCATTCTAGCCGGTCAAAGGCTTTTTCGGCATCTAGGGAAAGGCCAACCAATGGACGATCGTGGGAGGCCATATTAGTTAGTACATGACAAAGAGTCCTGGCATTATCAGCAGTTGATCTGCCGGGAATAAATCCACATTGATCTGGATGTATTAAAGTGGTCATTTTGTGAGAGAGCCGAGTAGAAAGAATAGTGGCGAAGATTTTATAATCTGCGTTAAGCAGGGAGATGGGTCGGTAATTGGCTGTCAGGTGTGGGTCTCTCCCCTCCTTCTCAAAGACCACTATGTTGGCCTCTGAAAAGGAACCAAGGGAGGATCCGTCGGCTACTAGGGTAGTAAAGTATTGCTGCAAAAACGGGGCCAGATCAGAGCTGAAAGTTTTGAAGAACTCAGCCGGAAGGCTGTCTGGACCCGCAGCACGGCCGGAGGCACATCTTTTAATTGCATCCTGTATTTCCACAAGAGTAAACGAATGATCAAGGGCCGTGCATTCCTCAGCCGAGAGAGTAGGACGCTGTACACCAGCTAACAAGCGGTCGAAATGTTCAGGAACAAACTCACATTCAGATTTATACAAGCTAGCATAAAAATCGCGAAAAAGCTCTAAAATCTCATGATCTTTTGTGACAAGGCCATTCCCAGATGGGCTTCGGAGAGCTGCTACCCGTTTGGCTTCTTTTTTCCCCTTCAAAGCATTAGCTAGTAGTTTACCAGCGCGATTATTTTCCCGGTAATACAATCCCTGCTGGGATGCTATATTTCTAACAGCGGCATTATGCAAAATCTTGTTGTACTGAAAACGGAGACGTTGCAAACGAAGCAGAACACATGGGTCTGTTCGGGACGTAAGAATACGTTCACCAGCCTGTATCTGTTGTTCAAGGATCACCAATTGTTGCCTTCTTTGTTTCCCAAGACGGATTTGATAACTAGTCACCGTGGCTCGAATAGACGCCTTAAAACCCTCCCACCAGGCCCAGTTCGTTGTGTCAAGGGGAGAGTTAAAATGAAAGTAATCTTGTATGGCAGCCCGTATTACAGTTTGAAAATCCTGTTGGTCTAGGAGAGACCTATCAAAAGACCATGCTCGGGGACTTGCATTTTGCGCAGCAGTGTGTATCGTAAAAGATATGGCAGCATGGTCTGAAATGTGCAAGGGGTGAATCTTAGCCATACCAATCTGCGATACCAATGTTTTAGATAAAAGAAAAAAATCTATTCGGGATTGTGATTGGTGAGGAGCGGAGAAAAAGGTAAAATCCAAATCAGAAGGATTCAATAACCTCCATATGTCCACCAAAGCCAAATCAGCGATCATAGCTGTAAGTATGGAGAGACTCTTGGGTGGACCACAGGTTCTAGGCGGCTGCCGATCCACCAAAGGGTCGAGGACCTGATTAAAGTCTCCTCCCAGTATTAGTGGGGTATGAGCGGAGGCTTGCGCAGCTTGTGCAATTTTAGCAAAAAAACCAGGATTGTCAACATTTGGAGCATAAATACAAATACACGTGAATTCTAGATCCCCCACTTTGAGATGAGCGCGAGCCCATCTACCCTCATTATCTGAGCTAATATCTAGCACGGTGGCCTGCAGGGATTTCTTAACAAGTATGGCAACACCACAGCGTTTAGCAACAGCGGGAGAATACGCCACAACAGCATAAGGCTTGACATTAAGCTTTAGTGTTTCTTTAGCATTTAAATGCGTTTCTTGAAGCAGTACTAAATCAGCATGCTCAGTATTCAAATAGCTAAGAATTTTCTTCCTTTTGATTGGACTATTGATACCTTTGACATTCAATGATAAGAGCTTACAGAAAGCCATCTAGTAATATACAAAATTCTGAGAGAACATGAAGTTGCACATTATTCCCTAAACTATGCATATTGGTAGCAAATGACTGTACACACGACATGAAATAATAAACTTTTGGTAGAAAGCATAAATAACCCCAAAAAAAAAAGAGACAGGCACCGAAGTGCACTAGAGAAGAAGCAAAACCCCAACTATTACTGGCGACCATGAGTCTGCGGGGGGAAGCCCCAGAGAAGGCCCGATACTGGCCATACTCCCTGCAGCAGGAACAAGTCCCGGGAGCCACCGAAGGGTGCAGAGAAGCAGGATGGCGGTTCAAAGAAGTAGGTCAGGAGAGCAGTCCAACCGCGTCCGCAGCGAAATCACTGCGATAGGCCCCAATGAGGTAGAGATTTAAGAGAGCTTTGAACAGCAACACAGCTTGATGGTAACATCAACGCATCAGTTCAGCTTCTTTAGAGTCCAAAAATGCAGCGAGGAGGTCAGGATCCTCGAAGGTCCTGGTATGGTTATGCAGCGTAACGCGTAGCTTTGCCGGATACAGGAGACCAAATCGGGCCTGCAGTTGCTGAAGGCGAGGGCGATAAGCAAGAAGCTTCTTTCGGCGGTCCATCGTGGGCTTAGAGAGATCAGGGAAGAAAGACACTTTATGCCCATCTATCTCGAGGTGATGATTAGCCCGGGCAGCAGCCAGAATTTGCTCAGCTTGTTGATAGCGCAGTAGCCGAAAAATGATGGGCCTGGGAGTCGTCCGGTTGAGCGCCATATTAGTGGGGACACGATGTGCCCGGTCTATCTCCAGGTCCTTAAGGAACGTCGTCTTCAATAGAGAGGGTAGAATATTGCCCAGATATTCCCGCAGATCTCCTGCTTCTACGCCCTCTGGAGCTCCAATGAGTCGAATGTTATTGCGACGAGCTCTATTATTGCTATCTTCAAGTTCCTTTTGAAGGAGCAAAATCTGGCGTTCAGCTTTATCGATCTTCCCCATTCGCACCGCGTGCGATTCAAGAGTCTCCGCCATTTTGTCTTGGCGCAACGAGAGGCCCTCGAGCCTTTCCTGCATCATGGTAAGGTCCTCACGCATGGCGCGGATCGCTTCTCCGTTGGATTGTACCAGTTCCTTTACACCACGAATCTCCTCGAGTATCACCCGCTGCATTTCAGGGCTCTCACAGAGCGGCGCCATCTTATGCGGGGAAGGCAGTTCCGTTTTGGAGCGTTTGCCGTGCGACGAAGTGGGGGAGCCGAAATCTAGGCGCTGTGGTTTAGGTCCCGCCATCCCTCCGATGCGCCCCGGCGATTTTAAAGCAAAATAGTGAAGTTTTGCAGGAGTTTAGTCAGGATTCTGTGTAGGCCTCTCGGGAGCTTCAGCACCAGGCGTCTACCCCGTTGGACATCAGGCTCCGCCCTCGAATAGATGAGTTTTTAATTTTTTCCTGAAATCGAGTAGGTCATTTATTGCTCTCAGCTCATGTGGTAGGTTGTTCCATAAAGTGGGGGCAGAGAAGGAAAATGCTCTGCGACTAGTGCTGGATTTTACATGTCTGATGCTGTTTGGGACTATAAGTGTGTCTGCGTTTATGGTTCTCCTGCTTCTTGTGGTAGGTTGCCAGGCGATCAGGGTGGAAAGGAATGATGGGGCCAGGTTGTGAATTAGCTTGAATGTCGTTACCAATGTTTTGTATTGGATCCTGGCAGCGACTGGGAGCCAGTGTAGTTCCATCAATATAGGTGTGATATGTTCGGTGACGCTTGTTCTCATGATGATCCTTGCTGCTACGTTTTGTGCCAGTTGTAATCTGTTAGTCGTTTTCTTTGGTAGACCCTGTAAGATGGAGTTACAGTAGTCGAGGTGGGGCATGATGAGCGCTTGAGCAACTGAACGGAAGTCACATGGATCTAGTACATTCCGTAGGGGTCGTAGTACTCTAAGCTTGTGGAAGATAGCTTTGTTGGTGTGTGCACCAGGTAACAAAGTGTGTGTGTGGAATACCTTGCAAAATCTGGTCCATGGCTCTTTGTCAAAACAATACCAAACACTATTCTATTGTAGTGTATAATCTTTTTGGTGTGTTGTCAACAATTGTTTGGAGTTTTCAGCTACCTCCATCTGTAGGTATGCTTGAGATAAGTCAATTTTGCTAAATCTTTGTCCACTCAAGAGAGAGGCAAACATATCTTTAATCAAAGGTAAAGGATATTTTGTTTTGATTTTAGCACTGGATAAATGATAACCTTGAAGTCTCCACACATCTGACTCTCCCATTTTGCTTTGAAATTGAAACTATGTGGGGAATTTTAGAAGGGACATGGGACATCAAATCCAGAATGTCTGAAAAAAAAAGCAGACGCATCCAGATGCAGCCATGTATTCACAAATGTGGATTTGCCCGATTTGGACATCTGCAGGGGCATCTACATAGAAGTCCCCTGAATATTATTTCAGAATCTGGACATCTAGGAATAGCCTAATGGTTAGAGTAGTAGGCTAGGAACAGGGAAGCCAAGATTCATCCCACGGCGGCTATCATTGAAAGTGTGCTGAGTGGGAATGATGGAGTGCTTTCTTTTCTACATTCTCTGGATGTTTTTCAGCCAGAACAAGCACCTTTTCTGTTGCCTGCTCATGCCTGGAGCATTTCTGAGATCAGGTGGAGACATTCATGTTCCTGGGAATGCACCAGCCATTCCTTCACCATGCCCCCGTTCAGACTAGGATATTGTCATGGTGGGGACATCCATAGCTTCAGCTTCTAAATTGGCTCTGGAGATGTCTCTATGCTTTGGATATCTCTATGCCCATTTTCAGACATCCAGAGCATGAATAGTGCTTCCAAAATGGCCCCATTGTGTGTTGCCCAGCCACTTTTGAAATGATGCCATCCCCCTCAAGACTTTCAAGTCCTGATTCCACCATTGGACAAATACTGTATGAAACAGGAAGGGCCATATGAAATTTTGGTTGGACAGGTTCATTAATGGAAATTTTTGCCTTGAAATGATTCAAGATAATCTAGTTCAACCCAAAAGAGGAAGATCAGCAATGCAATACTGTTGATCGATGCAATAACAATAGCTATGAATGCCACTCTGTTGACAATTAGCTGCTTGACTCAAGACTGAACGCAGTTTTGGACAACTATTCACAGATTCATCATGAGTAGACATTTACTCAATGGCACTTAACAACAACCACAATCTATCCCTTCTTTGAATACTTCTGAAGCATGGGTTAACGCTGCCTTCAGCTGCTGCTCCATGTAACATTTTAATGGATTTCCAGTCAATTGGTATTTTATGTAATCCTACAAAAAATAAGATTGTTCAACTGGTGAATTGAACAACTATATATGTGAATTGTTCAACTATATATATAGTTGGTGAATTGTTCAACTATATATGTCTGATAAATATTAGGGTCATTCCAAGATGCATTTAGAGGGGATGGGCGTCAGACCAGCTGCATTTAGAGGGGGTGGGCTGAGGGAGGAGCGAGGGTGGACGATGGGCAGGGATGCGACTCTGGACATACAGGGTCGATCCTGAGGTTGGCACCGTATGTCCAGGGTCACCAACATGGACGAGAGACATATTCCACCTCAGAGGAATATCGGGGGACAGCATCGCAGGGCCAGATCAGTGGAGCGAGGGGATGCAGGAGCTTCCACGCAGCCCGACCCTGCCTTTGGAAGGCTGCATTGGGGGTTGGGCTATGGGGGTCGGGCTGTGGGGAATGAACTTTGTGGTGGCAGCCAGGGATCGCGGCTCCTTAATGGAGCCACAGTGCCATGGCAACCGGATGCCATGGCACCGCAGCTCCATGCAGGAGCCGGGGCAGGCCTGTGTGGGGAAACGATTGGATGCCCGGCAGCACAGAACTGGGGGATGGCCTGGCCATCTAGACCCGATTCTGATCCCATGGGAATGTCTATCTCCCCCAAGCTCAGAATCGGGGACTAGACCGACCCATCCAGATCCTGGAAATCCGGGCAGGAATGGCGTTCCCCCTTTGGAATCGGACCCATTCTGAATTGTTATATTCCACATCCAATTTCAGAATGCCAAGAGGCACTCTCTCTTGTCCAGTGAGGAAAAGTAATAAAAAAAAGTACATGGCTCAAAGTCCTACTCCGTTGGTAGCCTGTAATATAGTAGTAAAACTAAGGGGGTATGTTTATTAAACCATCTTAATGTTGCCGGCGTTAGTTGCAGTCTTGCTGTGACGAATGCCATATAAGGTAGTGGGCGTTAAGGTCTTAAGGTAGCATTTTGGGTTATCACGCGATAAAGTCCGTTATTGTGTGATAGAGGGAGCAGTGGTACGTTAACGCGTATTAGCCTTAATTAGGTGTGCTGACCGGCAAACACAGCAGCAGAGGTGTAGCACACTGGTTAATGCAATGACTGATGACACAGGGGTCATGAGTTTGATTCCCCAGTGGGTTTAATGAGTAAAGCTGTCTGAGGCATTACCCTTTCCTTTAAATCAGTGCTGTCCGAGGCATTTTCTTTTTTAATTTAAATTAGTGCTGCCAGCAAACACACCCTCACAGTGCCGTAACCTAAGGTGCCGCATAAGGCGCCCTATAAGGCACTTCAAAGACACATTATAAAGTGCACTGTCCGCCAAGGCATCTTATAATGTTCCCTATAGGGCGCCTTATAAGGCGCTTTATAGGGCGCCTTATGAGGCACATTAAGGTTACAGCACTGTGAGGGTGCTTTTGCTGGCAGCACTAATTTAAAGTAAAAAAGGAAAAGCTTCAGACAGCCCTATCAAATAACAACACTGTGGGATCAAACCCATGACCTCTGCCTCCACAATCAGTGAAGTAACCAGTGGGCTACATCTCTATAGCTACTAACAAGCCCCTGGCTGGCTACAGAAGAACTGCAGGTCACCACATAAACTGTCTGCTGTGGTTACCAGAGTAGGGTTAACCCACCCGTACCCATGATGCACTGCAGTCTACAGATGATCACAAGATGGGGTATGCACCACCACAGCACCTCGGCCTGGTAGGGGGAACTGACCGTGTGTGTTACTGGCACAGAGTAGCTACAGACCGACACATTGTGGGGGTACTGTGCTCACCCTGAGGGCGAGGTAGGGCACCCAGCACCAGGTCCGCAGCACCTGGCTTAGCTGTGATAGGATATACGTTTAGGATATACCTGTGTCCATCCGTATTTCCTAGTCACATCTAGCCCTTATGGACTATGATGAACCCAGAATAGTGCATATCCTGTGTGGGTGCCATGGTCACATGATTTAAGAGGGGTGTTTGGACTCACAGGCGGATTATGTAGCACCGCCCTCTGGGGCTCAAGGTGGGGGACAGGATCTCCCACCAACAGAGCCACATTCTACATCCCTACAATGGTGGCAGTAGAGGGGACCATCAACCCCAGTTCTGCTGGGGAACAGGCACCCTACAAGGCAGTCAATGCAGATCTGTACACATCGATAAGGCAATGGCAGAGAGACAGTAGGCCTGGAAATACTCAGCTGCCCCCCACCACTATCTGACATTCTCCAGCAGCAAGCACAGTGAGTCTCCAGCCACTGCACCCTGCAATGTGTTCCAACCATACACATACTAACTGCTGACAGTCTGCTAGCTTGTATATACTGCATGTTCCTGGAGAAGATGTGTGCACCCAAAACTGGGATGTGAGCACATACACCAAGCAGATAAGTCAGTGATTGGGCCCCAGAAAAAAGAACCCATAAATATCACTTGAGAGAAATACTATATAGCACTATGGGTGAATCTAGCCATGCCGTGGTCACTGCTCAGTCAGGGTGAGAGTGACCTCCCAGCAGGACATGCAGACAGTCTGCTAGCTAGTCCATGGTCCTGGAAGAGATGCATGTACCCAGAACTGGGATGTTAGCATACACACCAAGCAGATAAGTCAGTGATTGGATTCCAAAAGGGACCCATAAATATCACATGAGAAAAATGCTATGTAGCACTATAGGGGAACCTAGCCATCCCGTGGTCACTGCTCAGTCAGGGTGAGAGTGACCTCCCAGCAGGACATGCTGTGGCCACCCTGTCCATGCAGGTGGTGGCCGGCCACTACAATGTCCCAGCCATTGCCCTATGCCCTGTGCAGATGCATCCTGCCTAGGCCACCCTGTCCGGGCTATACCCACAGTACCATGCTCCTCATTATGCACATTGGGAGGCTAACACTGGAAACAGTGCAAGCAGTGTGGGCTGAGTAAGGTATAGGCAGCCGCAACACACTGGATAGACAGACACACACTCCCACACCTATGCCAGCATTGTTCAAATATAGAGGCTTTTGGCAGCCCTGGCCACCACACCAGTCCTGGGCACAGTGCAGGCATGGCTATGGTACACAATACTGTTGGGGTCACTCCCCGGGTTGGTAAACACTGTCAGAAACCAAAACGGAAACACACGCCACAGATATCAGAAAGGTTGCTATGATGCAGCTCTATCAGCAAATTGTGCTTAACTTAGGAATTGCTATCTGCCATTAATCATAGCAACCTCTTGATATATGTGTACCGTATTACCAGGTTTAGGGCGGCATTGCTAAGGTATGTAAGTGCTAGTATTGGGCGATGCAGCTGCACGCCGGGCCCAACAGCCTGACTCTCCATGAGGTTTTGGATAATGGAGCCTGTGGGTGTGGGTGTTTCTGCCCCTGTTGGCCGCTGCTCTAGGGGAGAGGTTCCCAACTCCGGTCCTGGTGGGCCAAACACTGTTCGGGTTTTCATGCTGTCCCTAATGAATATGAATGAGATACATTTGCATACCATGGGGGCGGTGCATACAAATGCAGCACAGGCATATTTATTAGAGACAGCATGAAATCTGAATGGTGCTTGGCCCTCCAGGACTGCAGTTGGCAAACTCTGCTCTAGGGATTGCACATGTTTATGATGTCTGTGCTCTGTAGGGTAAAATATAGGTGTTTCAGGCATGTTTATGTTATCTGCAATAAAGGTTCCGTCTTTATTACCATGGTTTTGTATTGGGTAAAATATGGGGGACTGGGTTGGCAGGAGCCACAACTGGGACTTGACTTGTGACCTTCTACTCCTGAACACATTGGCTGTGTGTACTGCACCACACTGCTGCCACAGTGGCAGTACATTCCCTGGGGATACCATGACTGTTTGTCAGACAGACCCTGTCTGTTGTAGTGCATGGCTCCCACCTAAATGGGGCTAGGCCATGGTCTGCTGTGGGCAGATGCCACTGTCTCCTCTGCCACTGGCACCCCTCCGCCACCATGCTGCCATGCCAGTGGTGCTGGTGGTGCACAGTCCCAGGCCATCCAGTAAGAAAGAATGCTGTACCCAGGAGCTGCACAGGGGGATAGCTCTTAAGGGCGACACAGGTCGATGCATGTCCTGAGGATGAGTGGTGGGGGACTACAAGCGCTAGTGAACAGTGATCAGCTGACTGAAGCAAGCTAACTTTGTCTGTCTGTGCCGCATGCAAGCCTATGTGGGAAGACAGCCACGTAGGCCCTGGTGTGGGCAGGGAGAATGGTCACACATGTGTGTCCAATGAGGGAGAGTATATGGGGTGGGAGAGGGTGACAGATCCTCACAACAGACATGTGCCACTGTGAACATCTTGCTGGACAACGGGAGAGGTTGGTTATACCCCCACGCATAGGTAGGAGGGTGACCACCTGCCACAGTCTATGGCACATAGGGCATGGTAAGACCTATGTGTGATGATAGGTGGCAGTACAGACAACCCACCCCTGAGGGGCATGGGTAGGCACATGTGGGCAGGGAGACAACATGGGGTGCAGGGTATGTAGGGGACCACAGTGCCACACATTGAAAACAAACACATAGGTTGTAATAGGTTGTGATGTTTTTATTTGTAATGTTCACATCCTCCGTGGCCGGCCATGGCAACCACGGCCCAACCCACCCCTCTGTTGCGGGACTGCTGGTGCAGCCTCTGGTGCAGGTGCTGGCTGCTGTATACAGGCAGCTATGGCCTACTGGGCATCCGCAATACGGAGGAGCGCCCCTGCCATTGTGTCTGCTGTGGCACGCAGCTGGTGGATCTCCTGGTGAATGGCCAACAGAGCCTGATGAGTGCCTGTGGGTGGGACACAAGGTGATATGTGAGATACCTGTTTCAACCCCCACCGTGACACATGCACATGTCAGGCATATCCCACCAGATCAGTCTGCAGAACAATCATGCACGCAACAACTAGCAACGCATGACCATGTTTAGATCTGTGTGTCCCATGAGCCATTCTCATGCCTGGAAAGGGTCCTGATGAGGGGTTGTGTGAATCACAACCCCTATGTTATCCAAGTTGTCTTACCTGTTCTATGTAAAACCAAACAATATTTTGTTCTGGTCTGTTGTTATAATGTAAACCGCGCTGATGCTAAATAGTGCGGTATATAAGAGCTTGTAATAAATAAATAAATAAATAAATCACAGATCTCACACATGGCACAGTGTCGCAGTTCAATCTGTCAATGCTTGATCTGCACACTGGTCATATGAGATAGGTCAGATGACGTGAGGGGTCATGGCACACACATACATATATCTGGGGGGTCATCTTTTCTACAATGCTAGCATACAGTACAGATTATGCTGACAAACTATGCTGACTAACAATACCCATGGGGAGGTGTCAGTCAAGTAAGCTGTCTGGGTGACCTGTGATAGGTGTTTTTCGTTGTGTGCTTCCTTGGGGTATATGGCCGTGAACAGTGTGCATGTGTCTGAGATCCTCACACATGATCACACCTGACAAGCCATGCTACAAGAGGGTGGAATTCACATGGCACAGAACACCCCCCCCCCCCCACACACACACACATAAGAAACAATCTGCTATGTTGCCAACATATTGTGGTGCACATGTAATCTCTTTGTGGATGTTATGTCCACCCCCGTGAGGATTGTTGTGTATGCTGTTACCCACCTTCGGCATCATGCCATGCTGAGGCACTGTGGGCCCGCAGCTCCGCCAAGATCGTAGCCATGCTTGTGGGAGGGGTGGCTGATGTCCCTGGCACCTGCACGGGGTGGTGATTCCCCTCCATCTCTGCACCCTCTAGAGCCTGTGAGCTGCTGCTAGTGGCCCCCACTGTAGCATTGACATCCAGGGACGTGTCCTCTGCCTCGGCCAGCACATTGTTTCCTATTGTGCCTTCGACATTGCTGGCAGTGTCCTCGTACATTGTAGCCTCTAGTCCCTCACCATCCTGAGGCCCTGCCACATCCTCCTCCTCATGTGCCTCCATGGTCCTGTAGTCACCTGGGTTGTGGAAAAGGGTACACAGCACAGATAAGTTTGCACAATACACCTATGTACACCTGTGTAGTATATCCACCCCACAATCAATGTGTTGTCCGCCTGTGCCTGCTGTTGTTGCACCTACAATAGGGACAGCACAGATGCCTACAATGTGCTGTGCCTGGCAGGGGGTGGGGGATAGCAGGCTCATTCCCTAGTGTAGCAGTGACACATGGGATGCAGTGTGTGGGGGATGGTGTGTTGAGTGTTGTGCCCCCTATCTGCAGTATCAGGTATGGACTGTCCACCTGACCTTGTATGTGGCCTCATCAATACATGTGGCCGTGGCACATGTGGGAGTCCTGAGTGGGATTGTGTGCCGTCATTGTGTGTATGAGCGATGTGCTTGCATTGCTCTGAGTGGCATGCACGTTAGGTGTTGCAGAATGTGTCCATGTCAGCCAGACGTGTGTGGGGGCCCTCCGCTTTGCAAGACACTGTGCGGTGTGGGTGGACAGCTATCACATACTCCATGGGTGTGGTGGGATGTCTGGGGTGATGGGTGGAGCACTGCTGGGTATGGGGTTGCACAGTGTGCGGGGGTATGGGAATGCGTGTGTGGCACTGCGGGACGTGTATAAGGGCTGATCCCAGGTGTTGTGGGGGTTGTGCTATGTGCATTTGGTATGGGTGTGACAATGTGCCGTCTAATGTCTGGTGAGGGTGGGTGGGGTATCCCCACTGTATGTGGGCCCCGACAGAGTGCTAAGTGTGTGACGTGTGTTACGTTTTTGCTGCCATTTGTTTGCATCTACGTCATCATCCCCGTGTGTTAGGCCCTTCCCTGTCATTATTCTGGGATATGTCCCTGGATAGGTAGGTGCATACAGATTTATTTTATTTATTTATTTAGCAAGCATTTGTATACCGCTCCTTCCAGCGATCAGAAGCGGGAAAGATTACATGGATCAAGCTGTCGAATCAAGACAGAATAATTTTGATTTGTACATAAAGATTCGAAAGGTTAGCACGTCACGCAGAAAATTATCTACTTCTAAGCTAAGGGGATAATAATTTACATATGTACATTTATACATTACAGGTTTTCTGGGGAGCTGTGGGGGAGTTGCCCCTCATGCGAATTTAGTACAGATTGAAATGACTTTGAAATAGGTGGGTTTTGAGTTTCCTTCCATAGTCGGCTAGATCAGTGCTGGCTCGTAGGTCGGGTGGAAGTTGGTTCCATAGTGTCGGTGCTGTGTATGAGAAAGCCCTGTTACTAGTGATTTTTTTGACTGATCTGATATCTGTTGGAGTGTGGAGGGTGTTGGAATTGATGGTTCTCCTGTTTCTGTTGGATGGTTGCAATCTGATTAGGGTGTCGAGGAAGGATGGTGCTATGCTGTGGATGAGATGTCATATGTGTTTTGGTGGTGTGTGTGGGTACCCACAGGCCAACGTGTTCTGGGCTAGTTGTATGTCCCTCTTGTATGTCTCCCCCTGTCTCAATGTGTTTGGTGACTGGCTGCAGATTATGATGACTGGCTGTGACCTATATGCCAGGTACTATATTACCAAGTAGACCTCAGGGGGACAGACAACGCAGGCTGGTAATGAAGTACACACCCCAAATGGAGTGGGCACAAAAAAAAAATTAAATGTAAGCCCTCATAAGCCATATGTGAGGAAGGAACACTAGACCATTCTGGGTAGGGTTACTCCAGTAGTAGAGGCATCTGACCTCAGTTAGTCCCCCAACCACATATCCTTAGGAGGAGGAGTACTTAGAAGGACAGACAAGCCCTGTAATCGCATGAACTCTGCATACATCAGTGGCCAAACTCACCTATATGAAAGGTCCCAAGGGTCCAGCAGCACAGCCAGACTTCACAGCACTAGAGAGCAACAATGTAGAGGTGATACCAGGAGGTTATCTGCATACTGTCAAATGATATCCCAATGTGGCTCGTTACTGTTACAGTGCCTCTCATGTATGCCGTGCTTCTCGTTGATTACAGTGGGATATCATTAGCCACTCCTCAGAAATGTCCTTTACATCACTGTTACATTGATGATCTGTGGTGCTATGAATTGTTGCTATGCAGCTTAACCCTCTGGGCTTTGCATGTCTGTTGTCTGGACCATGGATGTATGTAGTGTTGAATCAGATATGGGTCTTGTCCGCCACGTCCCCTGCTTCACCATTGTTTTGCGGTCCTCGAATACATTCAGGACTGTGTCTATCATGCACACAGGTCCAGGTACCTGTCATACACACCCTGTACCTACCCTGCCATGTGCTGCTGTGTCATCACCCCACAGTTGCCTGTGTTAGGGCAGGCATGCTCTCAGGACATGGTCCCCCACCATTCCCCTCCATGTGCCACATGTGCTTGGGCGTGCCCTGTATGTGTGCTGCATATCTACTACTACTACTCCTACTAAGCATTTTATAGGGCACTACCAAGCGCATGCATCACTGTGAAAGTGAACACACAAAAAGACAGTCCCTGCTCAATGGAGCTTATAATATAAATAGACATAGCACTAACAGGTGTGGAAAGAGGTTTGGAACAGGAGCAAAGAGACAGGAGCAGGGGAGACAGGACAAAGGATGGTGGTAGGAACACTTGTGAGAGGAAGACAGAAACGTGCAATTTAAAAGTGGTGGAATGGCGAACAGCACACTCATGAGCCAAAGGCAGAGGCAAAGATATGAGCTATGAACCCAAGTGTGAGGAGGGGCAGAGAAGATGCCTGATGCCTAGACAAAGGGCGTTTATTCCAAGCGTAAGGAGCAGCAAGGTGTAAGGTGCATCTGGCAGTCCACGCAGATAGATAGGCCCAAGACGGTCTGCTAGCTCCTGCTCCAGGGGTGTGAGAGTTGGGGCAAAGGGAGCACCCCCACCGGTGCCCATGGCATGTTGCCTCTCAGCCACCATGTGTGCACGCACACCATGCTTAATGTCATTGAATCTCTTTCTCAGGCTGTCCAGGTCCCTGGTTTGTCCCCCTGCCTGGGCTACGGCCTCCTGCACCTCCTCCCACTTGTGCACGTGTTGCCACAGTGGTTCTGTTGCTCAGTCGGCCATAGAGCACCTCATATCGCTTCAACACACAGCAGGATGTGGTTTTCTTGCTGACTGAATCTCACAGCCCTCCTCCGTTCCTCAGCTGGCACCAATATACGCCTTCGTTTGGCACTGGGTGGCCCCTGTGTGGACTGGGACACACCCGATGGTCCTGCAGCCACCACCAAAGGCCCAACACTCCCTGCCATCTCTGGGTTATGCTGAACAGGTGCCCCCCCCTCCTCCCCTCCTGCCATGTCCTGTTGCTCCTTCTCCCTGCCCTCTGTGCCCTCTCCCTCCCTGTCACACATCCCTGCTCCTCGGCTCCTCTGCTACACCTCACACCTGCTCCTCGCCCCACCTCCTCTCTCTGCTGCCTGCACCTCAACTCTGCTCCTTTCTCTCTAGACTGCTCTTCAGCTCCCCTCCTCTCTCTCTCGCCTGCTTTGCCACACACCTTTCCACACCAAACCTGCCTCTGACACTCTCCACCACCACTCACGACCCAACCACTCTCCACGACACACCTGCCTCTGACACTCTCCTTGCTTCATCAACATTGCACGCCTTCTCTCCATCGCCTACACAAACCCCTCAACGTGAACCAGGTGTGCAGGTGTATTTATAGGTTATTTTATGTTGCGCGTGTTGCGCATGAGCCGCAGAGACACGGAAGGTGTGTGCATGGAACACTATGTTATACATGCACTGTGCGTGAGCGTGAGGCTTGGCACATGCGCCTAACATCACGCAGCATGATGGATTGTTTGGTATGCTCTGATGAGTATGGACGGTGTGTTAGTTGTTTCTGTGTAGCGCTACATGTGACATGTTGCACTATATACATGCTCTGTAGTAGTTGGATTACTGGTAGTTGAGATCAGTAAGGGATGTTACTGCAACACCACAGCATACCTGCATGTATAGGTCAGCAGGAGAGCCTTGACATGGATGCAGAGATGATAGGGAACCTGTGAGGTGTCCTGACAGGGGGTGTATTATTGCCATTATGTGTGTGGCTGTGGAAAGGCCATGCAGTGCAGTATTGCATGTTTTCAGGCAGACAGAGATGATTCAAAGCCAGATCAGCAAAGTGTGGGTTACAGTAGGCAAGCCGGGAGCTGATTTGGGAGTGGAGTTGGATTTTAGTTGCGTGTTCAGGGAGGACTGGGGAAATATAGCTGATGACATCTATACAGAAACCACAAGTCTCAACTACAAGCTGGGTATGTGTGTAGAGGAGGAGAGTGCAGTTCAAGACAACACCTACATTGAGGACCCAGGAGAAAGGAGGGTATGGACACACACACAAAGACGCTCAGATGGGAGGGGAGGGTTTAGGTGCACATATAGGATATCCATGCTTTGCCAGTATCGATTTCACACAGTGGGATGACATGCAGCCAACAATGTCAGTTGGCAAGCAGACATCGGACTGTGGTTTGGCAGACATAACTCAGGCATGGAGACATATCTTTGCAACTCATCAGCACACAGCTGGTAATGTACGTCAAGGGATGAGATAGCCAAAGCAAGGAAATGTATATCAACAGAGGATAAGGAAGTAGCCCCTGCAAATTTCCCTGTGGTACAGGAACTGACAGCGGGGTAACAGTGGACATTGAGACACCAGAACACACACAGAAGGGGCAGGGGGAGCGATATGGGGGACGCAGGATAGTACTATTGCCTTAGAGCCGAGCAGGGACATGGTAGTGAGGAGACGGATCTGTTCAACAGTTTTACGGCAGCAGAGAGGTGGGGAAGGGGACTGACAGAGTATGGGCCCTTGCAGTTTGCCACACACACCAGTGATAACTTTAGCATGAGGGGAATCTGTACAGTGTGATGGGGCACAGTCAGTCTGTAAAGGATCTTGGGGGATCTGCGAGCTGAGGATGTGAAGGTGCAGTGTGTGTTGCACAGCTCCAACATGACATATGTATGTTTCTCTTGTGTTCCTCAATCCACAGGACATACTTGGTGACCCTCCTGATGCTGTGGTGCCTTGGCAGCTGATTGTAGGTCATCCAACATGCAGTAGTCTGGAGTAGGTGGACCTACAGCTAATTTGTCTGTGACGACAGTCAGGAGGAGCACATGTCTGCAGGGATCTGTCATATTGTACATATGTTGTTGTTTACCTCTTTGCCCTGCACCCCCAAACCCCATATTTTGCTATTGACACACATATCCACATGTGTTCCTGGCCAGTTCGTCTTCTCCAACACTGTCACTGGGACACGTACAATAGAGCTGCGAGTGTGTGTAAGTCCTAGGTGTTCGGATAGTGGGTTGCATGTACACCCTTCCCTGACATTGCAGCAACAGCCAACAGCAGTGTATCATTGCATTTGACAAGCCTTTATCTCCAGTAATCTCCAATTGTGCACATACAGGCCATATTTTACTGCTGGCACGCTCCCCTTAGCATACTGTGTGGGTGTGTGTTTTTGGGTTGGCTGTGTGATGATACAGCATGCAAGCATTTTGCATTATCATGTGGTGTGAGGGGTCTGTACACCTGGGGAACGGTGGTGGCTGTGCTATCTCTACCTTACTGCTGTTTACCTTGTGAACATTGTGGCCATGTGTTGTGTATTGTGAGCTGACCTATCTCTTGTGTGCTGACAGACCACTGCGCAGCAGCATTTTTGCATCACAGATATCGCCATAATGTGGACATGCATCAACAGTGGCTGGACATGGGGACATGGTGATTCTGCACATTTCAATGACATCTTCTCCCTTCACTGTGACGTGTTGTGGCCTTTGAGAGCCTTAAGGGAACCCAAACAGACACTTGCTGCAGACACACGATAGGTTGCACCTTTGGTCTTTTGGAAATGACATCAGCCTTTACATGTTAATGATTTACTGTTTGTTTCATGGACATTTCATGTGGAGTCTCTGTACACAAACGCTGATGCACATGGGGTGGAGCTGTGAAATGCCTGTATAACATGGGCATGAATATGACCATATCCATGTGACACCCTCGTTTGCGGTTCCAATTCCAAATGTCCACAACATGCACTGTGTTCTGTGTTGTGATCATGTTATGTTTGCCTCTGTGATGTTTCATTACATACATATTGATGTTTTACTCTCTGCAATTTGGGTTGATGTTGCAAGCATCATACCAATACATTGTTTATCCTCTTCTGACACAGGGCAGATGACACACAAAACACATCTACTACAGTGCATCTGGCATCACCATCACCCACCTGTTGGAGGACACAACAACACCATGGAACTATCCCTGGGACATGGTGCCATAGGATGTTTGACCTCTGCGAGTGGGACACATGCCTAGGATGGACATTATTGCTGGACTGCTACTTTGGCCATGACAGGCCTGTCCAACACACCGTTTGCTGCCATGTTCTGGCTGGGTATCCTGCTCATCGCAGGAGACACACCTGACCTTTCCAGTACTGTGGTATATTGGGATGTCACACTTGACTATGCATGCCCAGGGTTTCAAGGACAGTCTTCACGGGACTTGTTGGGTTGCAGACACCCTTTGCACTGTGGACACTGTGTACCGGTCCCCACATATGCAGCTGGGACTGGCATTGTCACTGTATGTTGTGCATCCTTCTGACATTGTGCTGTTGTGTTTTGCCCATGTGTGTGACATGGGACTCAGGATACGCTCATCTCTTTGGTTCAACACGAGCATACAGCCATGCGTGTGGCACAGGGGGAACACTGGAGAGGTCCTCTTGTCCATGTCCGCCTAACCTCTGCTTGGACATGACACAGTATTTGCCACCACACCACTTTACTGCACACCAACATTTTGGATTGATGTTTGCACTCACCAAGGGTGTTACAGTGCATGTGTGGCATCACTGTATCATGTTTCAACGTACACAGTGCATGTGCATGTGACTATTTTGTTGCAACACAGCATATGGCAATATGGCTTCTGTGTGGGTTACTGTAACATGTATGACCTTTCTTTCCACCTCTATATACAGGTTATTATGTTTATTTACTGTACAGATGTGAGGCTCTGCATTGGTTTACAAACCTAGCATTGCATGTCTTCACAGTCCTATTTATCCCCTAAGGTTCCGGCACTCACATTGCCCCATTATATTTGGAGTGTGGCAGTGTGTGCGTCCATTTTCCTCCTTCATTTGTGCATTCCATGTACCGTGATATATGTGTACAATGTATCCACACCAACCATTGCAGGGGACATAGAAACATAGAAATATGATGACAGAAAAAGACCACATGGCCTATCTAGTCTGTCCTTCCATAACAACAACTACATAGAAACATAGAAATATGATGACAGAAAAAGACCACATGGCCTATCTAGAACCTTCTGCATAGTGTTATGTCTGCATGTTTTTGCTGTTTGTTTCATTTGAATTCTCTGTGTTCATGTGCCTCTGCAACCTGTTAGCATATCCTCATTTTGCATTTGACGATTGATTTGGGTTACATTGTTGCTGCTTTGATTCCTATATCAGGCATTATGTGACAGCTGTAACATATATTTCGATATCTGTGTTTACACTTTCTTACGTTTAATAGCATATGCTGTTTCATTTGTGTGCCTCCTGTGTTGGAAGACAGATATGTTTTTATAAACAGATCATGATTGATGTGTGTTGGGCCCTCATCATACACCGCCTACTGTCTACATGCACACATATGTAATTAACACATTTGGGGCATGCAGCAACATGTGGTGGGGTGGGGGGCAAATGCATACTGCACACCATGCACCTAATGCACATTATCTCTCCCCCCCATCATCTGTAGATGGGCCAGTGACTTTTCTGTAACATGTGGGTTGCTGCTCTGCAAAATGTGTTTTTGATTTTTCCCCTGTTATCCAATCACCTTGATATTATGATAGGTGGTATCTACACTATCTCTGATGATTAACCAAAATAAAAATATGTGTTGGACGTACATTTGTCTCTGCTGCTGCTTGAACACACTGACACACGTATTTAGGGATTTCCTGGTCATGTACATGGTCCACCTGTGCTCACATCCTTGTACGGTGCCAGCTGTCTATCTGCCAGCCGTCTGCCACATCACTGGGTGTTACAGGTTCCCATACACACATTCCCTTTGAGGGAATACCTTTGCATTGTGCTTGGTGTGGTTGTTTGGGATAGTGGTTACGGACATGTGTTGTAACACCACAGGTTGCAGGTTTGATTCCCACAAGGGTTTTTTTTTTTTCTGTTGTGTTAACCTGACCTTGAGCTAACTACAGGTTCATCACCTATCCACACACCCTTCCACCTCTTCACTGTACACCAAAGTGTGCCCTCTGTGCTGCCTATCCATCACATATTAGCTGTTACATAAGTCTCTGTCTTTGTAGTGTTCACAAAGGCAGGCTGTTTGGGGGATTGGCATTGCTGTGGTTTAGCTGGTCTGTGGCACACCTGTTTGCAGATTCAATTCTCACATGCTTCTGTTCTGTTCCATATTTTGCCCTGCTCCACAGGGCATTCCCTGCCGCCCTTTGGGTTTAGGTTCTTTCCTCTTTTGCATGCTGTATCCACTGCACAACATTTCATTGTGTGTGTGCATGTAGTTATATGTGGTTCTGGCCCAATTACAGACTGTGATTTGAGCTGTACACACCAGATCTGCAAATGCATTCCATCATGGTTACTGTTGGAGGTTTGCCTATCCTGGCAGACAGCAGGCTTCTTGTGTGATGCCCTGCAGTATTCTTGTATGCAGCCTTTGCAGATGACCTCATGTTGGTGGTATAGCCTACTGGTTTGTGCACTGACATTTGTACGAATGGTCATAGGTTTGATTCCTCTCTTTTCTCTTTTGTTTGTATGCCTGTCCTGCACAGCTACTTTTCATTCCTGTAACAGTCATATCTGTGCAGATCTGTGCTGTTAGCACATTGTACCATTATCACAGTTGCCAACAGGGCCGGATTTACCTTGAGTGAGGCCCTACGCCAACAAAAAAAGTGTGGGCCCCCAGCAGGGGCGGGTGCGGGGCCTCATTTGCATAAGGAGCCTCATTTGCATAAATATTTGCATAATGTTACCATATACTAACTTTTAGTAAACGTGCCTCTTAATGAGTGTATGGATAAAGAAAGACTAAAAGATTTCTACATTACTATAATCCAGTGCCAACTGCCAGACACATTAGGAACTACTACAAACACTGCCCATTTAGAACCCATAATAAACCCGCCGTATCCTAACAGCACTACCAGGACTCACAAAGCACCATACTCTACCAATCAAAAGGTAACACTGCAAATATTAAACCAATACATTTCAGAGAATAACAATACATGACCTACTGGGGAAAGAGAACAAGTGGCAATGTCAAATAGGAATTATATAAACAGAACACCTCAGCTCAGTTACACATGCAGAACATAGACCATCACCAAACAAGGAATCACAATTTAGAAACAGGAAGACAATAATTAAACTGGGAATCCCAAAAGCCAAACTTGGAATGTACAACACTGTAGAAATAAAACTATACATTAATTTGCTCTTGTACTAAACAAAGCGCAGACGTTAATGATGCACATTTACCAGAGCTGACATATTCCAATTAATAAATTCAAAATAAAGAGATATTTTTCTACCTTTTGTGCATTTTTTTCAGCTGCAATTGCTCCAGCCACTTTCTTCTGGTTTCTTCGTGTCTTCTGCTAACTCTCCATCGTCTGCTGTCCATTTGTCCTTTCTTCTCTCTTCTAGATTTTTTCCATTCTCTCTCTACATCTGCTTTAACATACTAATCTTTCTCCTTTTGCTCTTTCCTCATTCCTATTTCATCCACTCAAATTTTACCCCTCCATCCTCAATCCCCACTTACTCTCCCAATACCCGGCCAATTGTAGATTTTTTATCCCTCCCACACAAAATATTTTTCCCTTCTCCATTTTACTCTTCCAGCCCCATCCCATTTTAATCCTCCCCCAACATCAGCTCCCTTCTAGTTCCAGCCTCACCCAGCATCCATTCCCTTCTAGTCCCTGCATCAGCCCATTTCCAGTCCTAGCAACCCCCCAACCCAATACCAGTCCTAGCCCCCCATCAACCCACTTATAGTCCTAACCCCCATCCCCCCATTTTCAGTTTAAGCCCCCCTATAACCCATTACCAGTCCTAACCCCCCATCAGCCCACTTCCAGTCCTAACCCCATCAACCCATTTCCAGTCAGCCCCCCATAGCCCATTACCAGACAACCCCCATCAGCCCACAGCCCATTACCAGTCCTAACCCCATCAGCCCACCTCCAGTTTAAACCCCCCCAGCCCATTTCCAGTCCTAGCCCCCCCATAGCCCATTACCAGACAACCCCCATCAGCCCACAGCCCATTACCAGTCTTAACCCCCCAAAAGCCCATTACCAGTTCTAAACCCCCCCAACAGCCCACAGTCCATTACCAGTCCTAACCCCATCAGCCCACCTCTAGCCTTAACCCCCCCCAGCCCATTTCCAGTCCCAGCCCCCCCAATAGCCCATTACCAGTCCTACCCCCCCCCATAGCCCATTACCAGTCCTAACCCCCCCCCGGCCTAAAGTAAAATTTAATTTTAAAAAAAAACCTGCTGGCTGCCGCTGCGGGGCCCCCTCTGCTGCCGCGGCAGCACGGAATGACCCGCGGGGGCCCCCTCTGCAAGCTGACTCCGTCGGTCCATCGATCCCTCCCTCCCTCCCTCCGTGCACGCGGTGAGAGGCGCGAAGGAAGAGTGTCTCCCTCGCGTCTCTGTTAAGCCCGCAGGGGCTGATGGGAAATTTCCATCAGCCCCTGCGGGCTTAACAGAGACGCGAGGAGACACTCTACTTTCGCGTCTCTCACAGCCTGCACCCTGCACGGAGGGAGGGAGGAAGGAACGAACCGACGGCTTCAGCTTGTAGAGGGGGCCCCCGCGGGTCAGTCGGTGCTGCCACGGCAGCAGAGGGGGCCCCGCGGCGGCAGCCAGCAGGTTTTTTTTTAAATTTTATTTAAAAAAAAATTTAACTTGTTCTTTTTTTGTGGGCCCCTGCCAGCTGTGGGCCCTACGCCATGGCGTACATGGCGTATAGGTAAATCCGGCCCTGGTTGCCAACCATCCTTCTGTCCTTCTGTGTGTGTCTGGCAGCTGTGTGCCATCCTGCCCTAATGTGCAAGCTCCTACCCCATGTCCTGCACTGGTACACATTTCTGCACTGCAGCTGTTCCTGGTTGCCCCTCCTGTGTGTGCTGTGCATGGCACTGCTACTCCTCTGTCCTGTCATTGCACCTATCCTGCCACCTCTACCTCCTCTGCTGGACACATCTTCCCATCCTCTGCCACACACTGTCATTGTTGCATGGTACATTACCATAACCCTGTGCATCACTACAGCTGGCCCCGATATGTTTGTCCATTTTTCAAACTGCCACATGGGCTGAACGCAGATTTGTCTGATCCATCAGCTCAGATCTACTTCTTTCCATCACTTGTGCATTGTCTTTCCTTGGTGCTCTGTGCAATGTTAGGGTTACATCTGTGTTTGGCCCATACCTTTCTTGCTTTTCAATTTGGGGAACCTTACTGCCCTTGGCCAACATTTCTTGAGTGACCTATACATCCTTGGGGCATCTTTAGCCACACCTTAGATTCAGCCAGCTTATGTGGTGCCTAATATGGTGCCTTGGGGGTTGACATCCTTTCAACATGCCCTCTGGGGCACATTATAACCCACCTTGGCTGACGTGGTGGTTTAGGATGTGCCTTCTGGTGCGCCCTAAAAGGTGCATTTGTTTATGGCACTCGGGTGCGGGTATTTTTAGCTGGCAGCACAGATTGTTGGACTGTTACAAGCAGGAAAAGGAATTGCCTTATTCATTAAGCCCACTGGGGGATTGAACCCATGACCCCTGTTTCAGCAGTCATTGTATTAACCCTGGAATTACTGAGATTTTTTGCACACACTGAATACCGTTGGGGTCATAGATCACCCCACGACGATTTTTAATTGTTAACCATGAAAATTTTAAACTAAACAGACAAAATATTATTCCAAATTAATTATTTATTATATGAAGGTTAAATGTTTTGAAATTTAATGCTTTATCATAAAATTACATGAAGAAGAGTTGCCATGAAAGAGTTTTTGCATGCACTTTATGAATGCAGTAAAGTACTACAGTCATTTGCATGAGACACAGACAATTTCTGAATGTTCTTTGCAAACATTGCGCTTGCAGGAGGTGCAAACTATGTTGCTTTTCTTGTCTTTTTCTCTGGAACAGCAGTGACACCTTGCCCTTTTCTTTGGGATCCTGACATTGGAAACAGCATCAGTGGCTTCTTCAATGCTGGAAGAAGTCTCGCTGCAATTACTCTGAAGCAGCTGCTTTCCTAATTCCAAGAGGAATAGACGATGTCTGTGCTTTGACTTGGACTGCCATTCTGGATTTAGTGACATCCAAAAAATGAAGGCATTCAAAGCACTGATGTCCAACATGTTGTAGAAGAATGTCACTGGCCAGCGTTTTCTCATTCATTTTGTGGTATACGTGCGCAACATTTGATCTGCCGTATCTACTCCACCTTTACTAGAATTATAGTCCAAGATCATGCGTGGTTTTTTTGTCTGGACGTGTGTTATCTACTTCTTCTTAATTATGCAAACTGCTCAGAAGAACAACCACTTTTCCTTTCTTCGAGCAATAGGAAACAAGAGTGGCGTCATCGCGAGAAAGGCAAACAGTGAAGTGAATACCTCTCGGCCCTTTGCTGTTACAAATTCTGGAGGTAATTCTTTTCTGTTCTTTTGAATTGTCCCCAAAAGTGTCATTTGTTTTTCTAGCAATTTCCGTGACAGGGATAAACTACAGAAGAAATTGTCAACAGTAACATTTCTGCCGGATCGCGTCAATCCTTCAGTGAGTTGCAGCACAACCCTTTCACCCTGATTCTATTCCCTGTTTTGTCTGAGTTCCCTTCCTGTATATACTTGAAGACGCAGAACATATGATGTTGCACTGTCACACAACATCCATAGCTTTATGTCATATTTCCCAGGTTTGCTGGGAATATATTGTCTGAATGGAACACGGACACGAAATGTAAGTAGTTGCTCATCCACGGTAACATTTTCACTAGGAACAAAGGCATCACTTAGGGGTATGTTTACTAAGCAGTCTTAACGTGCGCCCGGCGTTAGTGTGCAGGATGCCATATAAGGTAGTGGGCGTTCCAGTCTTAAGGTAGCATTTAGGGTTATCGTGCGATAAGGTACGTTTTTGTGCGATAGAGGGAGCCGTGGCACGTTAATGCGCGTTAGCCTTAATTAGGCGTGCTGACCTACAAACACAGCAACAGAGGTGTAGCAAAATGGTTAATGCACTGACTGATGAAACAGCGGTCATGAGTTCAATCCCCCAGTGGGCTTGCTGAGTAAGGTTGTCTGAGGCATTACCCTTTACTTTAAATCAATGCTGTCTGAGGCATTTTCTTTTTTAATTTAAATTAGTGCTGCAAGTATACACACCTTCACAGTGCCGTAACCTAAGGTGCTGCATAAGGTGCCCTATAAGGCACTCCAGAGGGCACATTATAAAGTGCACTGTCCGCCAAGGCACCTTATAATGTTCCCTATAGGGCGCCTTATAAGGCGCCTTATAGGGCGCCTTATAGAGCGCTTTATAGGGTGCCTCATGAGGCACCTTAAGGTTACAGCACTGTGAGGGTGTTTTTGCTGGCAGCACTAATTTAAATTAAAAAAGAAAATGCCTCAGACAGCCCTATCAAATAACCCCACTGTAGGATCAAACCCATGACTTTTGGCTTGACAGACAGTGATGTTACCAGTGGGCTACAGCTATGAGCAAGCCCCTGTCTGGTTACAGAAGGACTGCAGGTCACCACACAAACTGTCTGCTGTGGTTACCAGGATAGGGTTAACCCACCCATACCCATGATGCATTGCACATGCAAATCAGCAGTCTACAGATGATCACAAGATGGGGTATGCACCCCCACAGCACCTCGGCCTGGTAGGGGGAACTGACTGTGTGCACCCCCACAGCACCTCAGCCTGGTAGGGGGTACTGACCGTGTGTGTTACTGGCACAGAGCAGCTACAGACCATCACATTGTGTGGGTACTCTGCTCACCCTGAGGGTGAGGTGGGATGTCCAGCACTAAGTCCACAGCACCTTTCATGGCTGAAATAGGCCATGCTGTGATGTCCCTGCTAGTGTGTGTTATAGGTAGTTCCTGCAGACTACACCTAGGATGCATGCTGTGTCCATCTGTATTTTTCAGTAATGCCTAGCCCTTATGGGCTATGTGCCCAGAAAAGTGCATTTCCTGTGTTGGTGCCATGGTCACATGATGGAGGGGAGAGGTGCTTGGACCCATAAGCAGATTATGCACCACCACCCAACCTCCCTCCCTCTGCAGCTCAGGGTGGGAAACAGGATCTCCCACCAACAGATCCACATTCTACATCCCTACAATGGTGGTAGTAAAGGGGAACCATCTAACCCCAGTCCTACTGGGGAACAGACACCCTACAGGGCAGTCAATGCAGATCTGTACACATCCATAAGGCAAGGCAGACAGACAGTAGGCCTGGAAATGCTCAGCTGTACCCCACCACTATCTGACATTCTCCAGCAGCAAGCACAGTGAATCTCCAGCCAGACACATACTAACTGCAGACAGTCTGATAGCTAGTCCATAGTGCATGCTCCTGGAGAAAATGCATGTACCCAGAACTGGGATGTCAGCATACACACCAAGCAGATAAATCAGTGATTGGCCCCAAAAAAGAAAACCCATAAATATCACTGAAAAGAAATACCATATAGTACTGTGGGGGAACCTAGCCATGCCATGGTCACTGCACAGTCAGGGTGAGAGTGACCTCCAAGCATGACATGCTGTGGCCACCCTGTCCGTGCAGGTGGTGGCCGGGCACTACAATGTCCTAGCCATTGCCCTATGCTCTGTGCAGATGCATCCTGCTGAGGCCACCCTGTCCGGGCTATACCCAGAGTACCTAGCTCCTCATTATGCACATTGGCAAGCTAACACTGGAAACAGTGCAAGCAGTGTGGGCTGCGTAAGGTGCTGGCAGCCACAACACACTGGATGGACAGACACACACTCCCACACCTATGCCAGCATTGTGCAAATATAGAGGCTTTTGGCAGCCCTGGCCACCTCACCAGTCCTGGGCACAGTGCAGGCATGGCTATGGTACGCAATACTGTTTGGGTCACTCACCAGGGTGGTAAACACTGTCAGACACCAGAACTGAAACACACTCCACAGACATCAGAAAGGTTGCTATGATGCAGCTCAATCAGAAAATTGTGCTTAACCTAGGAATTGCTATCTGCGATTAATCATAGCAACCTTTTGATATATGTGTAACGTATTCCCAGGTTTAGGGTGGCATTGCTTAGGTATGCAAGTGCTAGTATTGGGAGATGCTGCTGCACGCAGGGCCCAACATCCTGCCTCTCCATGAGGTTGTGGATTTTGGAGCCTGTGGGTGCGGGTGTTTCTGCCCCTGTTGGCCGCTGCTCTGGGGCAGAGGTTCCCAACTCCGGTCCTGGTGGGTCACACACTGTTCGGGTTTTCATGCTGTCCCTAATGAATATTGTCATGAGGTGGATCAGCCAGAGCCTATGGAAATAGGAAAAACTGAGCAGAACAGTTCTAATAATGACAGGCTAGAGCAGCACATGGAGCAGAGTTGCTATAGGCAACGTACACAAACTGAATTACCAGGTGTGAGAGCATGCCCAAGCAGTAGGTTACCTCACAGCCCATTAGGTAATGAGGGACAGCTGGGAGGAGGCGGGGCTCAAGGAAACACCAAGAGTGACGCAGTTAAAATTCACTCACCGGAGGTTAGAGTCAGAGACGATTGCAGAGCCGATTGGAGAGCCGATTGGGGAACTGACTTGGCCACAAAGGTATTTCTGGAACCAGGCTGAGAAAAGCTGTGGGAAAGAATCTTCCTAGTAACAGGTACAAGGAGGGCAAGAGTTTTTATCTTGAGGATACGTTTGTGCCCATAGGAAAGCATAAAGAGAAAGGCAGTGAGAGGCTTTCATCTTGGCAGAGCTCTGTTAAGTTCCCTGTACCCAGAAGCTCCGTGAGAACTAAGCCAGAAGGTAGGCTTATTCCTTCTAGTATAAGAGAAGCTGAAAGTAAGAGTTTTACCTACACTTATGCAAGAGTGTGTGGCTCTCAGGAAGGAAACTCTACTGTGTGTGGTAACCTCCCATTTTACTCTAGCAGAGAGGAGGAGGGGAGCTCTCTTAACCGAGAAGAGGGACTGTTTAAAGGTACAATCCTAGGGAGTATAGCTCCGAAGAAGCATGTGAGGAAATGCAGTGTGATTTCTGTGAGGAAACATCTTCTGAGTCTTGTATGGATTGTACGTTAATAATTTCTGATGAGATTTCTTCATTGTGCTGAAGTGTCTACAGAAAATCCGTTTAAGGAAAACAGCAGTGAAGAAACTTGCTTGTTAAGAAAAAGGACTGTTTGAATTACCTTTTGTTTATTGCGAAGCTGAAGATACAAGCATTTATTTTGTTCCAGTAGTTTTCCTTTATTTATACCAGAAGTATGGTTTTTGTCTTTTGTTCCAATGTGTTGAAAATTCACCCGGGAAGGGAAAATAAAAAGTCCTCTCTTTAAGCCTTGCTATTCGTCTACAACTACATTCTTATATTAGTTTGTGGGACTACAGTTCCCAGGGGGCATTTCAATATCTTCTTGATACCAACCCCTGCTGTTTAAGAAGAGGCCCCACTATAGCTCCCATGCTTTAAGCCTCTGGGAACCTATAGGTGGGTGACAAATGGCGTAGTTTTTTGGATTTTTGCCTTAAGGAATAAAGGACATTACTAAGGAAACTACTTCCCACTGGAGAAGACTGCTTCCAGACAGGGAGAGCCATCGGAGACGAGATTTCGCTGGCAGATCGGCCAGGTGGTTCTGACGCAGTAACCTTTCTCACAGGCTGGAATCTACACGAAGGCTCAGGTAAAGCTTACCTAGGGCATAAGTGTAGGAGGACACGGGTGAGAAAGGGGGCGCTGGTGGGCACACAGAGAAATAGACGGGGAAAAAGAATCGCAGTGCCGCACTTTGTGGGCTTTTTCTTTTTTTTCTCTCTCCACAGGGACGCCGACTTCCAAGGATGGATCCGCAGGACGTCATGCGCTGGATGCAGGCACAATGGGACAAGCAGGTCAAAGTGGTCTGGTATCTCCAGGAGCAGAATGCAAGAACCATGAGGGAGCAGCAGAAGCCGCTCATGGACACAATGGAGGCCCTCCTAAAGAAGCCGCTGGATACAGGAGCTGCCATCCCCTCTATAGTTCAGGGGGTAGGACTGAACTTTCACAGTGCATTTACACTAGGACAATTGAATCCCTATGATAATCTTGACGATTTCATAGACGCTTTCGAGCATATAGCGGGAGCTTTAAAATGGCCGGTAGAGCAGTGGGCAACCCGCTTCGCAATGTCGCTTACGGGCGAAGCCTTATCTGCCTATAAGGCTATGCCTGCTGTCCTTGCCTCTGACTATGCAGAGGTAAAAAGAGCAGTCAAAGACAGGCTAGGGTTAACTCCTGTACATTATAGAAGAATGTTTAGGGAGGCTAGGATAAAGCCTCGGGAGACCCCTAAGGCCCTGTCTCAAATGCTAAAGAGTCTAGCCGAAAAGTGGTTAACTCCGGAAAGGAGAACGCTAGAGTCAGTAGTTGATGCAATTGTTTTAGAACAGTTTATGCAGGCTGTCCCTACTGAAGTGAAAACATTTCTTACACTCCAGAACTGCCGAACTACTGATGAGGCAGCCAATCTTGCAGAAAGATATTTTGAAGCAGAGATGGCTGACACCTCAGGGGTAGGTGTGTTGAAAGCAGCTGGTATGGCAAGTTTTAGAAAAAAGGGTAAATGTTCAAAGGGTAACATGTTTAATGCTAAAATGTCTAGTGTTAATGAGAAACATGATAATGCCAATGTTTTGTATGTACCTAAAGGGAAGTGTTATGCCTGTGGAAAAACGGGACATTTTCAGAGGAACTGCCCTGAACGAACGGTCCTTGTGTCTGGAGCTGAGGAGCCAAGCCAGGAAGGATTCCTTCTACAAGTCCAGGTAGAAGGTATTGAAGCACTGGCACTACTTGACTTGGGGGCTGACCAGAGCGTGGTTTCACGCAGGCTCTGGGAAGCCATTGAGGAGCGCCGTCAGTCAGCCCCGAGTCAAGCAGAAGGCCAGGTGCAAATAAGATGCGTGCACGGCGCATTTGTACCTTATCCCCTACATAAAATATCTGTGCGAGGGTTAGGCACCGAAAAAGAAGTAAAGGTAGCCGTAGTCCCGAAACTGCCAAGAGACATCGTCCTGGGTAAGGACTGGCCTCCCTTTTATAAGGGGCTGGTAAAAAATTTGAGCACCAGAACAGGCTTAGTGTCCACCCAGTCTCAAGCCGCAACCTCAGGGGTGGGGAAGATGTCAGCAGAAAGCACGGAGGAACCTGAGGGAGAGGAAGAATCCCAAGGGGGGGAGCTAGATGAGGGAGAGATAGGCACTCTTCCTGTTCACGAAGATTTAATCCATGCCCCAGTTAAGGAGGGTAAGAAGGAGAAATCTAAAAAACGTCAGGAGAGGTACTGTAGGACCCGAGGGAGGGCCGAGTTAGAGGCCGGAGTAGGATTGCCCTGGGTACCTGCAGAGGTGGTCAAAAAGTTTCCATCGTTCCCCATGGAACAAAGGGCTGACCCAGCTCTTAAGAGAGCATTTCAGTGGGCCCAGGAAACCCGACCTACATTACCCAGGTTTTTCTTAGAGAAAGAAATTCTGTATAGGGAGAGCATTGACCCACATACAGATGCCATACGAAAGCAGTTGGTAGTGCCAACAACCTTTAAAGCTACAGTATTACGTTTGGCACATGACCACCCAGTGGGTAGTCACAAAGGGATCCAAGGTACGCTTGACCAAATTTTGGCCAGGTTTTAATGGCCAGGGGTCTTCAAGGAGACCAAGCAGTACTGTGAATAATGTCCCACCTGTCAGAGGGTTACAGCTATAAAACCCAAGGCAGTACCCATGGTGCCCACACCCATTATATCGGCACCCATAAGCCGTATAGGAGTTGACATTGTAGGGCCTCTAATAAAAACACCGAGGGGTTTTCAGTACATCCTGGTAATAGTAGACCACGCTACACGTTTCCCTTGGGCTATCCCACTAAGGAACACCTCTGCTAGGATAATAGCCCTAGAACTCGTAAAATTATTCTGCGAGGCAGGCTTTCCTAGAGAAGTACTAACGGATCAGGGAAGTAATTTTCTATCCAAGCATTTGGCTATGGTATGGGACGCCTTTGGCATCAGGCATATACGGACTGCAGCATATCAGCCGCAGTCCAATGGACTCGTGGAGCAGATGAATCAGTCCATAAAACAGATGCTTAGGAGAGGTTTAAAAAAGGGAGAGATGTCTGACTGGGACACGCTGCTCCCCTTTACATTGTATGCGTGTAGGGAACGCATACAAGCGTCCTTGGGGGCATCCCCCTACGAACTGCTGTTCGGCCGAGCTCCAAGAGGAGTTTTGGATATTTTACAGGAATAGTGGGTGGAGCCGGACACACAAGAGGTTGGGGTACCTCAATTTTTAAGGGATTTAAGGGAACGCCTAGAGAGGACGTCCAAGACCTCAATAGAAAACTTACAGGCCAGTAAGCAACGGCAGAAGCGTTACTACGACAGGGGCATGAGACCTAGGCAATTGGATATATGAGACAAGGTGCTTATCCAGGTAGCAGACCTGGGACCTAAGTTTGAATCCCGTTGGAAAGGCCCTTGTACAGTCATAGAGAAGGTTGGGCCTGTATCATATCGTGTAGAAAACGAAAGAGGGCGCCAACAGGTGTATCACCTTAACGTCCTAAAGCCGTGGAAGGACAGGTCAGCCACTGCTAGTCTGGTAAGTGTAGAGCACCACTACAGGACCCATAAAGAAATTACGTGCTGTCTGAAAGGTTCAGCAGCCCGTAATATTTTAAGGGGGGGGGGGTCTGTCATGAGGTGGATCAGCCAGAGCCTATGGAAATAGGAAAAACTGAGCAGAACAGTTCTAATAATGACAGGCTAGAGCAGCACATGGAGCAGAGTTGCTATAGGCAACGTACACAAACTGAATTACCAGGTGTGAGAGCACGCCCAAGCAGTAGGTTACCTCACAGCCCATTAGGTAATGAGGGACAGCTGGGAGGAGGCGGGGCTCGAGGAAACACCAAGAGTGACACAGTTAAAATTCACTCACCGGAGGTTAAAGTCAGAGCCGATTGCAGAGCCGATTGGAGAGCCGATTGGGGAACTGATTGCAGACCTGATCAGAGAGCTGGACAGGGAGCCAGAGCTTCACACAGAGTCTTACACAAAGTTCTAGAGGAAGAAACCCAGGAGAGAATGCCAGGGATTTGCTTCAGAGAGCAGTGCACAACTGAACAAAAGCCCAGTGGACTTGGCCACGAAGGTATTTCTGGAACCAGGCTAAGAAAAGCTGTGGGAAAGAATCTTCCTAGTAACAGGTACAAGGAGGGCAAGAGTTTTTATCTTGAGGATACGTTTGTGCCCAAAGGAAAGCATAAAGAGAAAGGCAGTGAGAGGCTTTCATCTTGGCAGAGCTCCGTTAAGTTCCCTGTACCCAGAAGCTCCGTGAGAACTAAGCCAGAAGGTAGGCTTATTCCTTCTATTATAAGAGAAGCTGAAAGTAAGAGTTTTACCTACACTTATCCAAGAGTGTGTGGCTCTCAGGAAGGAAACTCTACTGTGTGTGGTAACCTCCCATTTTACTCTAGCAGAGAGGAGGAGGGGAGCTCTCTTAACTGAGAAGAGGGACTGTTTAAAGGTACAATCCTAGGGAGTATAGCTCTGAAGAAGCATGTGAGGAAATGCAGTGTGATTTCTGTGAGGAAACATCTTCTGAGTCTTGTATGGATTGTACGTTAATAATTTCTGATGAGATTTCTTCATTGTGCTGAAGTGTCTACAGAAAATCCGTTTAAGGAAAACAGCAGTGAAGAAACTTGCTTGTTAAGAAAAAGGACTGTTTGAATTACCTTTTGTTTATTGCCAAGCTGAAGATACAAGCATTTATTTTGTTCCAGTAGTTTCCTTTATTTATACCAGAAGTATGTTTTTTGTCTTTTGTTCCAATGTGTTGAAAATTCACCCGGGAAGGGAAAATAAAAAGTCCTCTCTTTAAGCCTTGCTATTTGTCTACAACTACATTCTTATATTAGCTTGTGGGACTAAAGTTCCCAGGGGGCATTTCAATACCTTCTTGATACCAACCCCCGCTGTTTAAGAAGAGGCCCCACTATAGCTCCCATGCTTTAAGCCTCTGGGAACCTATAGGTGGGTGACAATATGCATGTGATACATTTGCATACAATGGGGGCAGCGCATAGATATGCAGCACAGGCATCTTTATTAGAGACAACATGACACCTGAATGATTTTTGGCCCTCCAGGACTGCATTTGGGAAACTCTGCTCTATGTATTGCACATGTCTATGGTGTCTGTGCTCTGTAGGGTAAAATATAGGCGTTTGAGGTATGTTTATGTTATCTGCAATAAAGGTTCCCTCTTTATTACCACAGTTTAGTAGTGGGTAAATTATGGGGACTGGGATGACAGGAACCACAGCTGGCACTTGAACCTGTGACCTTCTGCTCCTGAATACACTGGCTGTGTGTACTGCACCACCTTGTTGCCACAGGGACAGTGCATTCCCTGGGGATATCATGACTGTTCGTCAGACAGGGCCTGTCTGTTGTAGTGCATGGCACCCACCTACACAGGGCTAGGCCATAGTCTGCTGTGGGCAGCTGCCACTGCCCCCTCCACTGCCAGTACCCTTCTGCCACCATGCTGACATGCCCTTCTGCTGGTGGTGGTGGTGGCAGGGCCGGCCCGTCCATTGAGCGAGAATGTTGTTCGCACAGGGCCCCGTGCTTCAGGGGGCCCCGCCCGAACCACATTCTCTCTCAATGGACTGCTGCAGAGGGAGCCGGGGAAGCCCGCGCGAAGCCCCGGCTCCCTCTGCACAGCCCGCCAGCGTGAAGAGCCTTTACCTTCACGCTGGTGGCTGTTTCAATGAAGCCGCGAATGCCGGGAGAGGTTAAAGGGCATTGCCTTTAACCTTTCCCGGCATTCGCGGCTTCATTGAAACAGCCGCCAGCGGGAAGGTAAAGTTTTTTCACGCTGGCGGGCTGTGCAGAGGGAGCCTGGGCTTCGCGCGGGCTTCCCCGGCCCCCTCTGCAGCCCCTTAGACGGCGCAGGGCTCTTCGGGGGGGGGGGGGGGGGTGGCTAGGCCTGGATGGGCGGTGTTGGGGGGAGGGGAGAAATGGACTGGAAATGGGCTGTGATGGGGGGGAGACAAAAAGGGCTGGGATGGGGGAAACAGACTGGAAATGGACTGGGCTGGGGGGGGGGGGGACGGACGGACTGGAAATGGGCTGTGATGGGGGGAAACAGACTGGAAATGGGCTGTGATGTGGGGGGGGGGAACGGACTGGAAATGGGCTGTGATGGGGGGGAACAGACAAATTGAGCTGGGATGGGGGAAACAGACGGGAAATGGGCTGTGATGGGGGGGGGGGAAACAGACTGGAAATGGGCTGTGCTGTGTGGGGGGGATAGGACTGGAAATGGGCTGTGATGGGGGGGGGACAAATTGGGCTGGGATGGGGGAAATAGAGTGGAAATGGGCTGTGGTGGGGGGGAGGAGAACAGACTGGAAATGGGCTGTGATGTGGGGGGGAACGGACTGGAAAGGGGCTGTGATGTGGGGGGGGGGGAGAACGGACTGGAAATGGGCTGTGATGGGGGGAACAGACAAATTGGGCTGGGATGGGGGGAAACAGACTGGAAATGGGCTGTGGTGGGGGGGAGAACAGACTGGAAATGGGCTGTGATGGGGGGGAACGGACTGAAAATGGGCTGTGATGGGGAGAAACAGACAGCAAATGTGCTGTGATGTGGGGGCGGAGAACCGACTGGAAAAGGGCTGTGAGGGGGGGGGGATAGGACTGGAAATGGGCTGTGATGGTGGGGACGGACGGACTGAAAATGGGCTGGAATGGGGGAAACAGACTGGAAATGGGCTGTGATGGGGGGGGAACAGACAAATTGGGCTGGGATGGGGGAAACAGACTGGAAATGGGCTGTGGTGGGGGGGAGAACAGACTGGAAATGGGCTGTTATGGGGGGAACGGACTACAATTGGGCTGTGATGGGGGGAGGACTGCAAATGGGCTGTGATGGTGGGGGGATAGGACTGCAAATGGGCTGTGATGGTGGGGGGAATGGACGAAATGGGCTGTGATGGGGGGAACTTGGACTGGAAATGGGCTGATGAAGAGCTGGATTAGGACTGGAAATGGGCTTATGGGGGCTGGAATAGGGCGAAGTGGGCTGACGAGGGGGCTAGGATTGGAAATTAGCTGATGGGGGAGCGTGGAGGAAATGGGCTGATGAGGGACTGGAATGGAACTGGAAAAGAGCATATGGGGGCTAGGACTGGAACTGGACTGATGAGGAGCTAGGATAGGACTAGAAATGGGCTGATGGGGGGAACGTAGACTGCAAATGGGTGATGGGCTGGAATAGGACACTGGAAATGGGCTGATGGGGGCTGGAATAGGACTGGAAGTGGGCTGATGAGAGTTGGAAAAGGGCTGGAAATGGACTGATGGGGAGCTTGGAGTGGAAATGGGCTGATGGGGGGGCTGGAATGGAACTGGAAAACAGCATATGGGAGGCTAGGACTGGAAATGGGCTGATGTGGAAGCTTGGGAGACTGGGACTAGAAGGGGGCAGATGCTGGGTGGGTCTAGAACTATAAAGGAGCTGATTTTGGGGGAGGACTAGAAAGGGATGGGAAATGAGAATGGAGAGGGGAAAAGATATTTTGTGTGGGAGGGAAGAAAAGTCTACGAAGGGCCGGGTATTGGAAGAGTAAGGGTAGATTGAGAATGGAAGGGTGAAATTTGAGTGGATGATAAAGCAATAAGAAAAGAAATGGAGGAAAGAGCAAAAGGGGAAAGATCAGTATGTTAAAGCAGATATAGAGAAAAAATTTGGAAAAAAATCTAAAAGAGAAGAAAGGAAAATGGATGGCTCGCAGAAGACACAAAGAAACCAGAAGAAAGTGACTGGAGCAATTGCAACTGAAAAGAAAATGCACAAGCAACAAAAGGTAGAAAAATACTTTTTTATTTTGAATTTATTAACTGGAATATATCAGCTCTGGGAAATGTGCATTGTTAACATCTTTTGTGTTTTGTTTAGTACAAGAGGAAGTTAATTTATAATTTTATTTCTCCAGTGTTATTGTACATCCCAAGTTTGGCTTTTGGGGTTCCCAGTTTAATTATTGTCTTCCTATTTCTAAATTGTGATCCCTTGTTCTTTGGTGATAGTCTATATTCTGCATTTTAACCAAGCTGAGGTATTCTGTTCATGTAGTTTCTATTTGACCATGTCACTTGTTCTCTTTCCCCAGTAGGAGATGCATTGGTATTCTCTGAGATGTATTGGTTTAATATTTGCAGTGTTGCCTTTTGATAGGTAGGGTTTGGTGCTTTGTGAGTCCTGGCAGAGCTGTTATGATATGGTGGATTTGCTATGAGTTCTAAAAGGTCAGTGTTTATAGTACTTCCTAATGGGCCTGGCGGTTGGCACTGGAATATAGTAACGTAGAAATCTATTAGTCTTTCTTTATCCAGACACTCATTAAGAAGCATGTTTACTAAAAATGCATGTTAACATTATGCAAATATTTATGCAAATGAGGCTCCCTATGCAAATGAGGCCCCGCAATTAATCTCCGCACATGGCCCCGCACCCCCCTTGGGCCGCCCCTGGCTGGTGGTGCGCAGTTTCAGGCCACCCAGTGTGCCGGTAGACGGCTTCCTATGGTGCGGGTTCTGGGGTAGGGGTTCCTGCATAGATTTCCACGCTTCCCCCCCAGCATCGCCTGCCAATGTTCTGTGCCCTTGGGGGTACCTGCTGAGTACTATCCCCTGTGACACTGTGGGAAACACACTCGTGCCCATGTTGGGCCCTCATCAGTTGCTGTCTGGCTGCTCTACTGTTTAAGCATTCCTATGGGCCACTTAGGCATCACCATAGTCCGCACTGTGGCCCAGCTGCACCACAGCATGTGCCGCCTGCAGCCCTCTTTATCCCCTTTTCCAGCATCTGTCCAGTTGCCCGTTCCGACATGCCCACCCTGCTGTTGCGGGACATGTGCATGCCTTAGTAAACCTGTCCAATAGAAAGGAAAAACCCTGATCAGCGCTATTTCACTGTGGGATCATTCACCTTGTATGGGGACAGAGCATAGACCCTTCTAAAATTAATATCTTTGTTTTGGAGCTTTCTTGGTAGTGTTTTTTATGTTTCCCATTAATATCACTATTGCCAAGCTTGGTTATGTTTTATTTCCATTTTGTTGAGGTCATTTTCAATGTTTATTTGCCCTTTTGTTCTGTGCACATGTATCACACTTATCACTTTTTTGTAGGTTTCCCTGGCTTTGCTATACATTGCTGACGGAAATCGTTTCTCTTCCCTTTAAGTATGCTCTAACGCCAGGGTTTCACTGGCGTTAGTTTTCAGCCCCAGATTCCACAGCATTAGTGTGCAGGGAGTCTCTCCCCTCCCACTCTATACCCATTGACCCTCTCTCTCCGCCTCTGGGGAGCCTTCCTCCGCCTTCAGCGCTCGTTTGCGCCGCTGCATGTGTTATCGCGCGCTAAGGTACCTTATCTCCCGGTAAAGCACCATTATCGCGTGATTAGGTACCTTATCGCCCAATAACATGACAGCAGCGCAAATAGCGCCCTTTAGAAAACATACCCCTTAGAGTTGCTTCCCAGGTATCAAAAACATGTCTGATTGGAGCAAGCTTATCCATGCCTCGTTGTTCACGTCTGTTGGTTGCATCATCAAATCTGATAGCACAAGAAATTTGCTGAAAATGGTTACGGGCCATATTTTTACCGAAAACAGAATGACCATCTTCAAGGTTCCACAACTGAACTATGGATTCATTTCATGACTTGTACATGCCTGAGAGGATCAGAAGTCCAAGAAAATGTTGAAATTCTCCATCTGTCAAATCTTTTCAGGTGTCATCATAAATGTGTCTTCCTTGTTTGCTCATCCACATCATGATTTCATTCAATAAGTTCTTCCTCATGAACAAGTGGAATGCTGCGAGAGGGCCATCAACATTTCATAAAGCATACCTTGTAGGACCTTGTTGTACAGGCATGACATTAGCTCTGGCGTATCTTCCAGCAGCTTGCTTTATAGGTTTCCTGTTCCATGATGTGGCATCCTTAGATACATAGGCTTCAATGGCAACATTTGTGCTTATAGTTGATGACCTCTTAGCTCCTCTATGACCACAACTAAAATTCCTCACAGATACTGACACAGAGGACTCCTGCCTTCTTCCCCGTCCAGCACAGCCTCGACCTTTGCCTCGACCTGTAACTTGACTTTTTGCTACAGGCGATGTTACCGGCTCAACATCAGTCTCACATTCACTTGGCGACCAACTGCTGTCGCCATCTGAATCATGACTGTCATCATCAGATTTATCGTCCGAACTTGGCTGATATGCTTCTTTACTTGCTGAATATGCTGCATCATCAGACGACTCAGAGCCATCACTGTCAGCATCTCGTTGCAATATTTCTCTTACTTGGGCAGCTGATTACTTTTGTTTTGACATCATAAACAATAACCTAAATAACCTAAAATAAATAAACAAAAATAAAGTTGAATAAAACGCAAAGCAGCTTTACTATAGGTGTGCAATAATCGTGATGAACGAGCTGAAAGCCTTTAGATTTCATCGGAAATAACGTATGATATCAATTACAGAAAATGTGTAATTTTCATAAAATAAGAGTACAAAAAATAAATGATACATAATTAATGATAAATACCTTTGTCAGTTCAAAAAATTCACAAAACTGCAAATTGTATCACGATCCAAACTGGACGTAAGCAACTGGGGTAAAAAATGACCCCACTAGTACTCTGTGCTGCTATTCATCACTAGCGTCACCTAGCGGATGAAAATTATTCCTCTCATGGCGCAATATAAAGAGAATATTGACATGTGAAAAGTCATAAAAAGATTGCATTCTTGAACAACTATTTTCCAAGATACGCGTTGTGAAGCTTGCAATGGGGTCACTTTTGACCCCATCGGTACTCCCAGGGTTAACCAGTGTGCTACACCTCTATTGCTGTGATTGCAGGTCAGCATGCAAAGTTAAGGTTAACGCACGGTAACATGCGCGGCTCCCTATATCGCGCGATAACAGACACGGTGCACTTTATCGCTCGATAACCCGCGATTGCTACCTCCCAACCGGAACGCCCACTCCTTATATGGCATCCTTCACATTATCGCTGCAACTAGCGCCGGGAACATTAAGACGGTTTAATAAACATACCTCTAAGATGGTTTAGTAAATATACCCCTATGTATCTGATAATACAGCCGTGTTTTTAAGCTCCTTTAATTGGTAGTGTCACTTCTAGAGACAAAGGTTCTGTGTACCAAAGCTTTTTTCTCAGCCTGTGAATATGGGGAAAAAAAATCGTAGCAAATCAGGTACGAAATCTTGAACTGACGTATTAAATGGCTTAATAATTGAAGAATATACGCTACACGTGTTATTTAATATTAAATCAAACAATAATCAAAATGAAGTATATAACTTTAAATATGAGCAGGAATATGGCTACTGTTGCTAGACAAACTGACGCTGCCTGAGATATTTCCTGCTATTTTTCTTTCTTGTCATGGAGAAGAGGAAAGAAGAATCTAAAATTTATTTAACTAAATTAGTACCTTGAATTCATGGTTTGATAGACTACATGGTGGTAATCCTGTAACATTTGGATTCCACTATGAGGCAGGCGATAATGCTAAGCTCTGATGATAGGCTGCGGTTATGCCACCAATAATTCCTGCTCATGAAGTGGCACAGCTAGTATCCCTGGGTATGTGTCAGTTCATGGGACTGGGAAACAGCCATAGGGAGACTCAGGAGAGCTATGGCTTAGAGTTAGAGCTCCTCTGGAAATAACAGCAATCTCCCATTTAGGTGCTACAGAGATCAAGGATACTTCTACCTCCAACAATCTGGAACAGGCTAGTGGAGCATCCTTGGTCCAGGTCTGAGCCCCATAACTAATGGTCAACTCATCTGTGGAGGAGCAAAGAGGCATTGCACTCTTGAAGTAGAAGGGCCATAACCCATCCAGGCCTACCCATGGCTATATCCCTGCCAAAGACAAGACAAGACTGCTTTCCCCTCAGGAACCTTTTAGAATATACCTTAGAGGCCTTCTTAAACTTCCTGATGAAGAGGGTATTGGGATCACCTTTTGGAGTTTAAATGAAAGATGGTGATGAACTAGGAATAGATAATATTTCTACTGCAGATTTCATTCCATTTTTTAAATGCTAATGCTGAAAAACTCAAAGCAACTTAAAAGAAAGTGCAATAGTGCAATACAGAAATCACATCTTCTTTTACAATACAGTATATAATTCAAAGTTCTTGTTGCTACACCTCCCCTACCCACCCCTAAGAAACACACCCCTCCCAATCCCTTTATCAAAGATTTGTTCTAAAAAACACGCTTTCCTCGGTTTATGAAAAATCAAAATATGTGACAGTAACCTAGGGGTATGTTTACTAAACGGCGGTAGTGGCTTCCAAGCGATATTGGAGCCGCGACCCCATTGAATTCAATGGAGCTGTGGCTCCGATATTGCATGGAAGGCACTACTGCCATTTAGTAAACATACTCCCTAATTTCCTAAGGGATAAAGTTCCACAAAAGCTGAACTGCTATCAAGAAAACTCATCTGCAAGCTATCTGGAACTTTGTGTCTTCATATCAGGCACTATTAGTCTCCTATAGGCTAAAACTCATAGAACTCGAAATGGTACATACAATCTTCACAAGTCCTGGAAATATGAAGGAGTTCTTCCATGACAGCACCCTGAAAGTCTAAACTAGAACTTTAATCCGGCACCTCTCTTTCATTGGTAGCAAATGGACGGTGCACAGTCTAGGGTGACATGAGCCCTAACTCACAGCCCACTCACTAGCTTAGTGGCCATATTCTTTGCTAGCTGCAATCTCTGCAATTTTCCTCAGATAATCCCACATACACTGTTACAATAATCAGGTCTAGCACTAATTAGGTCTTGTAATATCATTCATAAATTTTCTGAAGTGACCGTAATGGGTAAATACCCCACTGGATCTAAAAAGATGACTTCACCACTGCAGATACCTGCCTCGAGAAAGTTAAATCAAAATCTACTAAAATCCCTAAGCTCTGTACTACTATATGAAAAGGTATAACTTCCTTTCGCAGGGAAACCATAACCGAAAGATAATACACTTGTTTCCCTACATATATTACTTCACATTTCCTATAGTTTAATTTCAGTCTACTCCTCGTAAACCAGACTTCAGTCATAAGAACATAACATATGCCATACTGGGTCAGACCAAGGTCCATCAAGCCCAGTATCCTGTTTCCAACAGCGGCCAATCTAGGTCACAGGTACCTTGCAGTTTCCCCAAAAGGCACAGGTTCCACAATGCTTGTATTGGGTCAAGCAGTGGATATTCTGGGTCCACTTTAATAATGGTTTATGGATCTTTCCTCCAGGAACTTGTCCAAATCTTTTTTAAACCTGGCTACACTAATAGCTTTTACTACATCCTCCGGTAGCAAATTCCAGAGTTTGATTATGCGTTGAGTGAAAAAATATTTTCTCTTATTAGTCTTAAATAGGTTATTCTGTAGCTTCATTGCATGCCCCCTAGTATTTCTATATTTTGATGGTGTAAACAATCAATCTACGTTTACCCTTTCCACTCCATTCATTAATTTATAGACCTCTATCATATCTTCCCTCAGCCGTCTCTTTTCCAGGTTGAAGAGCCCTAACCTTTTTAGCCTCTCTTCATAGGGTTATCCTTCCATCCCCTTTACCATTTTGGTGGCTCTTCTCTGTATCTTTTCTAATAATGTTATATCCTTTTTTAGATACGGCAACCAGAATTGAACACAATATTCAAGGTGTGGTCGCACCATGGAACATTCCTTTTCTTATGATACCTGGCATTCTATTTGTTCTGTTGGCCACCACTGCACACTGGGTGGAGGGTTCTAACATGTTATCCATGATGACGCCTAAATCTTTTTCCTGGGTGGTGGTTCCTAATGTGGAACCTTGTATTGTGTAACAATAGTCTAGGTTTTTCTTTCCTAGGTGCATAACTTTGCAGTTGTCCACATGACATTTCATCTGCCATTTGGATGCCCAGTCTTCCAATTTATCAAGATCATTTTGCAATTTTATATAATCCTCATGGATTTTAACAACTTTGAATAGTTTTGTATCATCTGCAAATTTGATAACCTCACTCGTTATTCCCATTTCCAGGTCATATATGAATGTTAAAAAGCAGCGGACCCAGCACAGATTCCTGGGGTACTCCACTATTCACCTTTCTCCATTGGAAAAATTGGCCCTGCTCTCTGCTTTCTATATTTTAACCAGATCCTGATCCACAATAGTACACTGCCTCCTATCCAATGACGTTTTAATTTTGCCAAAAGCCTCTTTTGAGGGACCTTTTCAAAGGCTTTCTGAAAGTCCAGATATACTATATCAACCAACTCACCTTTGTTTATTGACATCTTCAAAAAAACCTGATGTCGGGCTCACTGGTCTGTAGTTTCCTGGATCACCCCTGGAACCCTTTTTAAAAATTGGTGTTACATTGGCCATCCTCCAGTCTTTAGGTATTGCATATGATTTTAATGATAGTTCACAGATTACTAATAGGAGGTCTGCAATCTCATATTTTAGTTCTTTCAACACCTTTGGATGTATACCATCAGGTCCAGCTGATTTGCTACTCTTCAGTTTATCAAATAGTTGCAATACATCTTCCCAGTGTATCGATATTTCTTTCAATTCTTCCATAACATCTCCTTTAAATACCATTTCAGTCATGGGTAACATTTCTACATCTTCCTCAGTAAAAGTTGAAGCAAAGAATTCATTCAGTCTCTCCGCTATGGCTTTGTCCCCTCTTAGTGCCCCCTTTACCCCTCTATCATCTAATAGTCCAACTGACTCTGTCACAGGTTTTTTGCTATGAATGTACTTGAAAAAGTCTTTATTATGCATTCTTGCTTCCACAACAAGCTTCTTCTCAAATTCTGTCTTTGTCTGCCTTATCAATGCCTTGCATCTAACTTGCCAGTGCTTGTGTTGTTTCCAGTTTTCGTCATTTGGCTCCTTTTTCCATTTCCGGAAAGATGCTTTTTTGGCAACAACAGCCTCTCTGACCTCACCTTTAAACCATGCTGGCAGTTTTTTGGACTTCCTTCCACTTTTCTTAAAGCATGGAATATAGCTGGTCTGGGCCTCCAAGATAGTATTTTTAAACAACACCCAAACGTGATGTAAATCTTTAACCTTTGCAACTGCTGCTTTTAGTTTTTTCTTAACTATTTTCCTCATTTTATCATAGTCTCCCTTTTGGAAAGTCCCTTACTATAGTTTCCCTTTGAAAAGTTCCTTCTTACCATCTGCCTCTATTGGCAATAAGATAGTTTTGAACTATCTCTCTTCTAGAACACCTCGCAATCTAATATATCCTCACATTCTGCTTTTCTTTTCCAAGTCAGATAAGAATTCGGGGGAGGAGTGGCATTTTCAAAGTATTTTAGCCAGTTAGCAGATCTACTAACCAGCTGAAATGAGGTCACTGCACTATTCAGTGGCACTAACTGGTTAGCACCGCTGACTACCCCACAGACTGCTGAAGAAACACCCAGTTAAAACTAGGGCGGTCTGTGTGACGTGTGTATATGAAGGTCTAAGGGTAATGTATTCCGTAGCTGCAGAGCATAACTGACTGACAAAGTAGGAGGATCACCAAGATTTTGTTAAAGTGAAACTAACAAATGTATAGGAGTATATGAAATGAGTACATCAAAGAGAAAAATATCTTGTGAGTCATAATCAGGATTTTAAAGGGAATTCTGAAGGTAGTAGGCAACCAGTATTGTTCTATGAAGAGAGGTGTGGCATGGTTATAGCATTTAGCCCCTGAGATCAATTTTATAGCTGTATTTTGAATTGCTTCTAGCTTTCAGATGATGCATTAATGAAGACCATGTGAAAGTGCATTAGAGTAGTCTAACTTGCTAGTAACCAATGCATGGTTGAACATGCAAGTAACAGAGGCATCTATAAATGATCAGCGTGAACAAATTAGTTTCATAGCTAAAAAAGTAAAAAAAAAACCAAGAAAAATGTGCTGCTGAAAGTTTAATTTATCATCAGTAAGAATCCCCAGTATCTTGATTAAAGGTTTTAAAGGGATCTCAGTGTCTTGCATAATTTATTTTCCTAGTATTGACAGAGTACTTGTCCAGTAGAAAAAAAAAAGAGCTTCAGGCTTTCCAAAATTTTAATTTAAGTCTCTTATCAGCCAGTCAGACTGAAATCAAAATCATCTTGTGGATAATGTTGATTAGAGCCTCGATGTCACCAGGATCCTTTGTCACTAGCCACGGAATATCATCAGCTTGGAAAAAAACTGTGAATTCTAAAGTTTCTGCCAATTTGTTAGTGAAGACATAAATAGGAGAAAGGGTTGAATCCTGAAGTACCCAACAAAGAAGAGATTATGGTCAGAGCCAGAATCACCATAATGTGGGCCTCAAAAGGATGACTGAGCAGGAGTGGTGACAGGCAGATCATTCACAGGAGAGATGTGAGTGATACATCCAAATGAGTAAATGCTCCTGTGTGGGTCATGGTGTAGCAACTGGCAGGAGAATACATGACTGTAAATAACGAGCATATGCTGATGGATGGGCTGAAGGATGGATGGCAGTAGATAAGAGTGTGGTATGGCTTTCCTGCCCTGATGTACTCAATGTGACCATACAAATGTAGTTGTAGTGTATGTGAAAAAAGTGTAGCTGTGCCAAGGGGAAATCCAAATATCAGCTATGTGAATGTCATAGCTGTACCAGATTTTCTAACCACCATACACAATCCTCCTGACACATGTGCAAATAACAACTGGACAAGTGTCATGCATAGTTCCTATATGGAACAAGTAGGGATATATGATGATCCCTGCAGGTGGCCATCCCAGGAATGGGATGTGCCTGCATGTATTGCATAGGCTTCCATGCTGTTGCTGCCAATGGAGCACTACTATCACTCCAGTGGGTGGAGCACATTGCATACATTAAACTAGGCTCTCTCCTCTCAGAAATAGCCCTTTCCGCGAGCTTTCAAATGGCGTTAGGGTTCCCATCTCCAGGAGCCCTACCGCACAGTAACATAACCCAGCATTAAAGGAGCACATGCTATCCCCGCCCATTCTTTGCCCCGTTAACGCCCACTCTCCCACCTCTTTTCACCTTGCTGCTACCGGCCCGGGTTCTGCACGTTAATCTAGCATCATCGGTTCTTTCCGCCATGTTAACTGCTCGTGGGCTCTGATAACACCTGCTAACGACACCTTTGCTCCCTTACCATCCTTTAGTAAACATACCCCAAAGTCTTTTACATTTTCTTTGCAGCTGCCCCCATTCTATCTGCCTATCTTCAATGGCACGTATAATACTTTGCAGTAAAAAAACATGAGACCTAAGGTCTACCCTACAATACACCCAACACCAAACCTAACCAGTGCTTCTGCCATACTATATAATTCTTACCACCCAACAATGTATTATTAGTCCTTAACCCCCTCTCGACCACCTCACTACCCTACTGTTCCCTCCCCAAATCCTCTACTCCATGTCATTCTGGGGGGGAGCATGCTTTGGACTCTGAGGCATCTCCCCCATTTTCATATTACCTCCAGGATATTGTCTGCTATACCAGTGGATCCATCTCCACTGCCAACCATTCTCCCACACCACAACCCTATCTACGCACAGCTATGCTCCCACACACATCCTACAGCTTCTCTCCTCATTTAGATGTCAGTTCAACATTCCTCTCCAAACCTTCAAGGGGCCTTTAAACTATAACTACCCAACCAGATCCCCCTAAAATGTTAGTCCCACAAGGCCCAAGATGCTTTCCAATCCCATTATGCACCCTAGTTGGAAGAGGTGCAATAAAATTCTCCAAAGTGTCACAAAGATTTCAGTGCAACTTTGAGAGGACTTGACATTCTCTTCATGAGCAAGTTCTGCCATATCTAGAATGAAGGGGAGCCACATCTCTCCAAGCCTTCAGTATTACTTTTTTACCTACCAGACAAGGTTTTCTACAAAATAATAGTGGGATGTTTCCCTTAATTTTAATAGCTTCAGGGAAATTCATCATATCCAAGGCTTATAACTTCACTGTTTAACCCAAGATCCCTGCCAAATAATGGTGTATACTCCTCCAAAATTTCCCTAAATTCAGACAACCTTCTAATGTGTGCCCTAAGTGCCCCACTCTCTGGGCACACCTGAGACAGAGTTCTGATGCAGCATAATCTGCCAATTGTGCTCATACCTGAGATATATAAACCCAAAACAATAGGTTGTATTGTAGTTCCCACAACTTCATGCTTTCCATTAGGCCCGGCACTCACACAATCTCACACACTAGATCCTCTTCTGTAAATGCTGCCTGTAACTCTTCAGATTTCTTATGAGCATGCTCATATCCCTGAGCAAATTCAAACTCAGCCAGTTTCTTGCAGAACACAGAAACTGAAAACTTTGCCCTATATTCAAACTCAAAAAACTATTCAAGTGGCTTCTTCAAGTCCCCCTTCAATTCCATTTTCTGCAGGGCCAATATGTAATGCCATATTGCTAAATTATATTGCTGCTGCAATTGTTGGAAAGAATAGATTATCTCCTTTTCCTCCACCCACTGTGCCGGCATCCAAATTTCTTTTTGTGCTTATATCCATAACACCCCTGAACCCATGCCTTGCATAAAGGACCCATTTCCCTGTACAGGAAGAAAAAGACTTGTTAAGGGTATGTTTCCAGTATCCAGTTGGCACCAAGCTGCTCATAATGGACTCTTCACCAATAAGGTGGAAGAGAACGTGTTGGTGCCTGGATGAGGATCACATATAGAAAACTGTACAGATGGGCTAACTCCTCCTCCATCTTCACCACCATGTGTATACTGACAAATAAACCACCAGTCTCTTAAATAGTGCAGCCTGGCCACACTATATTTAGCCAAATCAAAAAGACCCACGTCCCTCATCATCAAGCCCCTTTCATTATGCAGGACATGTTGGGCCCAATATTCAAAGGCATTTATACAGCTTACAGACCTGTTGTTTAGATGCTCCTAAGTGGGATATTCAGCGGCACTAACACGGTTAGAGTTTCTGAATATCCTCAAGTAATGCCACTAGATGCCAACTGCTTAGTATTGGGACATACCAAGGTGGAACAGAGGCAAAGCCAATCGCAAACCAGTCAGTGGCGATATTGAGCCATTTCCTGGTTTACGATCTGCGGCGAAAGCCAGGTGCAGGAAACCCTGGCCTAACTTTCACTGTATATCGCTAACCAGGCAGCGGCTCAATATTGCCACTGCCCGGTTAGCGATCAGGCCCCTGGAATTGAATATCCACTTTTAATGTTCAGCACCAGCAGCTAGCCGCTGTAATTGCATGTGATACGAATGTGACAAGTTGTGGTTTTAACTTGAATGGAATGGATTCAGTAGCCATGTAGCTGTATATAGCCCACACTGTACATAGCTCAAACCACTCTAGCACACAATACACCACACACTCAACTAAATTTCACCCTCACTGCATGATTAACACACTCACTTTACCCGATTGTTTGCTGTGATACCACCTTGATTAATAAGATAAGGCGGTTTAAAAATACTGTTAAATAAATAAAATAAATAAAATTGGGGTTATTATAGGGCATAACAGTTTGCACTGAGTGGTCTGAAACCAGCTAGAACTAGTATAGTGAGTCAGAAGCACCTGACTGTTATGCTAAACACATTGTACGTAAATTGTGTATGAAATCTATATCCAATCATAATCATGAGTAGCCTGCTTTCACGTGAAACTTACGCTGTAGTATCCAATTAACACACATCTCCAATAGTAAACAACTAAGGAAAAATCTATATCAAACATGGAACTTTCCAAGGGGGACGGGACGGTACCAGGGACAAAGTAGACTCCTGCTTTGGCAGCTCTCCCGGATTCCTTGCAGCATCGTGAAAGTTCCCCTGCTTGCTGAAGTGAAGCTACAATATCCGGTATATGTATTGATGCATTTCATTTTATGCTAGTCGTTTTACTTATAATCTTTTATTTACTATACAATAAAAAGTATTCTAGTATTACTATCCAATTGTGCCTGGTTGGTATGTCAGTGAGGACTCAGTTTGATTTTTTATAGTAATACATTGCACTAGCCACCTATGCTGAATATCGAGCCTGTTAATCCTAAGTAGTTGACTCACATCGGCAGGAAGCAAAATTCCTACTTTAAGGACCCATCAGCACATTACAAAGGAAACCCATCCCTTCATATCTGTTGCATTGCCCCATGATATTCTTTGACAAATTAAGTTTCAGCCCTGCTAAAGCACTGTATTCAGTAATCTCCCTCCTTAAGATTCACCTAGAGTCCAGGGGTTCTAATACATGGGCCAAGAGATCATTGGCAAAAGTGCCAATTTAAACTTTTCTTGGCTTATCCTATGATCTTCTGATCCTGAATGCTTCACAATAGGGGATCCATGGTCAATACAAAAAGCTACCACCCACTGGAAACCTCCGCCTAGTCCATATATCTCCAGGGTCTCAAACATGAAATCCCAATTTACTCAATCAAATGCCTTCTTCACGACAAAACTGGTGAGCAGAGAAGGCACCTGATTTCTATAGACCCATTCCAATGATGATAAAATCTGGCAAAGATTGCTTACTGGATAACAGCCCTGCACAATCCCACCTGATAATTTGTATTGCCCATTGGAATCAACATCTCCCCAGTCAAGATCCAAACAAATTGGAATATGATCGGAAACTTTAAAAGGTCCATAGGACTATATGCCTCATCTTAAAAAACACTACAGCTGCAACCAAAAAAATAGCCAGTGCATGAAAGTGTGCTCCTGGCTCCCACAGATCTATCAACTCTAAGGGGTATGTTTACTAAGCAGTCTTAACGTGCAGCCGGCGTTAGTGTGCAGGATGCCATATAAGGTAATGGGTGTTCCCGTCTTAAGGTAGCATTTAGGGTTATCGTGCGATAAGGTACGTTTTCATGCGATAGAGGGAGCCATGGCACGTTAATGCGTGTTAGCCTTAATTAGGTGCGCTGACCTACAAACACAGCAACAGAGGTGTAGCACAATGGTTAATACATTGATTAATGAAATAGGGGTCATGAGTTCAATCCCTCAGTGGGCCTGATGAGTAAGACTGTCTGAGGCATTGCCCTTTACTTTAAATCAGTTTGTGTGGTGACCTGCAGTCCTTCTGTAGCCAGCCAGGGGTTTGTTAATAGCTGTAGCTCGCTGGTAACTTCACTGCTTGTGGAGCCAGAGGTCATGGGTTTGATCCCACAGTGGGGTTATTTGATAGGGGTGTCTGTGGCATTTTCTTTATTAATTTAAATTAGTGCTGCCAGCAAACACACCCTCACAGTACCATAACCTAAGGTGCCGCATAAGGCGGCCTATAAGGCACTCCAGAGGGCACATTATAAAGTGCACTGTCCGCCAAGGCACCTTATAATGTTCCTTATAGGGCGCTTTAGAGGGCACCTTATGAGGCACCTTAAGGCTACAGCACTGTGAGGGTGGTTTTGCTGGCAGCACTAATTTAAATTAAAAAAGAAAATGCCTCAGACAGCCCTATCAAATAACCCCACTGGGGGATCAAACACATGACCTCTGGCTCTACAGGCAGTGAAGTTACCAGTGAGCTACAGCTGCTAACAAACCCCAGCTAGTTACAGAAGGACTACACATCACCACACAAACTGTCTGCTGTGGTTACCAGGATAGGGTTAACCCACCCGTACCCATGATGCACTGCACATGCAAATCAGCAGTCTACAGATGATCACAAGATGGGGTATGCACCCCCACAGCACCTCGGCCTGGTAGGGGGAACTGACCGTGTGCACCCCCACAACACCTCAGCCTGGTAGGGGGTACTGATCGTGTGTGTTACTGGCACAGAGTAGCTACAGACCGTCACATTGTTCGGGTACTGTGCTCACCCTGAGGGTGAGGTTGGGCGCCCAGCACCAGGTCCACAGCACCTTTCATAACTGAAATAGTTTATGCTGCAGGTCCCCATCAGTGCTAGTGTGTGGATAGGTAGTTTCTGCAGACAGACCTAGGATACATCTGTATTTCTCAGTCATGTCTAGCTCTTATGGGCTATGATGTACCCAGAATAGTGCATATCCTGGGTTGGTGCCATGGTCACATGATGGAGGTGAAGTGGGGTTGTTTGGACCCATAGGTGGATTATGTACCACCACCCAACCCACCCTCTGTGGCTCAGGGTGGGAAACAGGATCTCCCACCAACAGATCCACATTCTACCTCTCTGCAATGGTGGCAGTAGAAAGGGCCATCAGCCCCAGTCCTGCTGGGGAATAGACACCCTGCAGAGCAGTCAATGCAGATCTGTACACATCCAAAAGGCAAGGCAGATAGAAGGCCTGGAAATTCTCAGCTGCCCCCCACCACTATCTGACATTCTCCAGCAGCAAGCCTCCAGCCCCTGCATCCTGCAAGATGTTCCATCCAGACACATACTAGCTGCAGACAGTCTGCTAGCTAGTCCATAGTGCATATTCCTGGAGGAGATACATGTACCCAGAACTGGGATGTCAGCATACACACCAAGCAGATAAATCAGTGATGGGCCCCAAAAGGGAACCCATTAATATCACATGAGAGAAATAGAATAGAGCACTATGGGGGAACCTAGCCATGCCGTGGTCACTGCTCAATCAGGGTGAGAGTGACCTCCCAGCAGGACATGCTGTGGCCACCCTGTCCGTGCAGGTGGTTGTCGGGCACTACAATGTCTGAGCCATTGCCCTATGGAGGATCTCTAAAGGTAAAAAGTGGACTGTTGTAGTTGTTGTTATGGAAGGACAGACTAGATGGGCCTTGTGGTCTTTTTCTGTCATCATGTTTCTATGTTTCTATGCCCTGTGCAGATGCATCCTGGCCAGGCCACCCTGTCCGGCTATACCCATGATACCTTGCTCCTCATTATGCACATTGGCAGGCTTACACTGGCAACAGTGTGGGCTGAGGAAGGTGTTGGCAGACACCACACACTGGATAGACAAACACACGCTCCCACACCTATGCCAGCATTGTGCAAATATAGAGGCTCTTGGCAGCCCTGGCCACCCCACCAGTCCTGGGCACAGTGCAGGCATGGCTATGATACGCAATACTGTTGGGGTCACTCCCCAGGGTGGCAAACACTGTCAGACACCAGACCTGAAGCACACTCCACAGACTTCAGAAAGGTTGCTATGATGCAGCTCAATCAGCAAATTGTGCTTAACTTAGGAATTGCTATCTGCCAGTAATCATAGCAACCTTTTGATAGGTGTGTACCGTATTCCCAGGTTTAGGGTGGCATTGCTAAGGTATGCAAGTGCTAGTATTGGGAGATGCACGCAGGGCCCAACATCCTGCCTCTCCAGGAGGCTTTGGATAATGGAGCCTGTGGGTCAGGGTGTGTCTGCTCCTGTTGGCCGCAGCTCTAGGGCAGAGGTTCCCAACTCCAGTCCTGGTGGGCCAAACACTGTTCGGGTTTTCATGCTGTCCCTAATGAATATGCATGAGATACATCTGCATACCATGGGGTCGGTGCATAGACATGCAGCACAGCCGTGTTTATTAGAGGCAGCATGGAACCTGAATGGTGTTTGGCCCTCCAGGACTGCATTTGGGAGACTCTGCTCTAGGTAATGTGCATGTTTATGGTGTCTGTGCTCTGTAGGGTAAAATGTAGGCGTATTGGGCATGTTTCTGTTATCTGCAATAAAGGTTCTGTCTTGAAAGACTAGAAAAGGGGACTGTTACTTCTGGAGAGAGATCTGCAACTGTGAGTATATACTTCTGGGAAATTTCTGAAAGGAATTATTTTTATTAAAGCTAATTAATCTCTGAACCCACTATTTTTTGTTAAATCAGTCAGGGCCTAGTAGCAGAAGTTTAAGTTTACATTTAAAACACAGAAGAGAGCTTTCTGGTTAAATTTCATACCCAGCAGAGAGCTTGTAGTTTAAATTTAATAGTCATTCAGGGCCTAGCATCAGCAAAGTACTTTTAGTTTAAATTTAAAACACAGAAGAGAGCTTTCTGGTTAAATTTAGAACCCAGCAGAGAGCTTGTAGTTTAAATTTAATAGTCATTCAGGGCCTAGCATCAGCAAAGTACTTTTAGTTTAAATTTAAAACACAGAAGAGAGCTTTCTGGTTAAATTTAGAACCCAGCAGAGAGCTTGTAGTTTAAATTTAATAGTCACTCAGGGCCTAGCATCAGCAAAGTAATTTTAGTTTAAATTTAAAACACAGAAGAGAGCTTTCTGGTTAAATTTAGAACCCAGCAGAGAGCTTGTAGTTTAAATTTCATAATAAGTTAGAGCCTAGCAGCAGCAAAGAGCTATAATTTAAATCAAATAAGAATATAGAGTAGCACAAAAGGCAAAACAGGGTCAGTACTCTTTGAGCAGCAAATAGTCTTCTAGAGACCTTTACAAAGAGGCCTTCTACCTAGGGGGCAAGAGACCTGTGAAACATTTTTCAATAGGTGTAAACGCCAGGTGGTAGATCAAAAGGCCATTTTGAAAGACTCCTTCTATCCAAGAAAGGACTGTTAATCATCCAGGAAGTTGGTCACAGCTTACCTCAGCAGCACAGGCATAAATAGCTCAACCAGAGCTCTGTGAGCCTCAGTCTTGAAAGACTAGAAAAGGGGACTGTTACTTCTGGAGAGAGATCTGCAACTGTGAGTATATACTTCTGGGAATTTTCTGAAAGGAATTCTTTTTATTAAAGCTAATTAATCTGTGAACCCACTATTTTTTGTTAAATCAGTCAGGGCCTAGTAGCAGCAGTTTAAGTTTACATTTAAAACACAGAAGAGAGCTTTCTGGTTAAATTTCATACCCAGCAGAGAGCTTGTAGTTTAAATTTAATAGTCATTCAGGGCCTAGCATCAGCAAAGTACTTTTAGTTTAAATTTAAAACACAGAAGAGAGCTTTCTGGTTAAATTTAGAACCCAGCAGAGAGCTTATAGTTTAAATTTCATAATAAGTTAGAGCCTAGCAGCAGCAAAGAGCTATAATTTAAATCAAATAAGAATATAGCTTACCTCAGCAGCACTGGACAGGGTACTGTGTAGCAGCCCTCTAATAATAAGTGTTATTTCCCCTCACTCCCTCCCCACACCCACCCACACCCACCCACCCTTGGGATAATCGTAGCTTTATAGGTACTTACACATTTTAACAGACAGGAGGTGCTCTCAGGTGAAGCTCGTTACCCAAATCAGTCATACACTAGGGACCTGAGATTAATTAAGCTTCAGGTGAACAAGGTATATTAAACGTATTAGGTACAGTTTTATTGGCAACCCTTAATAAGTAAAGAACTTAAAGATCTAAACAAAAACTTAAAACTAAGATGCAGACAGCAGTCCAGCAGCGAGATGGGGGCTTTCCAGTCTTTTGCATTGAGTGTCACATGTATGATTTTCTCCCAGTTGGTGAGAGGTCTTACGTGTGCACTAGGTGCAAGGAGCTCTTTGCTCTCAGGGAACGAGTCCGTTCTCTAGAGGCTAGAATAGCAGACTTGGAAAACATAAGACAGACAGAGCGGTACATAGACAAGACATACAGGGATATAGTCCTGAAGTCCCACCTCCAGTCTGGCAGCATCCCTGTTGCCATGGAGGAGAGAGGTCACGTGACAGGAGAGCATCACCCTGGTGTGGCAGGAAGTGATCCTGTAACTAGGACCTGTACTCCAGGTGATGTAAAACCCTCTTGCACCGAGGAAGTTTCTCCAGGGCCATGTGCCCATGAGGGAAGGGTTAGGACAGCCGTTATAGTTGGTGATTCGATCATTAGGCATGTAGATAGCTGAGTGGCTGGTGGACGTGCGGATCGCCTGGTAACATGCCTGCCAGGTGCGAAGGTAGCGGACCTCACGTGCCACCTAGATAAGGTCTTAGATAGTGCTGGGGAGGAGTCTGCTGTCTTGGTACATGTCGGTACCAATGACATAGGAAAATGTGGTAGGGAGGTTCTGGAGGCTAAATTTAGGCTTTTAGGTAGGAAGTTGAAATCCAGAACTTCCAGGGTAGCATTCTCTGAAATGCTTCCCGTTCCACGTGCAGGACCCAAAAGGCAGGCAGAGCTCCGGAATCTCAATGCGTGGATGAGACATTGGTGCAGAGATGACGGTTTGGGATTTGTTAGGAACTGGGGAACATTCCGGGGAAAGGAGGGGCTCTTCCGAAGGGATGGGATTCACCTTAAACGGGATGGAATCAGGCTGCTGGCATTAACCTTTAAAAAGGAGATAGAGCAGCTTTTAAACTAGATAATAGGGGAAAGCCGACAGTCGCCCAAGAGCGGATGGCTCAGAAGAATGTATCCTTGAAGGATACTATCAAAAGCAGAGAGGTTCCAAAAAAGAGCAAAGTAGCCCAAATGCCCTCAAGTATGGAGCAGACAGAGCTTAAAGATCCCAAATTACCCATGTCTACCAATAGCCAAATTAATATGAATAAAATACGGTCTCTAAAATGCTAGTATGCAAATGCTAGAAGTCTAAAAAATAAGATGGGAGAGTTAAAATATATAGCACTAAATGAGAGGTTAGATATGATTGGAATATCAGAGACATGGTGAAAGGAGGACAACCAGTGGGAGACTGTGATACCTGGGTACAAACTATATCGTAATGATAGAGCTCATCAAATTGGTGGAGGGGTTGCGCTCTATGTTAGAGAGGGCATTGAGTCAGAAAGGATTAAAGTTTTGCAGGAAACAAAATTTGCTGTAGAATCTCTATGGATTGAAATTCCATGTATAAATGGGAAGGCGATGGCAGTGGGGGTGTACTATTGATCACCGAGCCAGAATTAACAAATGGATGATGAAAATGCTCAAAGAAATCAAGGAAGCTAACAAAAGTTACAGAGCAGTAATAATAATGGGTGATTTCAATTACCCCAGTATCAACTGGGTCAGTGTCACGGCAGGACATGCTAGGGACATAAAGTTCCTAGATGACATAAATGACTGCTTCTTGGAGCAACTGGTTCATGAACCAACCAGAGGGGAAGCCATATTAGACCTGGTCCTTAGTGGAACACCAGATCTAGTGCAAGAGATAAGGGTGTTGGGGCCACTTGGCAAAAGTGATCATAGCATGATCGCGTTTGATTTAATTAGTGGAGGAAGGATAGTAAGGAAATCCACAGTACTACCTTTTAACTTTCGAAAGGGAGACTATGATAAAATGAGGAAAATAGTTAAGAAAAAACTAAAAGGAGCAGTTGCAAAGGTTAAAGACTTACATCAAGCTTGGGTGTTGTTGAAAAATACTATCTTGGCAGCCCAGACCAGCTCTATTCCATGCTTTAAGAAAAGTGGAAGGAAGTCCAAAAAACTGCCAGCATGGTTTAAAGGGGAGGTCAGAGAGACTGTTGTTGCCAAAAAAGCATCTTTCAGGAAATGGAAAAAAGAGCCAAACGACGAAACCTGGAAACAGCATAAGCACTGGCAAATCAAATGCAAGGCATTGATAAAGCAGGCAAAGGGAGAATTTGAGAAGAAGCTTGCTGTGGAAGCAAAAACGCGAAATAAAGATTTTTTCAAGTACATTCGCAGCAAAAAACCTGTGAGAGAGTCAGTTGGTCCATTAGATGATAGAGGAGTGAAAGGGGCACTAAGAGACGACAAGGCGATAGCGGAAAGACTGAATGAATTCTTTGTTTCAGTTTTTACTGAGGAAGATGTAGGGATGTTACCCATGACTGAAGTGGTATTTAAAGGTGCGGAAGAATTGAAGCAAATATCGATACATTGGGAAGATGTATTACAACTATTAGATAAACTGAAGAATAGGAAATCACCTGGGCCTGATGGTAAACATCCAAGGGTGTTGAAAGAACTCAAATACGAGATTGCAGACCTGCTATTAGTAATCTGTGAACTATCATTAAAATCATCTCTTTTACCTGAAGATTGGAGGATCGCCAATGTAACACCAATTTTAAAAAGGGTTCCAGGGGTGATCCGGGAAACTACAGACCGGTGAGCCTGAAGTCAGTACTGGGAAAAATGGTAGAAACCATCATAAAGAATAAAATTACTCAGCATGTAGATAGTCATGGCCCAATGGGAGTTAGCCAACATGGCTTTAGACAAGGAAGATCTTGTCTTACTAATCTGTTATGTTTTTTTGAAAGTGTGAATAAACCGGTGGACAAAGGTGAGTCGGTTGATATAGTGTATCTGGACTTTCAGAAAGCCTTTGACAAGGTCCCTTATCAGAGACGTTTGGCAAAACTAAAAAGTCATGGGATAGGAGGCAGTGTACTACTGTGGATCAAGAACTGGTTAAAAGATAGAAAGCCGAGGGTTGGGCTAAATGGCCAATTTTCCCAATGGAGAAAGGTGAATAGTGGTGTATTTATTTATTTATTTATCTGCATTTATGTCCCGCTTTTCACCGGGTCAAAGCGGTTGGGGGATACATTTAACATGAGGGGATATGAGACACATACACTAATACTTACAGGGAGCATGGGCAATGGAGGGTTAAGTGGCTTGCCCAAGACCACAAGGAGCACCTGTGGGACTAGAAACCCCAGTCCTTCCAGCCCAAGGTTGCTGTCCTCTAGTGGGATTTGAACCACCGACCTTCCGGCCTGTAGTACCATGCCCCAACCACCAGAGATCTGTGCTGGGGCCGCTGCTTTTTGACATATTCATAAATGACCTGGAAAGTGGAATAACGAATGAGGTTATCAAATTTGCAGATGACATAAAACTATTTAAAGTTGTTAAAACCTAAGAGGATTGTGGAAAATTGCAAGAGGATCTTGATAAATTAGAAGAATGGGCATCAAAATGGCAGATGAAATTTAATGTGGACAAGTGCAAAGTTATGCACCTAGGGAAGAACAACCCAAACTATGGTTACAAAATGCAAGGTTCCACATTAGGAACCACCACCCAGGAAACATATTTAGGCGTCATTGTGGATAACATGCTAAAACCCTCGGCCCAGTGTGCAGCGGCAGCCAAGAGAGCAAATAGAATGCTAGGTATCATAAGGAAAGGAATGGAAAATAAAACAAAAGATATTATAATGCCTCTATATCGTTCCATGGTGAGACCGCACCTTGAATATTGTGTGCAAGTCTGGTCGTCGTATCTTAAAAAGGATATAGAGTTATTAGAAAAGGTTCAGAGAAGAGCCACCAAAATGATAAAGGGGATGGAAGGATACTCCTATAAAGAAAGGCTAAAAAGGTTAGGGCTCTTTAACCTCGAAAAGAGATGGCTGAGGGGAGATATGATAGAAGTCTATAAATTAATGAACGGAGTGGAACGGGTAAATGTAGATCGATTGTTGACGTTATCAGAATATAGAAAAACTAGGGGACATGCAATTAAGCTACAGGGTAAACTATTTAAGACTAATAAAAGAAAATATTTTTTCGCTCAACGTGTAATCAAACTCTGGAATTTGTTACCGGAGGATGTAGTAAAGGCTGTTAGTGTAGCTGGGTTTAAAAAAAGATTTGGACAAGTTCCTGGAGGAAAGGTCCATAAACCATTATTAAGAAGGGACCCAGGATATCAATGCTTGACCCAGAATAAGCATTGTGGAACCTGTGTCTTTTGGGGAAACTGCTAGGTACATATGACCTAGATTGGCCACTGTTGGAAACAGGATACTGGGCTTGATGGACCTTGGTCTGACCCAGTATGGCATATCTTATGTTCTTATGTACTATCATGTTTTAGTAGTGGGTAAAAAATGGGGACTGGGTTGGCAGGAACCACTGCTGGGATTTGAACCTGTGACCTTTGGCTCCTGAACACACTGGCTGTGTTCACTGCACTACCATGTTACCACAGAGACTGTGCATTTCCTGGAGATACCATGACTGTTTGTCAGACAGTGCCTGTCTGTTGCAGCACACAGCACCCACCTAAACAGGGCTAGGCCACGGTCTGCTCTGGGCAGCTGCCACTGCCCCCTCCGCCACCAGTACCCCTCTGCCACCATGCTGACATGCCCTTCTGCTGGTGGTGTGCAGTCTCAGGCCATCCAGTGTGCGGGTAGGCGACTGCCTATGGTGCTGTTTCTGGGGTAGGGGTGCCTGCATAGCTGTCCATGCTTCCCCCCAGCACCGCCTGCCAATGTTCCATGCCTTTGGGGGTACCTGCTGGGTACTATCCCCTGTGACACCGTGGAAAGCACACTCGTGCCCATGTTGGGCCCTCAGCAGTTGCTGTCTGGCTGCTCTACAGTTTCAACATTCCTATGGGACAGCTAGGCATCACCCTAGTCCGCACTGTGGCCCAGCTGCACCACAGCCTGTGCCGCCTGCAGCCCTCTGTGTCCCCTTTTCCAGCATCTGTCCAGTTGACCGTTCTGACATGCCTGCCCTGCTGTTGTGGAACATGTGCACACCATAGGAAACCTGTCCAATGGAGAGGAAAACCCTGCTCAGCGAAATTTCACTGTGGGCTCATTCACCTTGTATGGGGACGGAGCATAGACCCTTCCAAAATTCATATCTTTTTTTTGGAGCTTTCTTGGGAGTGTTTTTTTATGTTTCCCATTGATATCACTATTGGCCAGCTTGGTTATGTTGTTTTTACATTTTCATCTGTTCATTTTCACTGTTTCTTTGCCCTTTTGTTCCGTGCACATGTATCACACTTATCACTTTTTGTAGGTTTCCCTGGTTTTGCTGTACATTGCTGACGGAAATGGTTTCTTTTCCCTTTCAATCAGCTCTAACGCCAGGGTTTCACTGGCGTTAGTTTGCAGCCTCGGATTTCACAGCGTTAGTGTGCAGGGAGCCTCTCCCCTCCCACTCTCCACCCCTTGACCCTCTCTCTCCACCCCGGGGAGCCTTCCTCCGCCCTCCGGGAGCCTTTCTCCGCCTTCAGCGCTCGTTTGCGCCTTAGCGCGCGTTAACACGCGCTAAGGCTCCTTATCACCCGGTAAACCGCCATTATCGCGTGATGCGGCACCTTATCGTGTGATAACGTGGGAAAGCGCACGTTAAGACGGTTTAGTAAACATACCCCTAAGTGTGCACAGAACTGAGCCATAATCTGAGAGGCGTGATCTCTACCCATACTCAGAGCAAAGGATTTGTCTTCACTCACTAGGAGTTGCCTTAGAGGAAAGGTAAGCAGAACATTAAGTAAATTATAAAAGAATTGAGGGTTACACGTGTTTGGATCATAAATGTTACAAAGCACAATGGAGTTGTCCATTTAATAATCCAGATACCACTGTGTACCCACCCCTCCCCCATCCCTAGATCACTGACTTCTCTCTGCATGGTGAAGTAAACATCTTTGTAAATTAGAATTGTCTCTCTGACTTTCTTGTCTACTGCTGGAGAGCTATAAACCTTTCCAACCCACCACTGTTAAAGCTTAACATGTTTGACTTATTATTTAGGGCCCGATTTTCAAAGTGCTAGATGCATGTTACACGTGTAAAGGAGGGCCTTACCTGGGTGAGAATTCCATTACCATGTGAACCAGATTTTCAACAAGGCGGTTTGAGTCAGAGAATATCAGTTAACTGCACAGCGCCAGGCACCGAGGCCTTGGAGCATAAAGGGGGGCATGTCTGTTGCCAACCCGCATAAACCGGATTTCTGAAAGCCCTGTGAAGCGACATTGGAAGGGACAAACCATGGAAGCCTATGCAATGTTTCCTGGAGCCTAAGAACGAGAGGTGTGTGTGTAACCCGTGTAGTGTCATTGCAATGAATGGTACGGTGAGGAGAGCGTATCCAGGCGTGTACCCAATCCATGCAGAGAGACAATGTTGTCTGACCAGCCGAGAAGCCATGTGGGCCATGCACATGGTGTTCCAGAGGTGGAGACGTGGGAGTCATGCCTGTGCAGAGTGGAGGAGGTGGCAGGCGATGTGGAGACAGCAGCAGGCGGAGGCCCAGTGGCAGGGACAGAGGTACCATGTTTCACATGTATACAGGCCCAGGGTGGGCTACCTACAACTAGGAGGAGGTCTACCAGAGGTACAGACTGGATGGGGCAACAATAACGGAGCTGTGCCACATACTCATTAGTGACCTGGAGCCCTCCAACACCAGAAGCCAGGCCCTCCCAGTGGCAATGAAGGTGACCACAGCACTGGGATACCTGGCAACTGGCAGCTTCCAGCATGCATTGGGGAAACTTTTGGGATCACGTAGTCTTCTGCTAGCACCTGCATATATGCCTTCACCAGGGCCCTGATGTGGAGAATGCGCCAAATCATCGCCTTCCTACGGACCTAGCGGGAGTGGCATGAATCCAAGCATGCCTATTATAATGTGGCAGGGTTTCCTTCTGTCCTGGGAAGTATAGACTGTATCCACGTTGCATTGCACTCCACATGGATGGGACAGAGGGTATACTGTAACCAGCATTGCCATACATCGATGAACACACAGATCATTGTGGATGCCAACATGACCAGAACGTATGTGTGTACCCACTACTCGGGGTCATGCCTTTGTCCTTGCCCAGTCTAGCCTAGGACAGGCAGCAGCTGGGGGACTGCTCGGAGATGCGTGACTGCTCTGTGAGTGAAAACATATGTGATGCCTACTGCATAACTAACATTGCACCACACCCTGTTGGTATATGGACTGTGTGATGCTGTCTGTCACATCCCGCATTCCCACACAACACATGCTCCATGTGTATATGCACATTTCCCATTGCTCCCACAAATGACTGTAGATACCCACTGAGGACATGGCTGCTGACACTGTTACGCCACCCCAGCAGACCCAGGCAGTGGTGGAGAGAGCAATTGGTGTGCTGAAGAGTCACTTCCGATGCATCGGCAGGACTGGTGGGGAGATCCTCTACAGCCCAGAGTGTGTATGCCATATATTTGCAGCCTGCTGCATACTACACAGCCTTGCACGCATGCATGGACTGCCCGATCCAGAGCTACAGGCTACAGAGGAGTGGGAGGTTGCTGATGCAGTGGATGGCAATGGCACCCTGGCTGGGAGCCAGCAGCAGGCCCAGGTACTGGCACACTGTGCGTGGCTGATAAGGGACAGCTTTTGAGGTGGCCACCGCACACCCTCACCCTTTTATGCTATGTACAATCACCAATAAAGTACCCTCATTGCTGTTATGTGCTCTGTGTGCTAATTTCACACTGAAGGTATTCCCTGCCCCCATGTTTCACCCTGCCATGGTTACTTGCCATCACGTGCACTGCGGCGCAGTAGAGCAATGTCCGATGATGTTCTGGCAGTGTCATCTCCTGCACACAGTTCAGAGCTACCAGATGTCTGTGCAGGAATGCTTGCACCCCCTGCTTTCGCCTCCCTGGCCTGTATTATGCCCACCAAACTGCACAGCGAGTCAGCAATAGTTACCTGGTATGTCATCATCTCCCACATGAGATGCAGGTGCCCTTCAATGTGGTGCTCCACACACAATCTGTGGTCCACCACTCCTCATGCTCTGCCTCTCTCACCTGTTCTGCAGCCAGAAGGTCCTTCTGGATGCTGTGTAGCTCAGCCTGGATGTCCTCTATGCATGCCAGACATACCCCCTTCTGCACTAGCTTCTGGTCTGCATCTATGGCATCAATGTCCACAGTGTCATCGAGGATGGGGAACTCTAGCTTTTCTAGCAGTGTATCATCTGTCCCATTCTCCACAGCTGTGGCAGATGCCCCATCCTACTCCTCATCATTTGGTGTCACACTGGACTGCTCCTCAGCCCCTGATGATGGTCCAGACTGCCTTATCAACCTTGATGCCAGACTGGGCTGCCCCTCCACCCTGGCATGCATACTGTCCCCTGTGGATGTGCTGAATTCTGGCTGTGCACCAGCTGCATCTTCTGCAGATGGTGAGGCTCCCTTCAACACATCTGGTCCTGGCTTTGTGTGTATGGTCCCTGTAAAGTCTGTGGGAGAGCAAAGGTGCCAGAGGTTGGTGCCATGGGTCACAATGTCAGCCTATGGGGTGGCACCAGGCTGACATAGGGACCATCAGGAGGCTCCCTGGCCACCACCACCTCTAGCCCCCACATCACCCAAGCAACATCAGACAGATGGGCAGGTCTTGGGTAAGCAGCACCATGGCATGGGCATAGACATGACCCCATGGTGCCACCCAGACCATGTGGCAGCCCCTACTCACCATTCTGTGTGCCAGGGGTGGAGTTGTCAAAGCCTATGACCCTGCCAATGCAGAAATCCTCAATGAATTGCAGCACCTGTTCCTCCAGCGGGGTGAGTTTGTGCTGGCACACAGGTGCCAGCTTGTTGTTGCTGGTTCTCCTTTCCTTTGCAGCCTGCCATACCATATGCCACTTTTTCTTTTTATCCTCCATGTCCCTGTTGTGGGGGTGGATGACATTGACATGCCTAACTATGTCATGTCATGCTGACATCTCTGTGCTGGCTTTGTCTGTCGCAAAGAGTGCTGTGTGATGCTTTATGATGAGCTCCAGGGCCATAGAAGTCTCTGAGGGTGTGGTGTTGCCCTTCCTGGTCCTCTTTGAACTTTCCAACCTGTCTCTGCCATCATGCTGTATGTAAAGGCAATATGGATGGATCATGCTACCCGCATAGGCCCTCTTACACATATACAGATATGATGCGCAACCACGTCATGCCCCATCCAAAACCATACCCACTATCCGCGTAGGTTCCTGTGCACTGTCAACATGAAAATCAGCCTACCAGCTATTCACCATAGTACACAGGGGCCACACACCACATCGCGGAGGCATATGTGTGCATGGATGCCCAGAGAGCAACACACAGGAAGGCCAGACAGCATGGTAGCGGCCATGGGTTCCATGGCATGAGGTATGCCCTCCCAGGCCAGGGTGCGTGCTGTGCGTGTGCCACCACTGTGACACACCCATGGCAAATGGCAATGGTGCATACACCCTTATGAGTATGGTGGTTCTGGCTCATGCTCTTGTGCATATGTATGCAACATGCATGCTACCCATGCAAAGTAGGTGACGAGGGAGCACTGCATGTGTATGTACTGACCCATCCGCCCTGCACTGGTATGGTGTGGTGTTGCTGCCTGCACAGGGCAGTGCTCCATGTGTAGTACCTTTGTGCCAAACCCATGAAGGGACCCTATCTGCATGGTAAGCAACCCACAATGTCCAGAACATCAGTGCCCCTCCCACAGACCACACAGATTGCAGCACAACATATGCCATGTAGTAAGTTTTGTAAATAGTTTTCCCCTGTTATCCAAGTTTTTGTACCCTGTTACCTGTAAAACTCATACGCGTTTAACTGTACTGAGCATTTTTGTTACATGTAAACCGCGCTGATGCCGAATAGTGCGGTATATAAGAAACTATAAATAAACTAACTAAATAAATAAATAAATGCCTACAAATAGCCCTGCCCCCATAAATCTGACAACACACTGGGATTGCAAAAGATGGGAATGTTTATTTACAAGGCTGCAGCATAGCCAGCAATGGCAACATATCTGCTTCAAAGAGTGACAACAATCCCACAGCTAAGGGGACAATGGGCACCCATGCCCTTGTCAAGGCATACCTGCCTGTCAGGGCCGGGAGAGGGACAATACCTGCCATGGGGAGCAGCTATAGTGCAAGGGGGCCCTGTCTGTGGCCCATCAAGGCATCAGCAGGGGTATACAGGTGCATGAAAAGTTCCTGGATTGCTATTTGCATGTCCCCCCTGAGGAGATGCATGTCTTCCACCAGAGTGACCAGGGCCCAGACTGCATATTGCCTGCTTGGTGGTAGCATAGAAGTGCCCAGTGTGGTTCCGCCAAGGTGTGTGCAGGGGGGCCGGGGTGAATGTGGGGTACCACAGAAGCGGAGTGCTGCCCAGGGGTGTGGGGTGTGTCACACTCGCTCCTATCATTGCCCAGAGGATGCTCCATAGCCCCCTGGGATGGCCATGTCCAGGCATGGCTGTGGGGGTCAAGGGGTCAGCCAAGGTCCACTTTCCCTCCCCTGGTCCCCTGCTGGGTCCCTGCTGTCCCCTGTTTGCAACACACAACCATACCTGCAGCACTTGGCAGGTGGTGGCTGAATACCCCCACCCTCCTCCTCGGCCTCCCCTTCCTGACCCTCAACCTCTGAGCCACCCTCCCCCTCAGACTCTCCTTCCTGCCCCTCATCATCTGAACTACCCTCCCCCTTGGACTCCTCTTCTTGTGCCTCACCCTCTGACTCCCCCCTCAGACTTCCCTTCATGCCCCTCACCCTCTGAGTCACCCTCCTCCTCGGACTCCCTGCCTCTTGCCCTCTGAGCCACGCTCCCCCTTGGACTCTCCTTCTTGCCCCTTGCCCTCTGAGACCTCCCCCTCCTGCTGCTGCACCATGGACCCCTTGCTGCCCTGCCCCTAAGTGGATCTGTCCTCTGTGGCTGAGGTGCTGGTCTTCTCCTCTTTGGTATCGCTATTGCTTGTGCCAAATGAGGATGCAGACTGGGATGGATGTACTGCAGCAGGTCCGCCCCCTGGGGTCTGTGCCCAAGGTGCACCATAGCTCGATGGCTCCTCTCTCAAACAAGCTGTCAGAGAAGAGGGAGGAGAGGTTAGATATCTGCACCTGCATGGCCATGGTGTTGGACTGGCACATCTTCAGGGGACCCGATATACATTGCGGAACCTACCCCAAGGCCGTGAGTGTGTGCCATCCCATATTGAAAACTACATGCCTTCCCCGATGCCCACATACACCCCGCTCTGTACTCTGTAGCCTTCCGTCCTCATTACCCCCCCCCCCCCCCGGGGCCACAGCATCCTATAGTGGGCGGTGCTGGTGAGTGCACTGTGGGCATCTGTGCATGATGCTGTGGGTGGGTGTCCCTGTGCCACCATTCCATGCTGCACCATGCCCATGTGCATGCGCTTAAGATCATAACAACATAAGATATGCCATACTGGGTCAGACCAAGGTCCATCAAGCCCACTATCCTATTTCCAATAGTGGACAATCTAGGTCATACATACCTAGCAGTTTCCCCAAAAGACACAGGTTCCACAAAGCTTGTATTTGGTCAAGCAGTGATATCCTGGGTCCCTTTTTTAAATTTTTTTATTTATGCAATTTTACAATATAATCAAGCAAAAACGCTTGGACAGAAAAACAACTAATTGTATAGCAATATTTCCAAAAGGAAACAAAAATATAAACATCAAATACAAAAGTATAATTAGCCCACTATAAATGGGAAGTAGTTAAGGAAAAGGACAGAGAAATAGGTGAATCTTCTATCCTTAATTAACAACAAGAAGAAAAATATTTGAAATCTAAGATGGAAGTAGAGGACAGAGCAGTACAACTTATCTAAATGAGACCAAAATCACTGAGGAGATGAAGTCACCACATGGGAGCTAACAAAAGCAGACTACTCCTCCGGTTGAAAGAATACATACTTATTATCTCTAAAAAAAATTATACATTTGCAGGGAAAACGTAATAGGAAAGAAACCCCAATCTGAAGAACACCAGGCCTTAACAACAAAAAAGCTCTACGCCTCCTCTGGGTTTCTCTGGAAACATCCGGGAACATAGCAATCTTCTTGCCCATAAATAACGCTGACCACTTTTTAAATTACAACTTCAATATCCAATCCCTATCTGATGGTATCGCAAAGGTCACTAACATAGTTGAGACCCTCAACTCCGCTTCTTTAGGTGACTGCAATAAAGCAGAAACATCTAACATCCATATCTAAAGGTCCAATAACCTTCTGGCCTTCCTTCTTACCTAAAGGTAGAAAATAAGCTTTAACTACCGGAGGAGTTAAGTCAACCGGTACATTTAAAGTTTCATGCAAATATTTTTTAAACAATTCAACCAGGGAAACTCCCAACATTACAGGAAAATTCAGCAATCGAACATTAGAAGCTCTCACTACATTTTCTATATTCTCAATCTTCATTCTTAATGCAATATTATCTTTCACAATAGATTCAGTTAACTCAGAAACTTGTGTCACTTTCTGCTCCCCTGCATCAATCTTTAAATGAAGGCCAGCCAATTCCCCCTGAACTCCAACATTCAGGGTATCCAACTTATCCAAACGCGAAGACGTCAGTTCCACTTGTTGAGAAACAGCAGATGATAACTGAAGAATTGCCTCCCAAATCGTTTCCAACGAGATCTCCTTCGGGCGTTTCAGAAGAATTCGATCAGATATCCCTGACCACCGGAGGGATTCCTGCTTGCCAGCTCCATCAGCGCGATGTAAAGAGTTAACCTCCTCAAGAGTTGAAAGGCGGGCCGTATCCACCGGCCTCACCAACGGTGGCTGATCTCCAGGCCTTTCCCGAGGTGAGACCCGCTTAGGAGACGCTGCACTACCAACTCCAGGAAGAGCTGCGCCCCCTCTCACCAATGGAGCCTCTGGAGCAGTCACACGTGGAGGAGGCAACCAGTCATCTGGGGAGAGAGACACCTCCAAGGCAGGAACCACCTCAACCGGCGGCACAGCGCCCGCTCGTATCTCCCCAATTTTCTGCTCCGTCAGCTGCACAAAACGATCCATAGGACCAGCGGAATTAACAGGTATAGGCTCCGTGGGAGGGGCCTTTTGCTTCCCCTTACGTTTAGGCATAGCAGCTCGAAAAACGCTCAGACCGCCATCTTGAAAATAAACCACTCCCCGGGTCCCTTTTTAATAATGGTTTTTGGACCTTTCCTCCAGGAACTTGTCCAAACCTTTTTTAAACCCAGCTACACAAACAGCTTTTACTACATCCTCCGGTAACAAATTCCAGAGTTTGATTACACGTTGAGTGAAAAAATATTTTCTCTTATTTGTCTTGAACAGTTTACCCTGTAGCTTCATTCCATGTCCCCTAGTCTTTCTATATTCTGATGATGTAAACAATCGATCTATGTTTACCCGTTCCACTCAGTTCATTAATTTATAGACTTTTATCATATCTCCCCTCAGCCGTCTCTTTTCCAGGTTAAAGAGCCCTAACCTTTTTAGCCTTTCTTCATAGGGGTATCCTTCCATCCCCTTTACCATTTTGGTGGCTCTTCTCTGAACCTTTTCTAATAACGCTATATCCTTTTTAAGATACGGAGACCAGAATTGCACACAATATTCAAGTATCATAGTCTCCCTTTTGAAAGTTAAAAGGTAGTACTGTGGATTTCCTTACCATCCCTCCTCCACTAATTAAATCAAACACAATCATGCTATGATCACTATTGCCAAGTTGCCCCAACACCCTTATCTCTTGCACCAGATCTGGCGTTCCACTAAGAACTAGGTCCAATATGTCTTACCCTCTGGTCAGTTCATGAACCAGCTGCTCCAAGAAGCAGGCATTTATTTCATCTAGGAACTTTATCTCCCTAGCATGTCCTGCCGTGACACTGACCCAGTCGATACCAGGGTAATTGAAATCACCCATTATTATTACTGTGCTTTAACGTTTGTTAGCTTCCTTGATTTCTTTGAGCATTTCATCATCTATTTGTTCATTCTGGCCAGGCGGTCGATAGTACACCCCCACTGCCATCACCTTCCCCTTTTTACATGGAATTTCAATCCATAGAGATTCTACAGCAAATTTTGTTTCCTGCAAAAGTTTAATCCTTTCTGACTCAATGCCCTCTCTAACATAGAGCGCAACTCCTTCACCAATTTGATTAGCTCTACCATTATGATATAGTTTGTACCCAGGTATCACAGTGTCCCACTGGTTGTCCTCCTTCCACTATGTCTCTGTGATTCCAATCATATCTAAAGTCTCATTTAGTGCTATATATTCTAACTGTCCCATCTTATTTTTTTAGACTTCTAGCATTTGCATACAAGCATTTTAGAGACTGTATTTTATTCATATTAATCTGGCTATTGGCAGCCATGGGTATTTTGGATTCTTTAAGCTCTTTCTGCTCCATACTCAAGGGCATTTCGACTACGTTACTCTTTATTGGAACCTCTCTGCTTCCACAGGGATTGGATGCCAGCTGGTGCACACATGGCTTAGTGGCACTGGGGGACAGTAGGGCTGTCCAAAGCATGTCACCATCATTGTGTACGGGGGATACCACGCCACCAGGTCTGCCTGCACCTGTCCAGCAGGAATGGCTGTCACCCCCTGGGTCTGACAGGGCCCAATGTGTAACTCACTGACCTTCCTCTGTTGCCAAGTGCTCTCGGATGCGCTGGAGTTGTGCTTGTTGCCTCTGCTGCAGCATCCAGAAATGGCACTTTAGCGCCTCAAGGGTGTGTCGCACACTATAGTCATTGTAAGTGAGAGGGGGAGAGGACACACATGGGATCAGTTGTGTGTTTTCATGGCACCTTTTGTGCATACCTGTATCCTCTCTTTACCTGGAGGACCACCTGGTGTGGGGACAGGGACAGATCCATGGGTAGTTTGTATAAGGGGCATGTGACAGTACACCAATGCCAGATGGGACGGGGTTCATCCACTCTTCTCCCATTAGCCTTGGACATGTGCTCTGTGCCACCACCAACAATGCCAGCTGCCCCACTGCTGCAGCTGTGTCGCCCCTCTGGTTCCATTTGCAACTTATGCTGCCCTCAACCCTACTCAGTACCTCCATTTGTTGCACACATCCCTGCCTTGGCACCATGGTATCTGGTTGGGGAATGTGGGTGGGCACGGCTGTGGGGAGGGGGTGGCGGGCAGCGGTTGCTGGTGTACATGCAGGGACACACCAAGAGCATATATACGGGTGCTGACACTGGCCCCTACAAGCCATGGCCAGGGGTCAGAGGGGCGGGGGTCTGGGGCATCCCTGCAGTCCAGCAGAATCCCTTGGAACAGGCATCCTGACTCCCAGCTCCTCATGCATAGGACAATGCCTTTGCAATGCCAATCCTGTGGTGTGCCTGCCATCCGCCACATAAAAGAAAGTCTTCTGACTATAAAAGAAAAATACTAGTATCAACCCATGATCCATTCTTAATTTAAAGGTAGCAAGAAATGTACTACCATTAACAATATGGTTAAGATCCTGAGATGATTTAAATGAAGTAGTCACTTTAAGAGCATTTTGTGAGACCAGCACTTACAGATCTCCTTCTGGTGATGGAGGAAGACATGTCCATGAAGGAATATAATATACCTTGACCAAAGGCAGCAGAACCTGTTATTTATTTATATATTTATATCACAACAATTTTCCGAAGGTTCAAGGAGGTGTTACAAAAGAAGAAACTTATAAGGAATCTTAGGAACTGATTAAATAGTGGTTAAAACATTACGATATCAATTAAAGAGAATGAGTTACCACAATAATATACATTTCTGAGTGAAGGCAGAAATACATGGATTAAAAACAAGAAATTGATTGGTAGGGAAAGAGAGTTAAGTTAATCTGAAGGCATCTTTAAAGAGTTCTATTTTAACAAAAGTCTTTTAAGTCAGTAGATGATCTTATGTCATTATTTTAGTTTGTTCCAAATAAGAAGGGCATATAGGGAGAAGGCTCTACTGTGAGTGATTTGAAGATTGTAGTTGGTAGTTAATGGTTGAGTCAAGGTGTTGAGTAGGCACTGTCTGGTGTGGTGTGTGGCAGAGTACCATTTTATCAGATTACCAAGAGAGTTTTGTGAGAGGTTTAACTTTATCTCAAAAATAAGTAAGAGAACTTTGAAGCACATGTGATATTTAATGCAGAGCCAGTAGAGATATTCTAGATAAGGTGTTACAGTATATGATCTATTTTGGGCTTGCCTAGAATGATTCTGGCTGCAGCATTCTGAATGAGTTGAAGAGCTTTTAAAGCAAAAGAAGAAAATCCTATTGGAATTCCGTTGCAGCAGTCCAACAAGGAGATAGAATGGCTTGAAATATACCTAACAATCTAGATCTATTAGGTAGGGGCATAATCAGCAAAGAACTTTGAGTCTGAAGAAGGATTTCTGAACTAAGGTTTGGATGTGTGGTGAAGATTGAGATGTCAGTCAAGGATTATACTAAGGTATTTGACTTCAGTTTTAGTGGGTATTGATTCACAGTTGATGGTTAGAGATATTGGTGCATGTGAAGTAGCATTTTACAAAGAGCATCTAAGTGCAATATGGGACGTCCAAGGAAAAACGTGCAGTAAAACATCAGGGACATCTATGTCTCAACCTGATTATAGAAACATAGATGTCCCTGACATTGACCCCCATGATGGCATCCACATAGTACTACTTATCATTTGTATAGCTCTACAAGGCATATGCACACTGTACAGACAAATGTAAAAGATAGTCTCTGCTCATCAGAGTTTACAATCTAGTCAAGAGAGACAACACAACAGCTGAGGACAAGGATATGTCTAGGGGAAAGGTAATGAAACATATAGGAGATTAAGCAGATCAGGATCCAAAAGCAGCCTTGAAGAGGTGAGTTTTCAGACTGGATTTGAAAAGGGCCAGAGATGAAGCCTGATATACAGACTCAGGTAGTTTGTTCTAGTCATAAGGAGTAGCAAAGTGGAAGGATCGAAGTCTGGAATTGGCAGTAGTAGAGAAGGGCACAGATAGATGGGATCTGCCAGAAGAGCAGAGTTCCCGAGGAGGGGTGTAGGGAGAAACAAGAGAGGGAAGGTAGTGAGGAACAACAGAATGAGTGAACTTATAGGTCAGTAGAAGTTTGAACTGGATACAGAAACTAATAGGGAACCAGTGATGCAACTTGAGAAGAGGGGTTATATGAGCATGTTGAGGCTGGTGTAAGATTAGCCGTGTAGCTGAGGGACGTCCTTACACAGACATTCCTCATTCCCAGTCAGTGTTACTTTCAACATGGAAAATATAGGGGATATGAGTGTATCTTCTTCTCCACACCATCTGGAGGTTTGGTTGGTAAAATGAGCACTTTTGTGATACCTATTCGTACCTGGAGCAGGTATAACCTTTGACACAGCTCAGGATGTGTAGGGCATTTCTGAAATCAAGTGAGGATGTCCAAGGTCTTGGAAATGCCCATTACAGACCGCTTTATCGAGCTTTATCGAGTGATAGACGTTGTGGGCGCCATTCAATGTGCTCATCCACTCTGCTCTAGTTGGCAAGAGGCTGGCTGAGGTATTTTTTCCTTGATTACAGTCGGTACTGTTTTCTCATATTCCCTGTTATAAATCCCTGCTGTATTAGTGCGGTATTACATAATTAATGTTTTCCTTTGTTTCTCTTGTTTTGTTTGGGAGTTTTTTCCTTCTTATTCACTACACACCTCTGCCATGCCCCCTTCATGGCTTGCACATCCTTGTGATAGGGATGTTTCTGGAGCCAGTTTCTCAAATACCTCTGGAGATGTCTCAGTGATTTGGATATCTGCATGTGCTATTAAAATTACCCCAAAGGTAATTTATCGAGTGATAAACATTGTTTTCATTTTTTTTGTAATTGATTCAAAGGCCATGTCTAGAGAGCCAATTGGCAAATCTGCAAAATTCTATGAGATACTGTTTAAACATATAAGTAGAAAAAAACCCTTAGACTTAGGAAAATTCAAAATTCTTATATTCCTATACTTATCAATGTTTTCCATCAAGGTCAATTGCCTTTAACCAAATTCTTTACCAAGTCCAGGGCAGCAGTTTTAGAACCAACCGCCTGTAGCTGAACATTGTACTGAATAAGGTTTCCAACCACAGAATCAAATCTAGCCACCACCTCAACTGTAAAATTACAGAGATGGGAGACACAGCTCGAAAGCATACCTTCCTTGCTTCTGATGCTCAGATTATCAAGGCAAATCACATTGGTTATACTTTCAAAGGAACACCCAGCTTTTCCTGGATAGTTGGACTCACTCCATTTAATTCTGAATATCTTCTCCAGATACACATCTTGTTATTCCAGGTCAGTGCTTGAAGTCTTGGCTGTCACAGTATTCACCTAGTCATCAGGGAGCCTTTCTGCAGCAGAACCTACCACTGTAGTGCAATCCCAGGACTCTGCAGCTCCCGAAGACAACCATAGAAATCCCTCTAGAAGGGCTGGGGGAACTCTTTTCTCATGGATGAGTTAAACGTTTGGTGTTGTCTTCATTCCCTTGACCTCTCTTCAAGAACCACCCTGGAACAGTGTCCTGCCAAGCTAGCTATCCAGGTATTCCTAGGTCTCATTGCGGGGACTGAAGAATCCACAGGGGCTTGTTGAATCTTTCTTTTGTCTTTAGTTAAAGCAGAAACAAATAGAAAAATCACAATAAGAGGAGAAAGGCAAGGGAAAATCCAGAGATGCATCCTCATCATTTACTCAGCATCTTGACCCTGCCCCTCAACCTGACTGATTAAAATTCCCTCCTTCCTCCTTCAGCTAAAATCTGTGCACAGAAAATTTCTATGCACATAGATTTAACTGGTCAAAAATGAGAATGGGTCAGGGTATACCTGTGGTGGAGTTTTCAGATCTAGCTAGTTTGTACAATATTTAGCACCAACAGGCTAATTTTGCCCATCTTATGGCAACCACACAAATGGGTGCCTTAAGTGCAACTACACCCGTTTTATGCGAGTAGATTTAACTGGATATTTGGTAAGTGTGTGCTCAGTAGTCATTTCATTTAATTTTGTATCATTTCAGGGGACATTCAGCCATTTTTGTTTTGGTTGCATTTTGTTTTCCTTTTTTCTTCCTTCTTAATGCACATGTTTACCATATGTTTACTAAACCGTCTTAACGTCGCAGCGGTGGTATTATCGTGCGATAAGTGATTTTATCGCGCGATAATATTACATTATCTCACGATAACGTGGCTGCGGCATTAAGGCACCCTAATGCTGTGAAATCCGGCTCTGAAGGGTGGAGTAAGGCTTCCCAGAGGGCGGAGAGAAGGGGTAAATGGGGGGAGAGTGGGCGGTGAGTGGCTCCTTGAACACTAACGCCGTGAAATGAAGGGCAGAAAATTAGCGCGAGTGAAACCCTCGCGCTAGGCACATTTGCAGGAAAGATAAACCATTTCAGTCAGCAATGAACAACAAAGCCAGGGAAACCCAAAAATGTGATAGTAGTGATATATGTGCACAGAACAAAAAGGCAAATAAACATAGAAAATGACCTGAACCACATTTAAAATCCCAATAACCAAGCTGGCCAATAGTGATATTAATGAGAAACATAAAGAAACACTACTGAGAAAGCATAAAAAAGAAGATATCATGTTTGGAAGGGTCTATGGTCTGTCCCCCTACAAGGTGAATGATCCCATACTGAAATAGCGGTGATCAGGGTTTTCCCTTTATATTGGGCAAGCTTGTTATGGCGTGCACATGTGCTGCAACAGCAGGGTGGGCATGTAGGAAAGGGCAACTGTACAGATGCTGGAAATGGGATAGAGAGGGCTGCAGGCGGCACATGCTGTGGTGAAGCTGGGGCACAGTGCTGACTAGGCAGATGCCTAGGTGCCACATAGGAATGCTGAAACTGTAGAGCCGCCAGACAGCAACTGATGAGGGTCCAACATGGGCACGAGTGTGTGTCCCACAGTGTCACAGGGGAGATTACACAGCAGGTACCCCCAAGGGCACATAACATTGCCAGGCGGTGCGGGGGTGGGGGGGGGGAAGCGTGCATGTCCATGTACGCACCCCTACCCGAGAACCAACACCATAGGCAGCCGCCTACTGGCATACTGGATGGCCTGGGACTGCGCACCACCAGCATAATGGCATGGCAGCATGGTGGTGGAGGTGTGCTGGTGGCGGAGGGGGCAGTGGCATCTGCCCACAGCAGACCATGGCCTAGCCTCATTTAGGCGGGTGCCGTGCAATTCAACAGACAGGGTCTGTCTGACGAACAGTCATGGTATCCCCAGGGAATGATCTGCCCCTATGGCAACAGTGTGGTGCAGTACACACAGCCAGTATGTTCAGAAACAGAAGGTCACAAGTTCAAGTCCCAGCTGTGGCTACTACCAACCCTTTCCCCATATTTTACCCAGTACTAAACCATGGTAATAAAGACGGAACGTTTTTTTCTGATAAAATAAACATGCCTAAAACTCCTATATTTTACCCTACAGAACACAGACACCATAAACATGTGCAATCCCTAGAGCAGAGTTTCCCAACTGCAGTCCTGGAGGGCAAAACACCATTCAGGTTTCATGCTGTCTGTAATAAATATGCCTGTGCTGCATTAGTATGCGCCGCCCCCATTGTATGCAAATGTATCTCATGCATATTCATTAGGGACAGCATGAAAACCTGAACAGTGTTTGGCCCACCAGGACTGGAGTTGGGAATCTCTGCCCTAGAGCAGCGGCCAACAGGGGCATAAACACCCACACCCACAGCCTCCACTATACAAAGCCTCATGGAGAGTAAGGCTGTTGGGCCCTGCGCGCAGCAGCATCTCCCAATACTAGCACTTGCATAACTTAGCAATACTGCCCTAAACTTGGGAATACGTTACACATATATCAAAAGGTTGCTATGAGTAATGGCAGATAACAATTCCTAAGTTAAGCACAATTTGCTGATAGAGCTGCATCATAGCAACCTTTCTGATATCTGTGGAGTGTATTTCAGTTTTGGTTTCTGACAGTGTTTACCACCCCAGGGAGTGACCCCAACAGTATTGCATACCATAGCCATGCCTGCACTGTGCCCAGGACTGGTGTGGTGGCCAGGGCTGCCAAAAGCCTCTATATTTGCACAATGCTGGCATAGGTGTGGGAGTGTGTGTTTGTCTATCCAGTGTGTTGCGGCTGCCTACACCTTACTGAGCCCACACTGCTTGCACTGTTTCCAGTGTTAACCTGCCAATGTGCATAATGAGGAGCAAGGTGCTGTGGGTATGGCCCAGAGAGGGTGACCTGGGCAGGATGCATCTGCACAGGGCATAGGGCAATGGCTGGGATATTGTAGTGCTCAGCCACCACCTGCATGGACAGGGTGGCCACAGCATGTCCTGCTGGGAGGTCACTCTCACCCTGACTGAGCAGTCACCACGGCATGGCTAGGTTCCCCCATAGTGAAATATAGCATTTCTCTCAAGTGTTATTTATGGGTTTTATTTTTTGGGGCCCAATCCCTGGCTTATCTGCTTGGTGGGTGTGCACACATTTTCTCCAGGAACAAGCACCCTGGGCTAGCTAGCAGGCTGTCTGCTGTCAGTACGTGTATGGCTGGAACACCTTGCAGGGTGCAGCGGCTGGAGAATGTCAGATAGTGGTTGGGGGTAGCTGAGCATTTCCAGGCATACTGTCTCTCTGCCATTGCCTTATGGATGTGTACAGATCTGCATTGACTGCCCTGTAGGGTGCCTGTTCCCCAGCAGGACTGGGTAAGATCATTCTTTCTACTGCCACCCTTGCAGGGATGTAGAATGTGGATCTGTTGGTGGGAGCTCCTGTCCCCCACCCTGAGCCCCAGAGGGTGAGTTGTGTGGTGCTACATAATCCGCCTATGGGTACAAACACCCCCTTCACTTAAACCATGGCACCCACACAGGATATTCACTATTCTGGGTACATCATAGTCCACAAAGGCTAGATATGACTGGGAAATACAGATGGACACAGGTGTATCCTAACTGTGCTGTTAAGGACTACCTATCACACACTGACACTGATGGCGACCTGCAGCATAGCCTATCTCAGCTAAGCCAGGAGCTGCGGACCTGGTGCTGGGCACCCCACCTCGCCCTCAGGGTGAGCACAGTACCCCCACAATGTGTCGGTCTGTAGCTACTCTGTGCCAGTAACACACACGGTCAGTTCCCCCTACAAGGCCGAGGTGCTGTGGGGGTGCATACCCCATCTTGTGATCATCTGTAGACTGCTGATCTGCATGTGCAGTGCATCATGGGTATGGGTGGGTTAAACCTATCCTGGTAACCACAGCAGACAGTTTGTGTGGTGACCTGCAGTCCTTCTTTAGCCAGCCAGGGGTTTGTTAGCAGCTATAGAGATGTAGCCCACTGGTTACTTCACTGACTATGGAGGCAGAGGTCATGGGTTTAATCCCACAGTGGTGTTATTTGATAGGGCTGTCTGAGGCATTTCCTTCTTTAATTTAAATTAGTGCTGCCAGCAAAAACACCCTCACAGTGCTGTAACCTTAAGGTGCCTCATAAGGAGCCTTATAAGGTGCCCTATAGGGAACATTATAAGGTGCCTTGGTGGACAGTGCACTTTATAATGTGCCCTCTGGAGTGCCTTATAGGGCGCCTTATGCGGCACCTTAGATTACGGCACTGTGAGGGTGTGTTTGCTGGCAGCACTAATTTAAATTAAAAAAGAAAATGCCTCAGACAGCACTGATTTAACGTAAAGGGTAATGCCTCAGACAGCCTTACTCATTAAGCCCACTGTGGGATTGAACTCATGACCACTGCTTTATCAATCAATGTATTAACCATTGTGCTACACCTCTGTTGTTGAATTTTCAGGTCAGCGCACCTAATTAAGGCTAATGCGCGTTAACATGCCACGGCTCCCTCTATAGCGCGATAACGGACTTTATCGCGCGATAACCTGAAATGCTACCTTAAGACCGGAACGTCCACTAACTTATATGGCATTCTTCACAGTAAGACTGCAACTAAAGCCAGTAACATTAAGACGGTTTAGTAAACATACCCCATAGTTTGCAGATAGATCACCCCAAACTCGAAACTAGACAAAACAAAATGTTCTAGTTTTCATCACAAGAGTTTTTCACTTCATTCCAAAAGAAAAGAAAGAAACCTATTTGGTTGCATTTTCATTTCATTTAAAAAAAATAATAATATGCATTCAGCTGTAACTCTGCTAGATAGCTGTAGCTGAATTTTTAAAGTTACCTGGTAAAAATGAATGGATGAACTTCACTGCTGAACAGCTCTTTGAATATGTACCATTTTACTTTATCATATAAATGATTTCAATTGAATTATTCTTTAAGGGCAATGGATTTTCTTTCAATTTCTGCAATTTTTATGTTGGCTTGTTTATAGAATACCTTACTGCTTCGCGATCGATTTCTTCTTCAATAAAAGTACTGCAGCTGGTTGACCTTTCTATCTGCAATGAATAGTTCCAACAGTGGCGTCATAAGGCAAAAGGTGAGAGAAGAAAAAGAACACAGGATCGTGTAGAGAAAGCATCATCAAGTCAAACTTTCTCATCAAATTGCTAATATTTACTAAATGGAGTATTGACTAATTAAGGATTAGAAGGTTTTTTTCTTGCTTAAGTATCAGTGGAAATCACAAAAACCTACTTTGTGCTATACTGTGCAATATTTCAAAAGTAAACATGCAAAGTAGCTATACTAGCTCCATATCAATTGGATATCAGATAGTACTATATCTTCAAATGGGTAGGTTCTCATTGTTTTTTATAGTGCATGATGCTATGACATTTTAGCTAGCATGGACCAAGAGGATCCCGTTCTATTTATCAAACTACAATGTATGGTGACACATGTTGATGTGTTTTACAAATTAGTAAATAGGCCCCATTGTCAAAAATGGGAGCATTTGTAACAAACACACATATTACTAAGGGGCCTGTTTACTAAGTGCCACTAACCAGTTAATGTGCACTTTAGCATGTGGTAACTGGACACGGTAAATGCTAATGCAAGGGCATGCGAGCTACCAACCACTAAAGCACATATTAACTGGCACTAATATGGAGAGTGGGCAGGGTAGGGGTAGAGTGTGGGTATGGAAAGCACATTAGCATGTGAGCATCGTTAATGTGGCAATTGGGTGGGTTCACCTAACAACACCTCTACGGATATCATTAGGTGCACCTCTGTTAATTGTGCCACATGTTAATGTATTCAGCCACATGTTAGCTATTGGGAGCATGCTGCTCACTCTCTCAACAGCTGATACAGAGTCTTTGTACTTAAAGTGTGTTGCAAACACACATTAAGTGCACAGCCTTACCAGGATTTAGTAAAAGAGCCCTATATGTCATAGGTTGATAAATAGATTCCAAGGTAAGCTAAGAGGCCCTTTTACTATGGTGCATTGTGAAGTCATTGTGGATTCTGGCATGCGCCAAGCATGCACTAAAGCTCACAGTGACCGACAGCACAGGGCCAGGACAGTGAGACCACACTGATTTCTGTGTTATCAGCACATTGCACATTGGAATGGTGAAGGACAGCTTAGTGGCGGAGAGTGAGCATGGTGAGCCCAGCACAGGTGGCATGCGGGTACACACCACGCTTTGCCTCATGCAGTTAGCGTATGTGCACCAAATGCCACCTCAATAGGTGGCATTCAGGGCACCTGTGGTAATAGTGCCCATGACATGTTATAGTGCCATTCTGCATAGTAACTACCAGAAACGCGTTGGCCATACCCTTGGCACTTAGTGCACAATGGTTGCAACTACTGTGCCTTCCTTTTAGTGTTAAATTTGCATTAGTTATCGTACCCTAGCTCTCTTTAGTAAAATGGCCCCTAAGTCTTTGCCAGTATTAGTAACTGAATTGTTTCCTGTGATTGTATAACGTAGTCCTGTATTTTTTGCAGTTGTATGCATGTGCTAGTGTAATCCCAATAGTGGGCACACCAGAGATTGGATGAATAAATGAATGAATGATTGAATGTGGTTGCTTTCATAGCTTCAACAGAATTGCTGAGGAACAGCTTAAATAATTAAAAAAAGTCACAATATAAAAGATTTCATTTATACACAGTAGCTACTGGTGCTCTCTGTCTTTATAGTCCCATGTATCAGCACCAAGAGAAATGTCATATGCCAGAAAACTCTAAATAAATTAGTCAAGGAAAGAGATGACCTAGAAATAGGTTGAAATCAGACTATTAATATGTTCCCTATTGGCACTGGAATATGTCATATTAGATGTATTGTTAGTCAAAAACATTTTGAATAAATCATGAACTTCAATGCTTTGTATAAAAATATAGAAATGGTTAAAAATAAGATATGCACTGAGTTGAGCATTCTTAAGCTTATCTTTTATTGAAATGCACTCAGCAAGAAACCTGAGAATCCCCACTAAATTCCTACTGCTTTAAAGAACAGACACATAAAGAAGATAAAAAAAGACCCCTTATGTCCTTCTCTGAACCTTCAATGCACTTAGCACCTATCAGTCTATTTTGGTTTCCATTACTTTCTTCATATACAATGCCTATGGCTTCCTGTAGTGTGCTAACTGTCTGACCAGTTATCCTATAGTTCCTTGCTATATCTGGAGCTGGGATTGAACACCTTTGCAAAATGCAACTAAATCGAGATAGAAAGAAAATAACTGGAGCAGCTGATATTACAGTTCTTAAATCTCTTTATCTTAGTTCTAATGACATTAAGGGGTATGTTTACTAAACTGCGGTAATGCCATTCGCGTTAGGATCCGCGTTAGAGGCAGAAATACACAAATAAGGACATGGGCGGTACATCATTACCGATAACGCGCGTTACAAGGCGCCATAAATTAACGAGTGTTACATGATGGAGCCGTGGCACGTTACCACGCGTTAATCTTAAGAAGGCGCGCAGACATACAAGCACAGAAAAAGAGCTGTAGTACAATGGTTACTACACTGACTGATGGTACAGGGACATGGGTTTGATTCCCCAGTGTGCCTAATGCATAAGGCTGGCTGAGACATCACCCTTTATGCTTAAGTAGTGATTGTTGAGGCATTTTACTTTTATTTTAATTAGTGCTGCCAGCAAACACACCCTCACGGTGGCGTAACCTAAGGTGCCGCAAAAGGCACCCCATAATGCACTCCATAGGGCACATTATAAAGTGCACTGTCCGCCAAGGCACCCTATAATGTCCCCTATAGGACACCTTATAAGGCACCTTATAAGGCGCTTGATAGGGTGCCTTATAAGGCGCCCTATAAGGTGCCTTATGGTGCGCCTTATGAGGCACCTTAAGGTTACAGTACTCTGAGGGTGTTTTTGCTGGCAGCACTAATGTACATTAAAAATAGATAATGCCTCAGACAGCCCTAGCAAATAACCCCACCATGGGTTTGAACCTATGACCTCTGGTTTCATAGGCAGTGAAGTAATCAGTGGGCTACAGCTCTATAGCTGCTAGCAAAACCCTGGCTGGCTGCAGAAGGACTGCACGTCACCACACAAACTGTCTGCTGTGGTTACCAGGATAGGGTTAACCCACCCGTACCCATGATGCACTGCACATGCAAATCAGCAGTCGACAGATGGGCACAAGATGGGGTATGCACCCCCACAGCACCTTGGCCTGGTAGGGGGAACTGACCGTGTGTGGTACTGGCACAGAGTAGCCACAGACTATCACATTGTGCAGGTACTGTGCTCACCCTGAGGGTGAGGTGGGGCGCCCAGCACCAGGTCCACAGCACCTTTCATGGCTGAAATGTGCAATGCTGCAGGTCCCCATCAGTGTGTGATAGGTAGTTCCTGCAGGCACATCTAGGATACATCTGTGTCCTGTATTTCTCGTCATGTCTAGCCTTATGGGCTATATTGCACCCAGAATTGTGTATATTCTGTGTTGGTGCCATGGTTACAGGGGGAAGGGGGAAGGGGGAAGGGGGAATGGTGTTTGGACCCATAGGCAGATTATATATCACCACACAACCCACCTTCTGGGGCTTAGGGTGGGAAACAGGATCACCCACCAATAGATCCACATTCTACCTCCCTGCAATGGTAGCAGTAAAGGGGACCATCAACCCCAGTCCTTCTGGGAAACAGACACTCTACAGGACAGGCAATGCAGAGCTGTACACATCCATAAAACAATAGCAGACAGACAGTAGGCCTGGAAATACTCAGCTGCCCCCCACCACTATCTGACATTCTCCAGAAGCAAGCCTCCAGCCACTGCACCCTGCAAGGTGTTCCAGCAAGACAAATACTAGCTGCAGACAGTCTGCTAGCTAGTCCATAGTGCAAGGTCCTGGAGAAAATGCATACACACCAAGCAGATAAGTCAGTGATTGGACCCCAAAAGGGACCCATAAATAGCACATAAAAAAAATGCTATTATAGCGCTAAGGGGGAACCTAGCCATGCCGTGGTCACTGCTCAGTCAGGGTGAGAGTGACCTCACAGCAGGACATGCTGTGGCCACCCTGTCCGTGCAGGTGGTGGCCGGCCACTACAATGTCCGAGCCATTGCCCTATGCTATGTACAGATGGATCCAGGCCAGGCCATCCTATCCTGGCTATTCCCACAGTACTTTGCTCCTCATTATGCACATTGGCAGGCCAATACTGGCAACAGTGCTAGCAGTGTGGGCTGTGGAGGGTGTTTGCAGCCACCACACACTGGATAGACAGACACACACTCCCCACACCTATGACAGCATTGTGCAACTATAGAGGTGTCTGACAGCCCTGGCCACCGCACCAGTCCTGGGCACAGTGCAGGCATGGCTATGGTACGCAATACTGTTGGGGTCACTCCTCAGGGTGATAAACACTGTCAGACACAAGACCTGTAGCACACTCCACAGACATCAGAAAGGTTGCTATGATGCAGCTCAATCAGCAAATTGTGCTTAACTTTGGAATTGCTATCTGCCAGTAATCATAGCAACCGTTTGATAGATGTTTACCGTATTCCCAAGTTTAGGGTGGCATTGCCAAGGTATGCAAGTGCTAGTATTGGGAGATGCATGCAGGGCCCAACATCTTGCCGCTCCAGGAGGCATTGGATAATGGAGCCTGTGGGTGCGGGTGTGTCTGCCCCTGTTGGCAGCTGCTTTAGGGCAGAGGTTCCCAACTCCAGTCCTTGTGGGCCAAACACTGTTCGGGTTTTCATGCTGTCCCTCATGAATATGCATGAGATACATCTGCATACCATGGGGGTTGCGCATAGAAATGCAGCACAGGAATCTTTATTAGAGGCAGCATGGAACCTGGATGGTGTTTGGCCCTCCAGGACTGCATTTGGGAGACTCTGCTCTAGGTACTGCGCATGTTTATGGTGTCTGTGCTCTGTAGGGTAAAATGTAGGTGTTTTGGGCATGGTTACGTCATCTGCAATAAAGGTTCTGTCTGTATTAGCACGTTTTAGTAGTGGGTAAAATATGGGGACTGGGTTGGCAGGAACCACAGCTGGGACTTGAAACTGTGACCTTCTGCTTCTGAATACACTAGTTTTGTGCACTGCACCACCGTGTTGTCACAGAGTTAGTGCATTCCCTGGTGATACCATGACTGTTTGTCAGACAGGGCCTGTCTGTTGCAGTGCATGGCACCCACCTACACAGGGCTAGGCCACGGTCTGCCCTGGGCAGCTGCCACTGACCCCTCCATCACCAGTATCCCTCTGCCACCATGCTGACATGCCCTTCTGCTGGTGGTGCTGGTGGAGCGCAGTCTCAGGCCATCCAGTGTGCGGGTAGGCGGCTGCCTATGGTGCGGGTTCTGGATAAGGGGTGCCTGCATAGGTGTCCACACTTCCCCCCAGCACCGCCTGCCAATGTTCCGTGCCCTTGGGGGTAGCTGCTGGGTACTATCCCCTGTGACACTGTGGGAAACACAGTCGTGCTCATGTTGGGCCTTCAGCAGTTGCTGTCTGGCTGTTCTGCTATTTCAGCATTTGTATGGGCCACCTAGGCATCACCCTAGTCCGCACTGTGGCCCAGCTGCACCACAGCATGTGCTGCCTGCGGCCCTCTGTATCCCCTTTTCCGGCATCTGTCCAGTTGCCCGTTCCAACATGCCCACCCTGCTGTTGCAGGACATGTGCACGCCATAGGACACCTGTGCAATAACAAGGGAAAGCCCTGATCAGCGCTATTTCACTGTGGGCTCATTCACCTTGTATGGGGACGGAGCATAGACTCTTCCACGATTAATATCTTTTCTTTGGAGCCTTCTCGGGGGGGGGGGGGGTTGATGTTTCCCATTAATATCACTATTGGCCAGCTTGGTTATGTTTTTTTTCCAGTTTGTTGAGGTCATTTTCAATGTTTATGTGCTCTTTTGTTCTGTGCACATGTATCACACTTATCACTTTTTGTTGGTTTCCCTGCCTATGCTGTACATTGCTGACACTTAACTGGTTTCTCTCCCCTGCAAATGTGCATCTAACGGCAGGTTTTCAATCGCGTTAGGATTCAGCTCTTCAGATCAGCGCGTTTGTGTGAATGGAGCCTCTCCCCGCCCACACTCCGCCCATTGACCCCTTCTCTCCGCCCTCTCTCAACCTTCTGCGGTGTTTTACCGTGCCGCGGAAAGTCTACGATCGTTAAGTAACATTAACGCGCGTTAACGTTACTTAACGATCGTTAACGTTATATAACGCGTGTTATGTAACGTTACCACAGTTGAGAATCTCTAGTTGATGAATCTAAAAGTCAACTATTGACCCATGGGTCATATTACCTATAATACTAAAATTAGCTCTTCATATTTAAGCTTATTTTTAAATTAAAATTAATAGAGACTTACAAAACCAGATCAAAAAGTAAACACAAACATAAGCTTTAATGAAAGAAAACATTTCAATATGCTTACATTAATTCACACTAGCTTTATCTTGCAACTTTGACTTTCCATCGCCATCCCAATATACATCCACAGCACCTAGATTGAAATATTATCACTCTACATTTTTTTTGAAAACTCTGTTTATTAAAGTCCACACAGTACAAATCATGCAAAACAATAAACAAACCAGGAACCTCAACAGATCAATTATACAAATACAGCATTCACAATTTTCCCCCCTCCTCCCCACCTCCCCCCCCCCACCAACCCCCACCAATCCCCCAACCCCCGCAGCCTCTCCCTTTGGCATCAGACCCCCCTCAGTGAACATACATAATGATTAAAACACCCTTTTTGTTCCAAAAGTATCCCACTCCTCCTATCCCTTTCCCCATCCTAACCCAATTGAAGCACTTCATTCCGGACACGAGACCTCAATAACTGAATATATGGCTCCCATATCAGCAGGAATACGGCCCAGCGTTGAGTACTTCCTCTAGCCCCCCTCCTCTCCATGAGCATCAGCTGGTGAAAGCTGTTACGCCATTCCCAAAAGGTGGGACCAGTCGTTTCCCTCCATCTATGAAGTATCGGTCCCTTACCTACCAGACATGCCTTTCTGACTAAGAGGCGTTCCCATTTCCCTTTCGAGTGGAGTGGTCCAAGCTGATCTAACACCACAAGCGCTGCCGTGCAACAATCTTTATCTTTATCTTTATTCATATTTGATAAACCGCTATTGTAAATAACATTAAGCGGTGTACAATAAAAAGGAGGGGTTACACACTGCAAACCATGAAAAGGAACGCCAATAATAAAATAGGAAAGAAAGAGGCAGGACAGAGCAGTAACATGTTATTTGTATACATTGCAGTATTCTTGTTCGATGTACACCGCGCTGATTTTAATAGCGCGGTATAGAAGAAAATGTTAAATAAAAATAATAAATAAATAAATAACATCACAGTAATCACCAAATCATAGGACAGACATAGCCCAGTCGGGCAACACGGATAACAGGGGCAAACGAACAGGGGACAGACAAGGACAGCCTAGTGAGAAAAGACGAGCAGGCAATCAGGGAGGGGCTTCTGGGGGGAGGTCATATGCTTTCTGAAAGAGGTAGGTCTTAAGTAGGGACTTGAACTGAGGGTAAGAGGATTCTAACCGGAGGGGAGTGGGTAACATGTTCCATAGGAGGGGTCCAAAAAAGAAGAAAGCAGAGTGGTGGGTCTGTTCTAAACGGGCTTGGGAAGGTGAGGGAAGAGAAAGCCGGTTGGCATGGATTGAACGAAGCTGGCGGTGAGGCGAATGTAAGGAAATGGAATCTGCTAAGTAACGAGGGGTGCCAATATAAATGGCTTGATGGATCAAGATCAGGAATTTGTAGTGAAAGCGAAAGCGCAGAGGTAGCCAATGTAATTGGAAGAGGATGGGAGTAATGTGGGCGAAGTGGCTAGAGAATGTGACAAGGCGCGCCGCCGTATTTTGAATCCATTGCAATCTTTGGAGTTGATATTTGGGGAGGTTAGCCAGGAAAACGTTACAATAATCCAGCCGATTAATAACTAGTGCAAGAACAAGGGTGATTAATGAACTAGGGGGTAACACGGAACGAACGGCCTGAATTTGTCGTAAGGCGGCAAAGGAGCCACGGGAAATTGTTGTGATATGTTCCTGAAAGGAAAGGGATGTATCCAGAAGAACTCCTAAATAGCGGAAAGTGGATGTTAAAGGGATAGTGGTTGAGCCGATGGAAGGAGCTAGAGTAGGGCATGCACCACTCAGTGACACCCACATTGCTGAAGACTTTGCAGGGTTAAGGTGGAGGAAATTCTCCGAGAGCCATGAAGCAACATGAGTAAGGCAAAGATTAAGCTGGGAAATATCCGGCGATAGTGGTGAAGTGTGGAAGAGAAGGACAATATCATCTGCATAGATAAATGAGGAAATGGGATATTGCTGCATAAGTAACGGTAGTGGAGAAAGAAAAATTTTAAATAGCAAAGGGGAGAGAACGGAGCCCTGTGGGACACCACAGGTGAGAGGAAGCACAGTGGAGGATTGCCCATTGGCGTGAACAGAAAAGGAACGGGTGGAAAGGAAAGAGCGGAACCAGTGCCAGACAATGCCTCGAAGACCGATGTCGGATAATCGTGATAGAAGGGTACGGTGGTCAATTAGGTCGAAGGCTGCTGACAGATCCAAGGACACCAGGAGGGTAACATCACCGCGGTCGTGAGCAAAATGCAACTCATTCAATAGGGCATTCAATATAGCTCATTCAATATAGCTCATTCAATATAGCTCTACTCATAAAATATAGCTCTACTCATAAAATTACCTATCCTCCTCCAGTACAAGTGAACTACCGGACATCCCCACCACATATGTCCTAAATCTGCCAAGGGACAGGGGCATTTTGGGCATTTGCCCATCTCCGTGAGATGGGATCGTAACGCCCGTCTCAGAGAAAAGTGTGCCCGTAGGAGGCATTTAAACTATATTTCCCGCCAACGGGCTCCCCCCCACCAGACCTGCAATCCTACACAAGGTCCGAAGGAGTGAACCCGGAGGCACCAACATATTCAACTCTCGGGCCCACAAAGCCTCCTCCACTTCATAATCAGGCAATCTACTATAGCCATCCAGCTGTGCGATTGTGGGTGGTAACTCCTCACTCAATGCAAAAAACTCTAATATCTGTGCCGACCTTTCCACTCGGAGCGCATTCTGTGGGAGGGAAGACATGAAATGAGAAAGCTGAATGTAAGCGTAATAATGCCGACTATTTAACCCATACTCCTTACCCAAAACCTCCCAAGACTTGCACTGCCCCATTTGATCTACAACATGTCCAATATTCCTTATGCCCTGTCTCCTCCATTGTCCTCTACATTTTAAGGCACATTTCAGAAAAGACATGGAGATTGGCATTGAAATGTCAAGGCTATGACATTCATAATTCCGGTGGTATTTTAGAAAAGGTGCTGATAAACATGGTACAGAATAAGGTGGTGCAGGCATGCACATGTATTTGTCAATACATGGAGCCGGAGGAGCCATTTTGCAAAGGTGGCCATAGGAAAAATCAACAGAGTAAATATTAGGGATGTACATTAGTTTGAAATAAAATGGCTAATATCAGTGATGAAAATCCTTCACTTCCAGTTTTTCATTATTAGTGCAAACTATTGAAAAATAGTGCACATTATTGAGCAATAGTATACACATTTAGACAAAGTGCACCCTAATACACAATAGTAAATGGCACTCAACAATCAGTAATGTGCACTATTGATGAAAATCTGGCAGTGACAAAAAAACTGAAAAAAATGAAACTAAAATATTAGCACTTTTTTCTGAAAAGAAAATGACACAAATTGTTTTTTTTTTAATTTACATTCTCTTATATACCATGCTATTCTGCATCAGTGCAGTTTACATTAAACAAACTGAAATTACATTGAACAGGGCATTATAACTTGGAGATAACTATTTTACAGGGAACATGGGCTATGGAGAGTTAAGTAGCTTGCACAAGACCACAAGGAGCACCTGTGGGACTAGAAACCCCAGTCCTTCTGGCCCAAGGTTGCTGTCCTCTAGTAGGATTTGAACCTCTGACCTTATGTACCTTGCCACAACCACTAGGCCACTCCTCCACACCCTTAGTAAACATGGCCATCATACACATATAAGTGTCAGATTAAATAGTTTACACCTGTAGGGCTGCTATTTTGCAAACTTACATGTATTTTTTTTTCCAGAGCCATCAAGTCAATGCTGACTCCTGGTGACCCAGCAGCCCCTGGGTTTTCTTGGCAGGTTATGACTGGAAGTAGATTGCCAGGCCTTTACTTCCAAGGTCACAAGGAGTGCCACTAGGAATTGAATCCTGATTTCTTGGATACTAGGCCGTTTCCAATTAACAACAGATGCTGCTATATCTATCTAATTAAACTTTTGAGGGTGAAATAAATAAGAGGAAATTAAGGAGGAAAATCCACTTAATCCCTCCTGTAAAGGGTTAGCCAAATTGAGCACTTCTATAAAATCTAAATGTGCTAGGGAATAGGTGTAAATCCCTACATTTTACTATTGTGGTCATACACATGTATTCCCTATGGGGGTCATTCCAATCCCTGAATAGCAGGGATGTATGTCCGGGTTGGAAGTGCATCCCCCACTATTCGCAGGGATCGTGTTCTGTGTTTATAGCTCCCTGCACACATAGAGCCGCTGTGCAGGGAGCACTGGACGGGGACAGGAGGGGGTGGCACAGAGGCGGAGAGTGGGCAGAGCATGAGTGGGCAACAGCACCTGGACGCATAGGGCCTATTCTGGTCAGGGCTCTGTACGTCCGCTGGGGGCAATATGTGCATCTGACTTATTCCACCTTGGAATCGGGTACAAAATGGTCCTATCAAACTTTTGGCTGTCTGGACAGTCCTGAGATTCTCCACTCTGAATTGGCCTTCATATGAACTGGGGAATACACATGTAGATTTTTGACCCACCCAGGCTAATCCCTAACCATGCTCATGATAAGCACATCCATGTGTAAATTTAGCGCTTTCTAAAAATCTTTTTATTATATTCTTTATATGTTATCAGGAAAAGGATGTTAGACACTCACCACCATGGCTGTTTCAATACTTTTATCCATCGGTGTTGTGCATGAAAAAATATATTTCAATCATTGGTCCAAAACACTCTTAGGGGTATGTTTACTAAACTGCGGTAACGCTACATAACGCGCGTTATGTAACGTTAACGATCATAGACATTCCGCGGCACGGTAAACACCGCAGAAGGTGGAGATAGGGCGGAGAGAAGGGGTCAATGGGGGGAGTGTGGGCAGGGAGAGGCTCCATTCACACTAATGCGCTGATCTGAAGAGCTGAATCCTAACGCGATTGAAGACCTGCCATTAGATGCACATATGCAGGAGAGAGAAACCATTTATGTGTCAGCAATGTACAGCCCAGGCAGGGAGCCCAAAATCTGTGATAGTAGTGCTCCATGTACAGCAATACCATAGTGCCAAAGTATGAATGGACACTATGGCGATGGTGCAAATGGGGCATAGGGAGCCGCAGGCGGGACATGTAGCATGGGAAGCTGGGGCACAGGGTGGACCAGGCGGGCACCTAAGTGGCACATAGGAACATAGACACCGGAGATCAGCAAGACAGAGGTTAACCAAGGCCAAACACAATCCACCAATATCTACCTGGTCCACCCTAGCCAATAGTCTCTAGGGCACAGACCTGACATCCCCCCAGCCATCCTGCCCCCATGTGGAGGGGACATAATAGTGGTAGGCAGTGATGGGGGAATGTGAGGATGTCCATGTATGCCCCCTCACCCCGGAACCTGCTCCCTAGGCAGGCGCCTACCTACACAGTGGATGGCCTGGGACTGCGCACTACCAGCACCGACAGAAAATGGCCACGTCAGCTTGGCAGGGGGGCGTGTGCCTGTACTGGAGGGGGCAGTGCCACCTCCCTGCAGTGGACCTAGGCCATGCTCTGCATCAGTACGTGGTGTGCAGTGCAACATAAAAGGTCTGGCTGAGAAAAAGTGCAGGTAGCCCCAGGGACTACCATTCATCTGTGTCAACAGTGTGGTGCAGTACACCCAGCCAGTGTGTCCAGGAGCAGAGGGTCACAGGTGCAAGTCCCGGCTGTGATTCCTGCAGAGCAAGTCCCTATATTTTACCCTACAATGCAGATACAACAGCAACATGTGCAAAGCCCAAAGCAGCGGCGAACAGGGGTGCAAACACCCACTCACACAGGCTCCACAATCCAATGATGCATGGAGTGGCAGGCTGTTGGCCCCAGCATTGGAATGATGTTATCACCAGAGCACTACTACTACCCCCTGCACAGTTTAGCAATGTTGGCACTGTGATCAGGACTAGTGTGGCGGGCAGGGCTGCCAACCACCCCTATCTTTGTATAATGCTGCAAAAGGAGTGAGCGTGTTTGTATGTCTATCCATTGTTCTGTGGCTGCCCACACTTCACTGGGCCCAAAATGTCCCACTGTTACCAGTGTTAGCCTGATTAGATGCATAATGAGGAGCAAGGTATTCTGGGTATGGCCCAGACAGGGCAGATTGGCCAGGATGCATCTTCACAGGGTGTGGGGCAAGGGCTAGGACACTGTAGTGCCTGACCACCACCTGCATGGACAGGGTGACCACAGCATGGCATGCTGGGAGGGCACTCACTCTGAACGAGCAGTGACCATGGCAGGTCTAGGTTCCCACATAGCGCTCTACACTACTTGTTTCTAGTAATATATTTGTGTTCCTCAGTGTTGGGGTCCCAATCACTGAACTGCCTGCTTGCTGCACATAGTTCCTGGTGGACTGTCTGCAGTTAGACTGTGCATGGTCGGAGCACCTTTAAGGTGCAGTCTGACTGTGCTGTCTGCTGGTGACTGGCAAACAGTGGTGGGAGGCACTTGGGGTTTCCAGACCTAACCCCAGCATTGCTGCTGGTCTGCTACTGTCCCAGTCATAGGTATGGCTCTGGCTCACCAACCCTGGAGGGCTGTCTCGTACAAGCAGGATGGAGGTTGCTTCCCTGGGGCGGGGGCACTGTTCTTTACCTACAAAAGGGTGATGTGGGCCCTTTAGGGTTTGTAGTATATACCACTGTGATCTATACAGGCACTGCTACACCCACCTCTTTCAATTCTAGGAACCCCTCTGCCCTGATAACAGCTGCCCATGTCAGCCAGACCCTCACACAAGGTACACACTAATCTGGCTGGTGTCTGGTCCCACAGGGCCACATGTGACTGCAGGATACAGATGGACACCAAATTACCTTTGGCTGCACTGCATGGAACACCTGTCACACACTGGTAGCAATGGGGTTGTACAGCAGGACCTATCTCTAGCACCACATGTACTGTGGACCTAGTGCAGGGGTGGGCACCTCCGGTCCTGGAGGGCCGCAGACCAGTCAGGTTTTCGGGATATCCCTAATGAACATGCATGACATATATATGCATTAGAGATATCCTGCCAACCTGACTGGTTTGTGGCCCTCCAGGGCTGGATTTGGAGACCCCTGCCTTACACCTCTGTCATTTAAGATCGTGAGTGGGCAAGGTACAGATGTCCTAGACATCGAAAGGGTATATAGAATGTGTCACATTCCTCCTCGATTCTCACCACCACCAAAAAGTTGTCTAATAGACAATTTTTTGGTGGTGGTGAGAAGTGAGGAGGACTGTGACAAATTCTATCTAACCTTTTTGATGTCTTGAACATCTGCACCTTGTCCACTCACAATGTTAAATGACAGAGGTGTAAGGCAGGGGTCTCCAGATCCAGCCCTGGAGGGCCACAAACCAGTCAGGTTGGCAGGATATCTCTAATGCATATATATCTCATGCATATTCATTAGAGATATCCCAAAAACCTGACTGGTCTGCGGCCCTCCAGGACCAGGTTTGCCCACCCCTGACCTAGTGCTATCCCTCAGGGTGACCACAGAACCTGCACAATGGCATGCTCTGTAGCTACTCTGTGCCAGTATCACACACTGTCAGTTCGTCTTTCCTAGCTGAGGTACCGGAGAGGTGCAGACCCCATTTGGTGATCAGCTGTAGACAGCTATTCAGCATGTGCATTGCATCATGGGTACTGCTGTGACATACACCATGGAGGTATAGCCTACTGGTTAATACATTGCCATTCTTGGCAGTGTTCATTGGTTCAGTTCCTCATTGTTCCCTCCTCTCATGCCTGTCCTACTCAAATAGTGTGCATGCCTGTAGAGGTCATATTTTTGCAGATCTGCGCTTCCAGCCCATAATACCCTCGCCACAATTGCCAACATTCCCTCAGTCCGTCTATCTGCATCTGTCAGCTGTGTAGAGTCCTGTCTGCCTTTACAGGCTGCCAGCCCATGTCCTGCACTGCTACCCTTTCCTGCATTGCGCCTCATCGTGCTTGCCTCGCCTGTGCCTGATCTGCATGGCACCACCACTCCTCTGTCCACCCATCATTGTAACTATCCTGCCACCTCTGCCTCCACTGGGGGACACGTATTCCCATCATATGCCACCAACTGTTTTTCTGGTACTTTACATTGCCAACACCCTGTGCTGTGGTAGAGCTGCCCCACCATGTTTGTCATCAGTACTGGCAGGCACATGGGATGCCCGCAGATATGGCAGGTCCAGCGGCTCCCACTTCTCCCTCCTTCACTCACCTGTTCATTGCCTTTCCTGAGTGCTCTATCTAGTGGAGTGGAGGAGTGGCCTAGTGGTTGGGGGCAAGGTACTTCAGGCTGGAAGGTTGGGGGTTCAAATCCCACTAGAGGACAGCAACCTTGGGCCAGAAGGACTGGGGTTTCTAGTCCCACAGGTGCTCCTTGTGGACTTGGGCAAGCCACTTAACCCTCCATAGCCCATGTTCCCTGTAAAATATTTATCTCCAAGTTATAATGCCCTGTTCAATGTAATTTTAGTTTGTTCAATGTAAACCGCACTGATGCGGTATATAAGAGAATGTAAATAAATAAATTGTGTTAGCGCTACATCTGTCTCTGTTCTGCACAGATCATGCATGTCATCCTGAGGCACCTTGCAGTCCCTAGGGCACACTAACCTAGGACACCATAACCTTGTTAGGCCACCTTAACCTATGGTTCCATAGCCCAGGGTGCCTTCTGCGGTGACTTGTCCAAGGGTGCCTAATATAGCGCTTAGCCTAGGAGGCCCTATAGGGCACCTTACATGGCACCTTATAAGGTGCTTTACAAGGCGCTTTGTAACGCTTGTTATTCTAAGGTGCCTTGTAATGCACGTTAGCTGTCAGCTTGCTGTAACGATGCGCCGCCCATGCCTTTATATGGGCATCTCTACCTTTACCGCGGAACCTACCGTGAATGACATTACTGCAGTTTAGTAAACATACCCCTTAATTTAAGAAATCACATGGGGTATGTTTACTAAACTGCATTAGTGCGATTCGCGTTAGGAGCCGCGGTAGAGACAGAAACCCCAAATAAGGACATGGGCGGTACATCGTTTCCGAGAACGCACGTTACAAGGCGCCATAAATGAACGAGCACTACAGGGCACGTTACCGTGCATTAATCTTAAGAAGGTGCGCAGGCATACAAGCACAGCAACAGAGCTGTAGCACAATAGTTACAACACTGACTGATGGTACAGGGGTCATGGGTTCGATTACCCAGTGGGCCTAATGTATAAGGCTGGCTGAGGCAGCACCCTTTACATTTAAGTAGCGATTGTTGAGGCATGTGACGTGTATTTTAATTAGTGCTGCCAGCAAACACACCCTCACGGTGGCATAACCTAAGGTGCCGCATAAGGCACTACATAGGGCACATTATAAAGTGTACTGTCCGCCAAGGCACCCTATAATGTCCCCTATAGGACACCTTATAAGGATGTGAACAAAGCCCTGGCTGGCTGCAGGACTGCACGTCATCACACAAACTGTCTGCTGTGGTTACCAGGATAGGGGTAACCCACCCGTACCCATGATGCACTGCACATGCAAATCAGCAGTCAAGAGATGGGCACAAGATCGGATATGCACCCCCACAGCACCTCGGCCTTGTAGGGGGAACAGACCGTGTGTGGCACTGATACAGAGTAGCCACAGACAGTCACATTGTGCGGGTACAGTGCCCACCCTGAGGTTGAGGTGGGGCGCCCAGCACCAAGTCCACAGCACCTTTCAGAGCTGAAAAACACCATGCTGCAGGTCCCAATCAGTGTGTGATAGGTAGTTCTGTTAGACACACCTAGGATACATCTGTGTCCTGCTGTATGTTTCGGTCATGTCTAGTCCCTATGGGCGATGCTGCACCCAAAATAGTGCATATCCAGTGTTGCTGCCATCGTTACCTGCTGTAGGTGAAGGGGGGAGGGGTGTATGGACCCATAGGCAGATTATGTACCACCACACAACCCACCCTCTGGGGCTCAGGGTGGGAAACAGGAGCACCCACCAATAAATCCACAGTCTACCTCCCTGCAATGGCAGCAGTAGAGGGGACCAGCAACCCCAGTCGTGCTGGGGAACAGACAGAGTGGTACACATCCATAATGCAATAGCAGACAGACAGCAGGCCTGGAAATGCTCAGCTGCCCCCTACCATTATCTGACATTCTCCAGCAGCAAGCCTCCAGCCGCTGCACCCTGCAAGGTGTTCCAGCAAGACACATACTAGCTGCAGACAGTCCGCCAGCTAGTCCATAGTGCATGGTCCAGGAGTAGCTGCATGTATCCAGAACGGGGATGTTAGCATACACACCAAGCAGATAATTCAGTGATTAGGCCCCAAAAGAAAGCCCATAAATATCACATGATAAAAACATTATACAGCACTATGGGGGAACCTAGCCATGCCATGGTCACTGCTCTGTCAGGGTGAGAGTGACCTCCCAGCAGGACATGCTATGGCCACCCTGTCCGTGCAGGTGGTGGCCAGGCACTGCAATGTCCGAGCCATTGCCCTATGCCTTGTGGAGATGCATCCAGGCCAGGCCACCCTATCCAGGCTATTCCCACAGTACCTTGCTTCTCATTATGCACATTGGCAGGCCAATACTGGCAACAGTGCTAGCAGTGTGGGCTGTGGAGGGTGTTGGCAGCCACCACACACTGGATAGACAGACACACACTCCCCACACCTATGCCAGCATTGTGCAACTATAGAGGTGTTGGGCAGCCCAGGCAACCACACAAGTCCTGGGCACAGTGCAGGCATGGCTATGGTACGCAATACTGTAGGAGTCACTCCCCAGGTTGGTAAACACTGTCAGACACAAGACCTGTAGCACACTCCACAGACATCAGAAAGGTTGCTACGATGCAGCTCACTCAGAAAAGTGTATTTAACCTAGGAATTGCTATCTGCCAGTACTCATAGCAACCTTTTGATAGATGTGTACCATATTTCCCATTTTAGGATGGCATTACTAAGGTATGCAAGTGCTAGTATTGGGAGATGCACGCAGAGCCGAAAGTCCTGCCTCCCCAGGAGGCTTTGGATAATGGGGCCTGTGGGTGTGGATGTGTCTGCCCCTGTTGGCTGCTGCTTTACGGCAGAGGTTCCCAACTCCAGTCCTGCGGTGCAAAACACTGTTCGGGTTTTCATGCTGTCCCTCATGAATATGCATGAGATACATCTGCATACCATGGGGGTGGTGGATAGAAATGCAGCACAGGCATCTTTATCAGAAGCAGCATGGAACCTGAATGGTGTTTGGCCCTCCAGGACTGCATTTGGGAGGCTCTGCTCTAGGTAATGTGCATGTTTATGGTGTCTGTGCTCTGTAGGGTAAAATGTAGGTGTCTTGGGCATGTTTACGTCATCTGCAATAAAGGTGCTGTCTGTATTAGCACGTTGTAGTAGTGGGTAAAATATGGGGACTGGGTTGGCAGGAACCACAGCTGGGACTTGAACCTGTGATCATCTGCTTCTGAATACACTGGTTTTGTGCACTGCACTACCTTGTTGTCACAGAGTCAGCACATTCCTTGGTGATACCATGACTGTTCGTCAGACAGGGCCCATCTGTTGCAGTACACGGCACCCACCTACACAGGGCTAGTCCACGGTCTGCTCTGGGCAGCTGCCACTCCCCCCTCCACCACCAGTATCCCTCAGCCACCATGCTGACATGCCCTTCTGCTGGTGGTGCTGATGGTGCGCAGTCTCAGGCCATCCAGTGTGCAGGTAGGTGGCTGCCTATGGTTCTGGGGTATGGATCCCTGCATAGGTGTCCACGCTTCCCCCCAGCACCACCTGCCAATGTTCCATGCCCTTGGGGGTAGCTGCTGGGTACTATCCCCTGTGATACTGTGGGAAACACAGTCGTGCCCATGTTGGGCCTTCAGCAGTTGCTGTCTGGCTGCTCTGCTGCTTCAGCATTCGTATCCCCTTCTCCGGCATCTGTCCAGTTGCCATTCAGACATGGCCGCCCTGATGTTGCGGGACATGTGCACGCCATAGGAACCCTGTCCGATGGTTGGGAAAACCCTGAGCAGCGCTATTTCACTGTGGGCTCATTCACCTTGTATGGGGTCGGATTATAGACCCTTCCACGATTTATATCTGTTCTATGGAGCTTACTCGGGGGTGGGGAGGGGTTGATGTTTCTCATTGATACCACTATTGGCCAGCTTGTTTATGGTTTTTTTCCAGTTTGTTGGGGTCATTTTCAGTGTTTATGTGCTCTTTTGTTCTGTGCACATGTATTACACTTATCACTTTTTTAAAGTTTCCCTGCGTGGGCTGTACATTGCTGACACTGAAATTGTTTCTCTCCCCAGTAATGTGCATTTAATGGCAGGTTTTCATTCGCATTGGAATTGAGCTCTTCAGATCAGCGCGTTAGTGTGAAGGGAGCCTCTCCCCGCCCACTCTCCGCCCATTGACCCCTTCTCTCTGCCCTCTCTCCACCTTCTGCGGTGTTTTACCGTGCCGCGGGAGTTTACGATCGTTAACTACGATTAACGCGTGTTATGTAACGTTAACGATCGTAAGCACATCATAACGTGCGTTATGATGCGCTTACGATCGTTAACATTACATAACGCGCGTTATGTACGATTACCGCAGTTTAGTAAACATACCCCATAGTGTATCTTATAGATCACTATCATAATCTGACTCAAATACCCAATGGAGGCCTTCATTTCACCATAGGCTTCTTTAGGTGTTTTTGAGCTCTGGAGTGTAATCGGCATTCTTTGTCACTACACTTGCATTTATATAAACTCACTGTTTAAACCAACCAGTCCCATCACAGCACACTCTAAAAGGATATATATTCAATCGACAATATTATCATTCCCAATCAATTTATTTTTAATCAACTAAACACAAAGACAATCTGCATATTCATGCCATTTGGCTCAACTGTGTCCAAAGAAAAAAATCCATTTTCATTCAAGCTGAATCAATTTTTCAATCTCTACCCCTCATATCCATCTGGACAATCAATGGCCGTACAACACAAAGAAGAAAAATAATTCTGTCATTCAATGTAGCGCTATTGGAGCTTCTTTCTTTTGATGCACTAAATGGGACTCATGTTCTAAGATTCTCTGCCACAAGTGTCTTGTGTTTTTCCCTACATATATGACACCACATGGGGCATTCAATTGGATACAACAAGGAAGTGGAATTATATGTAGCTTTATACCTTAAATAATAAGGTTTAGCCCAAGATACATAACTGAATTCCCCTTCCGTGGTATATCACAAATTGAGCATTGAAAATAGCGCTGTTTTGTTGATCACTGTCTCCCATAAAGAATAATAGGGGGTATGTTTACTAAGCAGTCTAAGGGGTATGTTTACTAAACCTTCTTAACGTGTGCGCTGTGCAATTATCGCGATAATGGTGCTTTACGGGGCACAAATGTGCCTTAGCGCGCGCTATCGCGCGCAGCGGCGCAAACAAGCGCTGAAGGTGGGGAAAGGCTCCCGGAGGGCGGAGGAAGGCTCCCCAGGGGCGGAGAGAAGGGGTCAATGGGTGGAGAGTGGGAGGGGAGAGGCTCCCCGCACACTAACGATGTGAAATCCGAGGCCAAAACTAACGCAAGTAAAAACCTCGCGTTAGAGCTGATTTAAAGGGAAAAGAAACCATTTCTGTCAGCAATGTACAGCAAAACCAGGGAACATAAGAACATAAGAACATAAGATATGCCATACTGGGTCAGACCAAGGTCCATCAAGCCCAGTATTCTGTTTCCAACAGTGGCCAATCTAGGTCATATGTACCTAGCAGTTTCCCCAAGAGACACAAGTTCCACAATGCTTGTACTGGGTCAAGCATTGATATCTTCGGTCACTTCTTAATAATGGTTTATGGACCTTTCCTCCAGGAACTTGTCCAAACCTTTTTTAAAACCCAGCTACACTAACAGCCTTTACTACATCCTCCGGTAACAAATTCCAGAGTTTGATTACACGTTGAGTGAAAAAATATTTTCTTTTATTAGTCTTAAATAGTTTACCCTGTAGCTTTATTGCATGTCCCCTAGTCTTTCTATATTCTGATAAGGTAAACAATCGATCTACGTTTACCCGTTCCACTCCGTTCATTAATTTATAGACTTCTATCATATCTCCCCTCAGCCGTCTCTTTTCCAGGTTAAAGAGCCCTATCCTTTTTAGCCTTTCTTCATAGGAGTATCCTTCCATCCCCTTTACCATTTTGGTGGCTCTTCTCTGTACCTTTTCTAAAATCGCTATATCCTTTTAAAGATATGGCGACCAGAATTGCACACAATATTCAAGGTGCGGTCTCACCATGGAACGATATAGAGGCATTATAATATCTTTTGTTTTATTTTCCATTCCTTTCCTTATCATACCTAGCATTCTATTTGCTCTCTTGGCCGCCGCTGCACACTGGGCCGAGGGTTTTAACATGGTATCCACAATGACGCCTAAATCTTTTTCCTGGGTGGTGGTTCCTAATGTGGAACCTTGCATCGTGTAACCATAGTTTGGGTTGTTCTTCCCTAGGTGCATAACCTTGCACTTGTCCACATTAAATTTCATCTGCCATTTTGATGCCCAGTCTTCCAATTTATCAAGATCCTCTTGCAATTTTTCACAATCCTCTTGGGTTTTAACAACTTTAAATAGTTTTGTGTCATCTGCAAATTTGATAACCTCACTCGTTATTCCACTTTCCAGGTCATTTATGAATATGTCAAAAAACAGCGGACCCAGCACAGATCCCTGGGGTACACCACTATTCACCTTTCTCCATTGGGAAAATTGGCCATTTAGCCCTACCCTCTGCTTTCTATCTTTTAACCAGTTCCTGATCCACAATAGAACACTGCCTCCTATCCCATGACTCTTTAGTTTTGCCAAAAGTCTCTGATGAGGGACCTTGTCAAAGGCTTTCTGAAAGTCCAGATACACAATATCAACCGACTCACCTTTGTCCACCTGTTTATTCACTCCTTCAAAAAAACATAACAGATTAGTAAGACAAGATCTTCCTTGTCTAAAGCCATGTTGGCTGTCTCTCATTAGGTTGTGACTATCTACATGCTGAGTAATTTTATTCTTTATGATGGTTTCTACCATTTTTCCTGGTACTGACGTCAGGCTCACTGGTCTGTAGTTTCCCGGATCACCCCTGGAACCCTTTTTAAAAATTGGTCTTACATTGGCGATCCTCCAATCTTCAGGTATTAGAGATGATTTTAATGATAGTTCACAGATTACTGATAGCAGGTCTGCAATCTCATATTTCAGTTCTTTCAACACCCTTGGATGTATACCATCCGGCCCAGGTGATTTGCTACTCTTCAGTTTATCTAATAGTTGTAAGACAACTTCGCGATGTATCGATATTTTCTTCAATTCTTCTGCACCTTTAAATACCACTTCAGTCATGGGTAACATCCCTACATCTTCCTCAGTAAAGACCGAAGCAAAGAATTCATTCAGTCTCTCCGCTATCGCCTTGTCGCCTCTTAGTGCTCCTTTAACCCCTTTATCATCTAATGGACCAACTGACTCTCTCACAGGTTTTTTGCTACGAATGTACTTGAAAAGGTCTTTATTTCACGTTTTTGCTTCCGCAGCAAGCTTCTTCTCAAATTCTCTCTTTGCCTGCCTTATCAATGCCTTGCATTTGACTTGCCAGTGTTCGTCGTTTGGCTCTTTTTTCCATTTCCTGAAAGATGCACATGCAAATCAGCAGTCTACAGATGATCACAAGATGGGGTATGCACCCCCACAGCACCTCGGCCTGGTAGGGGGAACTGACCGTGTGTGGTACTGGCACAGAGTAGCTACAAACCGTCACATTGTGCAGGTGCTGCACTCACCGTGAGGGTGAGGTTGGGCGCCCAGCACCAGGTCCACAGCAGAGATAGGCCATGCTGCAGGTCCCCAGCCGTGCTAATGTGTGAGATAGGTAGTTTCTGCAGACACACCTTGGATATATCTGAATGTCTCAGTCAGGTGTAGCCCCTATATACCCCTAGGAGGATTATGTACCACCACCCTCCTCCTCCAGGGCTGAGGGTGGTAAACAGGGCTTCCCACTAACAGATCCACATTCTACCTCCCTGCAATGGTGGCAGTAGAGGGGACCATCAACCCCAGTCCTACAGGGCAACCAATGCAGCTCTGTACACATCCATAACGCAATAGCAGACAGACATTAGGCCTGGATATGCTAAGCTGCACCCCACCGCTATCTGATATTCTCCTGCAGCAAGCCTTCAGCCGCTGCACCCTGCAAGGTGCTCCATCAAGAACATACCAGCTGCAGACAGTCTGCTAGCTAGTCCATAGTGCATGTTCCTGGTGGAAACGCGTGCACCCAGAACTGGGATGTCAGCATACACACCAAGCACATAAGTCAGTGACTAGGCCCCAAAAGGAAACCCATAAATATCACATGAGAGAAATAGTGTATAGCACTATGGGGGTGCCTAGCCATGCTGTGGTCACTGCACAATCAGGGTGAGAGTGATCTCCCAGCAGGACATGCTTTGGCCACCCTGTCTGTGCAGGTGGTGGCCGGGCACTACAATGTCCCAGCCAGTGCCCTATGCCCTGTGCAGATGCATCCTGGCCAGGCCACCCTGTCCGGGCTATACCCATGGTACCTTGCTCCTCATTATGCACATTGGCAGGCCAATACTGGCAACAGTGCTGGCAGTGTGGGCTGTGGAGGGTGTTTGCAGCCACCACACACTGGATAGACAGACACACACTCCCACACCTATGCCAGCATTGTGCTACTATAGAGGAGTTTAGCAGCCCTGGCCACCACACCAGTCCTGGGCACAGTGCAGGCATGGATATGGTATGCAATACTTTTGGGGGTCACTCCCCAGGGTAGTAAACACTGTCAGAGACCAGACCTGAAGCACACTCCACAGACATCAGAATGGTTGCTATGATGGAGCTCAATCAGCAAACTGTGCTTAACGTAGGAATTGCTATCTGACAGTAATCATAGCAAACTTTTGATAGCTGTGTACCGTATTCCCAGGTGTAGGGTGGCATTGCTAAGGTATGCAAGTGCTAGTATTGGGAGATGCACGCAGGGCCCAATGTCCTGCCTCTCCAGGAGGCATTGGCTAATGGAGCCTGTGGGTGTGGGTGTGTCTGCCCCTGTTGGCTGCTGCTTTACGGCAGAGGTTCCCAACTCCAGTCCTGGTGTGCCAAACACTGTTCAGGTTTTCATGCTGTCCCTCATGAATATGCATGAGATACATCTGCATACCATGGGGGTGGTGCATAGATATGCAGCACAGGCATCTTTATTAGAGGCAGCATGGAACCTGAATGGTATTTGGCCCTCCAGGACTGCATTTGGGAGACTCTGCTCTAGGTAATGCGCCTGTTTATGGTGTCTTTGCTCTGTAGGGTAAAATGTAGGTGTTTTGGGCATGTTTACATCATCTGCAATAAACCTTCTGTCTGTATTAGCACGTTGTAGTAGTGGGTAAAATATGGGGATTGGGTTGGTAGGCACCATAGCTGGGACTTAAACCTGTGACCTTCTGCCTCCAAACCCACTGGTTGTGTGCACTGCACCACCTTGTTGCCACAGAGACAGTGCATTCCCTGGTGATACCATGACTGTTTGTCCAGCAGGGCCTGTCTGTTGCAGTGCATGGTACCCACCTACACAGGGCTAGGCCATGGTCTGTTCTGGGCAGCTGTCACTGCCCCCTCCACCACCAGTACCCCTCTGCCACCATGCTGACATGCCCTTCTGCTGGTGGTGCTGGTGGTGTGCAGTCTCAAGCCATCCAGTGTGCAGGTAGGTGGCTGCTTATGGTGCGTGTTCTGGGGTAGGGGTGCCTGCATAGGCATCCACCCTTCCCCCCAACACCGCCTGCCAATGTTCTGTGCCCTTGGGGGTACCTGCTGGGTACTATCCCCTGTGACACTGTGCTAAACACTCTCGTGTCCATGTTGGGCCCTCATCAGTTGCTGTCTGGCTGCTGTACAGTTTCAGCATTCCTAAGTGCCACCTAGGCATCTGCCTAGCCCGCACTGTGCCCCAGCTGCACCACAGCATGTGCCGTCTGCAGCCCTCTGTATCCCCTTTCCCAGCATCTGTCCAGTTGCCCATTCCGACATGCCCGCCCTGCTGTTGTGGAACATGTGCATGCCATATGTAACCTGTCTAATGGAGAGGGAGACCCTGATCAGTGCTATTTCACTGTGGGATCATTCACCTTGTATGGGGACGGAGCGTAGACCCTTCCAAAATTCATATTTATTTTTTGGGGCTTTCTTGGGAGTGTTTTTTGATGTTTTCCATTACTATCATTATTGCCCAGCTTGAAGATGATTTTTTTTTATTTTGTTGGGGTCATTTTCAATGTTTATTTGCACTTTTGTTCTGTGCACATGTATCACACTTATCACTTTTTTGTAGGTTTCCCTGGTTTTGCTGTACATTGCTGACAGAAATGGTTTCTTTTCCCTTTAAATCAGCTCTAACGCGAGGTTTTCACTTGCGTTAGTTTTGGCCTCGAATTTCACATCGTTAGTGTGCGGGGAGCCTCTCCCCTCCCACTCTCCACCCATTGACCCCTTCTCTCCACCCCTGCGGAGCCTTCCTCCGCCCTCCGGGAGCCTTTCCACGCCTTCAGCGCTCGTTTGCGCGTGTGAGCGCGCACTAAAGCGCATTTTTGCCCCGTAAAGCGTCAATAGCGCGCACTAAGGTACCTTAGCGCGCTAATTGCACAGCGCGCATGTTAAGAAGGTTTAGTAAACATACCCCATAGAAACATAGAAACATAGAAACATGATGACAGAAAAAACACCACATGGCCTATCTAGTCTGTCCTTCCATAACAACAACTACAACAGTCCACTTTTTACCTTTAGAGATCCTCTGTGTTGGTCCCATGTTTTTTGAATTCAGTTACTGTCCTCATCTCTACCACCTCCACTGGGAGACTATTCCATGGATCCACTACTCTTTCTGTAAAGAAATATTTCCGCATATCACTCCTGAATCTATCTCCCTTCACCCTCATCCCATGTCCCCTCGTAGCAGAACTTGCTTTCAATTGAAAGAGGCTCTCTCCCTGAACATTTATGCCACGGAGGTATTTAAACATCTCAATCATATCACCTTTATCCCGCCTTTCCTCTAAGGTGTACATATTAAGATCCTTAAGTCTGTCCTCATATGCTTTATAATGAAGCCCACTAATCATTTCAGTAGCCACCCTCTGCACCGACTCCATCCTGTTCACATCCTTTGAAGGTGCGGTCTCCAGAATTGCACACCATACTGCAAATGAGGTCGCACCAAAGACTTATACAGAGACATTATCACCTCCTTTTTTCTGCTAGCCATTCCTCTACGTATGCACCCAAGCATCCTTCTAGCTTTTGCCGTCGCCTTTTCTACCTGTTTAGCTACTTTAAGATCATCAGACACAACCACGCCTAGGTCCCGCTCTTCTTTAGTGGACAAAAGTACTTCATCTCCTATACTGTATTGCTCCCTTGGATTGCTGCAGCCCAAATGCATGACCTTACATTTTTTAACATTAAATCCCAGCTGCCAAATTCTAGACCATTCTTCAAGCTTAGCTAGATCCCTCCTCATGTTATCTACACCTTCCTGGGTGTCTACTCTATTGCAGATTTTGGTATCATCTGCAAAGAGGCAAACCTTACCCGACAGCCCTTCCGCTATATCACTAACAAAGATGTTAAAAAGAATCGGACCAAGGACAGATCCCTGGGGCACACCACTGGTAACATCCTTCTCCTCAGAGTGAGCTCCATTTACTTGTACTCTTTATCGCCTCCCACCCAACCAATTTCTAACCCAAGCAGTAACTTTAGGGTCCATCCCTAGGGTGCTCAGTTTGTTTATAAGTTGCCTGTGAGGAACAGTGTCAAAGGCTTTACTGAAATCTAAATACACCACATCTAGAGCTTTCCCTCGGTCCAACTCCCTGGTCACCCAGTCAAAGAAATCAATCAGATTTGTCTGACAAGACCTGCCTCTGGTGAATCCATGCTGCCTTGGATCCTGTAATCCTCTGGACTCCAGAAACCTCACTATTTTCTCTTTCAGCAGCGTTTCCAATAATTTACTCACCACCGAAGTTAAACTAACCGGCCTGTAGTTTTCAACCACAACCTTACTTCCGCTTTTGTGTAAAAATATGGGGACTGGGTTGGCAGGAACCACAGCTGGGACTTGAATCTGTGACCTGCTCCTGAACACACTTGCTGTGTGCCCTGCACCACCGTGTTGCCACAGAGACAGTGCAAACCCTGGAGATACCATGACTGTTTGTCAGTCAGAGCCTGTCTGTTGCAGTGCACGGCACCCACCTAAACAGGGCTGGGCCATGGTCTGCTGTGGGCAGCAGCCACTGCCCCCTCCACCACCAGTACCCCTCTGTTACCATGCTGACATGCCCTTCTGCTGGTGGTGCTGGTGGTGTGCAGTCTCAGGCCATCCAGTGTGTGGGTAGGCGGCTGCCTATGGTGCGGGTTCTGGGGTAGGGGTGCCTATATAGATGTCAACACTTCCCCCCAGCACCACCTGCAAATGTTTTATATCCTTGGGGGTACCTGCTGGGTACTATCCCCTGTGACACTGTGGGAAACACACTCGTGCCCGTGTTGGGCCCTCATCAGTTGCTGTCTGGCTGCTCTACTGTTTGAGCATCGTATGGGCCACCTAGGCATCACCCTAGTCTGCACTGTGGCCCAGCTGCACCACAGCATGTGCCGCCTGCAGCCCTCTGTGTCCCCTTTTCCAGCATCTGTCCAGTTGCCCGTTCCGACATGCCCACCCTGCTGTTGCGGGACATGTGCATGCCATAGGAAACCTGTCCAGTAACAAGGGAAAGCCCTAATCAGCGTTATTTCACTGTGGGATCATTCACCTTGTATGGGGACAGAGCATAGCCCTTTCCAAAATTGATATCTTTTTTTTGGAGCTTTCTCGGTAGTGTTTTTTGATGTTTCCCACTGATATCACTATTGCCCAGCTAGGTTATGTTTTTTTTCCAGTTTGTTCAGGTCATTTTCAATGTTTATCTGCCCTTTTGTTCTGTGCACATGTATCAGACTTATCACCTTTTGTAGGTTTCCCTGGCTTTGCTGTACATTGCTGACGGAAATGGTTTCTCTTCCCTTTAAATCTACTCTAACGCCAGGGTTTCACTGGCGTTAGTTTTCAGCCCCGAAATCCACAGCGTTAGTGTGCAGGGAGCCTCTTCCCTCCCACTCTCCACCCATTGACCCCTTCTCTCTGCCCCTGGGGAGCCTTCCTCCGCCCTCAGGGAGCCTTTACTCCGCCTTCAGTGCTCATTTGCACCGCTGAACGCCGCTGAGCGCGTTAGCGCGTGATAAGGTACCTTATCACACGGTAAAGCACCATTAAGCACGGTAAAGCATGTGTCAGAGCGCACATTAAGACGGTTTAGTAAACATACCCCTAGGTTCTCAACTATTCGAGACAACCAGTCACATTTCCTTAAAACATAGATGTAATCTTGGATGGGTGCCCTGTTTTCCAAATGTTTTCAAAGTTTTATTTTTATCAGCTCTATTTCCCATTGCAATAATTACATATCTTTTATATTTTTAGTGTTTCTAGGTGATACTTTGCTGTTTGCCACAGTACACATAAACTCCAATTGTGTCTTGCACCCCTCCTTTGTTCAGGTGGTTAATATATCAGTGGCAGTATTAAGGCTGCATACTGATTACTCGCTTCACAATTTTCATACATATCCTCTTAAGCTCTCATTTTTACATTTTTTGGGAATTTTAATGTGTTACCTTTCTGCTACCCTTCCCCATCCAGTGGGATTTTAGACTGTCACATTGTGAATTATGCGATTTTTATTAAGTTGTTCTGTAGTTCTGCAAAAACACGGCTCAGGCGACTTGTCATATTGTAGCATGATACTATGGGGTTATAAGCATTGGTTAAAGATCGGAGGATTTTCATTCTTACAGTATTTTTAATTTTTTTAGCTGTACACATTAATTATATATTATGGCACTTCATTATTAGAAAATCATTTGTTCTTGCCATGTGCTTGCACTGAATTGATGATAGTTCCGTTTTTTAATTGTTGAGATTTATGATTATATATACATGTTCTTATAGACCCCTTTTTTACATATTAGTTTGGAATTTTGCCCTTTGCTACCAATATAGTTCTAATTAAAGATACCTATTACTTAAATATAGGGCCATGACCGCAGAATTTAGATGATACAATTAGCCTGGTTCCGTTTCCCTCTTTTATTTACAGAATATTAATTTAAGATATGTGAATTTCCCACATAGTTGCTTCTTTGACTCTACACCCAATGAGCAGCATTGCTACAACTCCTGATGATTAACATCTGCACCATGACATCATAGAAACCTTGTCTTAAATTTAGCACCATAATGAACGGAGGGTCTTTTCACGTTGAACATATTGAGCACCCATGAGTAAGCTGTGCATTTGTTTTTGAGTCTGCACATTTGGCGATACTATTTGACAATATATGCTTAGCATTATTACTGACCTTTACATTTTATATGTTTCTCATACCATTATGTCAGCATGTCAAGCTCCTCAAGTGAGATACACCACAGTCTATCTACCGAGGCTATCCTTGCTCCAGGTCCTCAGAATGACTTCATGGGTAGTTTATTGAATACATGATAGCTCAGCTCGAGCTAGAGGCAAGAATGTCACTGTAATTTATCTTATCTTTAGGTGGTTTATCTAATTTGTTTTTTGTGACAATCTCCTGCTGGTGAGTAATTGAATCTCCATTTCTGTGCATATAGCTTTTGGTTCTCTTGTTCTCTGGGTCATTTCAGATACATATACGTACCCTTTGAATTAACCTCTAATGTTTTTGCATTGTTTATCACTCACTTTTCAGTATATTATCATTACACGTGTAATTCATGGTCTATCCTTTGATGGATTTCTCTTCCCTTGTCTGGCCTTTTATTATTATAAAATTAACATATCTCTGTGTATTTATATTCTGCATGGGTTTTTTATATGTATGTATTATCTTATTTCAAAATGCCAGGTTGCACCTCTGATTTGATCTCTTATGTATTTATATATGCTTTATTTATTTATTTATATATTATTGATTACCTATTTATTTATTGTGATTTTTTAAATTATTATATTGTTATTCTTTTACTGTAGAGGTCTTATTCTCTTGAAGAAGGCTGCCTGGCCGAAACACGTGTCGGATGACCTCAAAGAGCAGAACAAAATTCATCATGGAAGGACTACTTTAATCAGCCAAATTTGTTTGTTCTCTTTGATGCTGCAGGAAGGGTGTTCTTTCTATCCCTCAGAAACCAAGGATTGCCATGATGTGCTCCTTTGCACATCATAATGTAAAGTAACATCTTAGAAGGGACGTCTAGGAAGAATCTAGGATGTCCAGTGCAGAATGTCCAAAAACCAGGGAGTGGAAGCACTGCCTTCTGACTGCCCCATCTCAATCCCAAAAATTGAATGTCCCAATAACTGGTTCTAGAGACAGGCCCCACGCAGATTACAAAGCAGGGTATGTGAATGGGAGTAGGCTGTTTTACAAATGTGGACGTCCCTGAAGTGCAAACCTGCAGAACTAGATACATGGATGCCCTGTTCTAGGTAGGTCAGAAGGGGGACAGCTATGTTATAAGATTAGCATGTCCTGCCCTGACATCTCATATACTCACATGCGGCTGTGGGCCAGAAATATGTTTGGAATATGTATTTACAGGAGGGTTTCTTTGGCTGGGAAATATCAATCGCTGCAGTGTAAGCACAGTTTGTTCTAGACCCTGGAAGCTTTACAGCCATAAAACAAGCAATTTTTTGCACCTTATTCATAGTTAAGAGCAGGTATAAGTATGGATGCCTCAACAACCAGGGTCTGACATGCTTGTGCCATTCTGAAATGATACCACAACATGCAACTCTCTTGCTCCACCCATGGCACGCCTGCTCTATAAGCCCGTGCTATCTGGACATTCTTGTGCAGGGGACGTCTATATACTCAGCTTTCTGAAATGATTCCACAGTAACATAGTAACAGTATATGATGGCAGATAAAGACCAGTATGGTCCATCTAGTATGCTCAGTAAGGTGGCTAGAGTAGTTAAACCTGCCGCTCCGTGCAGGTCACCTCCCTCTATTTGTTGAAGTATAAAATATATTTAAGAATATTTTGATTGTATCCTCTTTATATAAAGGGATCTACTGCATCTGTCCCATGACATTTTGAATTCCATCACTGTATTTGCCCCCACCACCTCCATTGGGGAGGGCATTCCAAGCATCTACCTGCATTCCAAGTATTTCCTGACGTTTTTTTTTTTTTTTTTTTTTAAGTTTACCTCCTAGCGAGGAGGCGGGGCCAGCACGGCATCAATATGGCTGCTTGAGAATTTTCTCCTCTGACCCCCAACTACCATTCCTGTATACTACCGGGATTATCCCGCGCCCTCAAGAGTCTGGCTCGGCTCGGAGGTTCTAAGTATGGCTGGAAGCAAGCAAACAAGACTAGAATTTGGTAACCCATCTAATTCCAGAACAAAACGGTCCAAACCGGATCCGCTCTCCCCGCAGAAGCAGGCCTCTCTGCAGGAGAAATCAGAGAGCATGTCGGAGTTGTTACAAGCAGTGCGAGCGATCCGCACACGTGTAGACCTGAATGGGGATGCTTTGGCTGAGATGCAGGCCGATATGAAAGAGCTGCGGTCCCAAATGACATCGCTATCCTGCCGGATGGAAAAGGCTGAGGCGGCGATCACTAAATGTGAGGAGGGAGCACTGCAGGCAGCCAAATCGATCCGGAAGGTGGACTACCTGGAGAGATCAATAGAGGACATGAACAACAGGGCCCGACGTAATAACATACGTCTTGTCGGACTCCCGGAGGGTCTGGAGGGGAAGGACCCGATTTGCTACTTGGAAGCATGGTTACCGGAGCTTCTCCAGCTTGTCTTCGTTCGGCCTCTGGAGATCGAGCGTGCGCACCGTATACCGACCTTCACCACTGCGCAACCTAATAGGCCGCGTCCGCTAATATTTCGTCTCCTGCGACATCAACATGCCATACAGATTTTGGCGGCGGCAAAGGGGAAGCAATTGCAGCTACCTGAAGGGCAGAAAATATTCTTTTTCCCTGACTACAGCAGGCCCACGGTGGAGAAAAGGAAGGCTTTCCTCGCGCTTAGGCCCCGCTTACAGCACCTGCAAGCCCGATATGGCCTAATGAATCCGGCGCGGTTCAAAGTTACCTTGCATAATGTAACCAAGACTTTTGAGGACCCGCTGATCCTTAAACGCTACATAGAGGATCAAGAAGCTCTCATGATGCATCAAAATTAGATGCGAACGGTCCTAATTCTGCACTGGAGTATGTGAGGGAGCGGTGAAGAGTGATGGTCGCTGGGGGCTCTCTGGCCCTTTTTCAGGCCCGCTATAGCTGATCAGCCTTGCCTTGGCAAAAATATTGGGTTTGGTCCTTTGGGGATAGTTGCCAGTACTCTGCGGCGTTCCCATTCACTTTTCGTGGGATACCCGGCTCATTGGCTGTTGTATATTGTAGCATTTGTGATGTTAAGGATAACGATTACATATGTAGCTTAATACTTAGATATGGTGGTGGGGGTCGAGTCAGCCATATTTTACTATAGTCATGCTGACTTACCTATTGTTGGGGAATGGGGATGGGAAATGTATGTTGGTTCTCTGGGATCAGTGGGAAGGATGTGTCTTGAATATATGTATTTCTGAGATTGTGTATATGCTGGGGGGTTTTTCATTGTTTTTTTTTTAAGGTGCAATGGCTAATAATTTACAATTGTTGTCCCTGAATGTTAAGGGTCTCCGGTCTCCGGCTAAGCGACAGAAAATTCTGTCGTATTGCGGGAGGCAAAAGGCCGACATATTTCTATTACAGGAAACTCACCTCATGCCCGCGGAAGTGTCTAAACTAAACAATAAGAAATTTAGGGGCTTGTTTACAAAGCCGCGGTAGTGGTTCGCGATCGCGATCGCAGCCGCGGCCCCATTGAAATCAATGGGGCAGCGGCTCCGATTACGATCGCAAACCTCAACCGCGGCTTTGTAAACAAGCCCCTTAGTGTAATAGGTTCCTCTCCTGCATTTCATTAAAAAAATGGGGTGGTTACATTAATTAGGAAAATGCTGGGGGCCCTGGTTCTCAGTACATCTCACGATGAAGGGGGCAGATGGGCAAACTCTCTCATACAGGTTGGAAATCAGACCCTCTCAATCTTTAATATCTATGGCCCTAACTCCGATGACCCTTTCTTTTTTCGTGCACTTTCGGGCAGACTCCAGATGGAAACTGGAGCCCCCACTATTGTGGGGGGAGATTTCAATCTGGTGCCTGATGCTCTCGTGGATCGTTCTCCTGGGAGAGTAGAAAAACCTTCCAAGGCATTATTAGCCTTTCAGGCTCTTTGTGAGTCCTCTGGCTTGGTGGATGTCTGGCGGGTACTCCACCCTAAGGGCAGGGATTTTACCTATTTTTCCCCCTTTCATAAGTCTTCTTCGCGTATTGATTTTTTTTTGGTGACAAAGTCCTTGGTCTCCTGGGGCTGTTCGGCCGGTATAGAAAGTATTTGTATCTCTGATCATGCTGCGGTTATGCTACAATTTGAGCTACAAGGCTTTGACCGTCCCGCCCCGCCTTGGGCGTTTAATAGAGCGTGGTTAGCTGTTCCTTCCTTTCAGTCAGAAATTCGGGAGGTCATCAGATCTTATTTTGACACCAACAAGGTGGGTGACACCGCGATCTGGGCCTGGTGGGAGGCATTTAAGGCCACTCTCCGAGCTGCCATCACTAGTTACGCAATTCGGGAGCGTAAAAGACAAAAGGCTCACTTATCGGCCCTTGAAAACCAAATTAAGGCAGGGGAACGATTATGGGTGACATACCCTAATCCTAACATTTTGCTTAGACTTCAAAGGTTACGATATCAATACAATGAGGTAGTCTCTTCAGAAGTGGAGCATACTTTGCTACAGCAGTCGGCTAGATTTCATGTCGAGCGAAATAGGGCGAGTAAGACTCTCGCTACAGCCTTGAGAGGACAACAGGAGAAGAAAAGAATTGTTTCCTTGCTGGACGACGAATCAGTATCACAAATGACGAGTGAAAGCATATTGAATGAGTTCTCTAAATTTTACGGAAGACTATACTCCTCAGATATCAACCCAGACACAAACGCTTTCTCTGCCTTTCTGGGAGAGCTTTCTCACCCTTCAGCATCCATCCGACAGGCGAGGGAGCTTGGCGCCGCGTTTTCCAGCAAAGAATTGCGTTCTGTTATCAGAGGAATGCCCAGGGGCAAAGCCACCGGTCCAGATGGAATTCCGGCTGAATTTTATCAGGTATTCTGTGAGGATCTAATTCCCTACCTCCTGATATATTTCACAGAGTTAAGCGGGGAACAGGGCACCACGGGGAATTTCTCGGAGGCTACTATTGTAGTTTTGGAAAAGCCTGGAAAGGACCCCCAATTAGTGACGAATTACCGGCCGATTTCTCTGCTGAACTCAGACTACAAGCTTTACGCAAGCATTCTGGCGCAGAGGCTTACTAAAGTAATTGGGGATCTCATTCACCCGGACCAATGCGGCTTTGTTCCCGGGAGAGCCACGACGGATAATGCGCGGCTGCTATGTAACTTGTTAGAGAGGGCTTCTGCTAGTTCTCTGCCTTATATCGGGCTATCCCTTGATGCTGAGAAAGCGTTTGATAGATTGGAGTGGGCCTTTCTTTTTCAGGCACTACATTGGTTCGAGCTTGGGCCCGATTTTGTCAAGATGGTCAAAGTCTTATATAGGGATGCCAGCGTCCGTATCTCCGCCAATGGCATTCTTTCCAGCTCTTTTTCGCTCCAGAGGGGAACTAGGCAGGGGTGTCCTCTCTCTCCCCTTTTGTTCAATCTAGCATTGGAACCGCTGGCTATCGCCCTCCGGCAGCACAAGGAGATTGCTGGCTTCCGTTTGGGAGACTTACAGATAAAGCTTTCCGCTTACGCGGACGATTTACTGCTTTTTACTCAGCCGGCGGAGGTTCCTGCAATCCTAACGTTAATAGAGCGATACTCTGCGGTCTCTGGGTATAAAATAAACTGGTCTAAATCAGTTGCATTTCTGCTGAATAAAATCTCTAATTCGAACTTGATGGTGGAGTTTCCCTTTAGGTGGGCAGCTGACAAAATTACTTATTTAGGCACCCAATATTGTGCTTCGCGGGAAGATACCATCACTTCTAACTTGTCTGATCTCCTTTTGCTGATTCGTAAACGCTCTCTCTCCTGGTCCCCCATTCATCTCTCATGGTGGGGTAGATTGGAGACTATTAAAATGGTACTTACTCCTAAAATAAATTATGTGCTGGGTATGCTTCCCTTTGTCTTCCCCCGGTCTGCCTATGTAGATTTGGAACGATCGTTATTGTCATTTCTTTGGAGCGGGAAACGCCCACGAATAGCCATTCAGAAGCTTAAGGCATCTAAAGAGGAAGGGGGCGTTTTGTTCCCCGATTTTCAAAGATACCACCAAGCCCTTTTGCTAAAGCAAGGGGCCCCGTGGGCAGCTCTTGAGGACCCTGAACATAAACCGAGTTGGTTAGTGGTAGAGGAGCAGTTGGTGGCTCCTTGGCCCTTGCGACATCTGTTGGGCTCGCAATTTCCACGAGACGCCGAGACAGGGGGGGTTATTTTGGCCACTCAGGAGGCCTTTTTGCAGCTGGGTCGGCTCAAGAGCCCCCAAGGTACTTTTTTCTAGGCAAACGCCTTTGTGGTGGAACCCATCGTTTAAGATCCGCAACAGAGTGTTTGCCTGGCACAGATGGATGTGTAGTGGTATATGGGTCTTAGGGCAGTTATATTCTGATCAGAGATGGAAAGATTTCTCAGCCCTACAAAGGGAATTTGGCCTCCCCCTCTCCTGTTATTTTCAGTGGTTACAGCTCAAACATTGTTTGGAGGATAAGGGAGTGAAGGGTGGAGAGCTGGCCTCTGGTGGGTTTCCTTATCGCATTATTCAGGAGGCCCTTGGCCGAAGGGGTGCTATGTCCTTCCTGTATAAATCTATCCGGGAGTGCTTCCTAACGCCCAACCGGGGACTCATTAAGACTTGGGAGGCGGATATGGGTACCGAGATTTCTCCTGTTATTTGGAAGTCCCTGTGGGGCCCAGTAACGAGAGTGTCCCGATCAGCGGCACTCACTCAATCTCTGTTTTTTTTTCTGCACAGAGCCTTTATTACCCCCGTTAAGGTATCCAAATGGGACAAGTTGACAGCCGGCAGATGCTGGTCCTGTCAACTCGAGTTAGGTACCTATAGGCATATGTTTTTTGATTGTCCCCTGCTCCAAGATTTTTGGCATAAAGTGTGGGCTCGGGTGCAGCGTATTTTAGGGCTTTCATATCCCTTTTCAAGTACTATGGTGCTGTTAAGAGCGGTGGAGCCTTCTTTGTGCCTTACTAAGGAGCAGGCATTTTTACTTAATTTCATGTTAGCCATTGCACTTAAACTTATTCTTTCGCATTGGAAGCAATTTCGCTCTTTGCATTTTGAGTGCTGGTGGAATCTTGTTTGTTTTTATGCCAATCTTGAAAAATTATATAGCCAGCTGCATTACCCGAGTACACCGGCGTTCAGTGTAGACAGATGGGCGCTTCTTGATCAATATTGTGCTCACTCTTCTGTTTCCTGAGAGAGTGAGGTGCTCAGCTGGCAACCTCCATTATAGCGTAATCTGTAACAATTGTTCCACATTGATTCTCAGAGAACCGGAGGGGGGGGGGTGGGAGGGAGGGGTATGCGGTTTTGTTTGTATGTATGTTTGCTAAAAGCTTAAATAAATCTTTCAAAAAAAAAAAAAAAAAGTTTACCTCCTAGCAGCTTCATTTTATACCCTCTAGTTTTACAGCTTCCCCTTTTTTGATTAATACCCTTTAAGTATTTAAAGGTCTGTATCATAACTCCCCCGTCCCTCCTCTCCTCTAGAGTATACATATTTAGGTCTTCAAGTCTCTTATCATACATCTTCTGGTGCAGGCTTCAAATCATTTTGATTGTCTTCATCTGAACCATTTCAAGTCTTTTCATATCCTTTGTGAGATATGGTCTCCAAAACTGAACACAATACTCCAAGTGAGGCCTCACCAATGGCTTGCACAGGGGCAGTAATACCTCCTTCTTTCTGCAGGTTATTGCTCTCTGTATGCAACCCAGCATCCTTCTGGCTTTGGCCACCGCATTGTCACATTCTTTCACCACCTTGAGATCCTCAGACACTAGCACGCTGAAGACCCTCTCCTAGTCTGTGCACACCAACCTCTCATCCCCTATCACCCAGTCAAAGAACTCAATCAGATTTAATGCAAGGAAATAGAATTAGAAACTACTAGACAAAGAACAAGATTGGCTTTCCTAAAGCTATTAGAGTTAAAGAGAAAATTCCAGCCTCGAACTGGAATGCTACAAAATGCCCAAGGATTCATGTTGAATGAGGCAGAGAAGATCAAAGAAAGGTGGCAAGAATATACAGAGCCATTATACTATAAAGATCAAGTGGATAAACAGCCATTTCAACCTGTATCTTATAGAAACATAGAAACAATTTTGGCAGAAAAAGACCACATGGCCCATCTAGCCCTTTGAAGGCCTACTTTAAATTTTTAATCCACATTCTGCAGCCGGGTTAATTTTTGCATATTTCAGGAAAATTGTACCCGTCTTATTCAATATGTTCTAATAGTGATTTTCCTTCTGCTATGGTCATGTATTATATACCATTTGATAGGAATATTTAGTCAGAATTTTGGATCCCGAGAGTTTTGGGCTCGGCCTGGAAAGGGTTAGTCTGCCCTTCGATATCAACTACAATAGTCCCCTTTTTTTCTTTAGAGTTCCTCTGTGTTTGTCCCATGCTTTTTTGAATTTAGATACTGTACTCACCTCTACAACTTCCACTGGGAGACTATTCCAAGCATCTACCATTCTTTCCATAAAGAAATATTTCTGCATATTGCTCCTGAGTCTATCACCTTTCACCCTCATCCTATGTCTCCTCGTAACAGAGCTTACCTTCAAATGAAAGAGACTCTCCTGTGCATTTATGCTACAGAAGTATTTAAATGTTTCTATCATATCTCTCCTATCCCTCCTTTCCTCTAAAGTAAACATATTAAGATCTTTAAGTCTGTCCTCATTTGCTTCACAGCGAAGACCACTAACAATTTTAATAGCCACCTTCTGCTCCGACTCCAACCTGCTTTTATCCTTTTGAAGATATGGTCTCCAGAACTGCACATAATACTCCAAATGAGGTGTACCAAAGACTTATACAGAGGCATTATCACCTCATATTTTCTGCTGGCCATTTCTCTCCCTATGCACCCAAGCATCCTTCTGGCTTTCACAGATGCCTTTTCTACCTATTTAGCTACTTTAAGATCATAAGACACAAACATGCCCAGGTCTGACTCTTCTTTCATGAACCGAAATACCTCATTCCCTACACTGTACTGCTCCTTTGGGATTTAGCAGCCCAAGTGCATGTCCCCGCTTTTTTAACATTAAATTTCAGCTGCCAAATTCTAGACTATTCTTCAAGCTTAGTTAGATCCCTCATCATGTTATCTATTCCTTCTTGGGTGTCTTCTCTATTGCAGATTTTGGCATCATCTGCAAATAAGCAAACGTTACCCAACAGAACTTCCGCAATATCAATAACAAAGATGTTAAAAAGAATCGGACCAAAGACAGATCCCTGCAGCACCCCACTGGTAACCTTCTTCTCCTCAGAGTGAACCCCATTTACCTGTACTCTTTGTTGCCTCCCACTCAACCAATTTCTAACACAGTCAGTAACTTTAGGGTTCCTCCCTAGGGTGCTCAGTTTGTTTATAAATCACCTGTGCGGAATGGTGTCAAAGGCTTTACTGAAACTAAGTACACATCTAGGGCTCTCTCTTGCTCTAACTCCCTGGTCACTCAGTCAAAGAAATCATCAGATTTGTCTGACAAGACTTGTCTCTGGTGAATGCTTGCTGCCTCTGATCGTGCAATCCATTGGATTTTAGAAACCTCACTATTCTGTCTTTTAGTAGCCTTTCCAATAATTTACTAACCACAGAGGTTAGACTAACTGGCCTGTAGTTCTCAATGCCATCCTTACATCCGTTTTTGTGTAAAGGGACCACAAGTGCCTTTCTCCAGTCCTCTGGCACCACTCCTGATTCTAAAGAGGCATTGAAAAGGTCAGTCAATGGAGCCGCTAGAATTTCTCCAAGTACCCTCGGTATTCTTGGATGTATCCCATCCAGATCTATCACTTTGTCTAATTTTAGTTTAGCTAGTTCCTCACAAACATGGGGGTATGTTTACTAATGTCACCAGCGTAAGGTGCAGCGTTAAGGTACCTGAAGCCATAAAAGGCAATGGGCAGGTAGGGGACGTTCCATCGAAAAGGGAGCAATGGGAGTCATGGCAATGGGCGTCATGGCTGTTTGGCATAAAAAAAAAAGAGCAAAAGGAAATTGAACCCACAACCCTTGGCTTGGAAGGTATCAGTACTAACCAGTAGGCTACACCTCCACAGATCTTTGATCTGTTATCTGCTGGATACAGAAGGATGATGTGTTGGGACAGCAGCTTAGACAGGCTTCCCCATGGCTGATGTGCAGTCCTATATTAATCTGAGACCTATCCTACCTCTCAGATTCTGTTTCTGTTTTGTGCTCCAGTATTTTCTACCATATGCATGTTGATGTTAGGATGGAGTGATCGTTTCTTATCTCCGGATATAGAAAGACTGCTGGTCACCGCACAACATGTCTGCTGTGGTTACCAGGATAGGGTTAATCCACCAGTACCCATGATGCAATGCACATGCAGATTAGCAGTCTATAGCAGGTCACCAGATGGGGTATGCCTCTCAGCTGTAACTGTACCGGAGGGCAGAGAGAAGGTGGAGAGAGAGGGTCAATGGGCGGGGAGAGGCTCCTGCTGCACTAACGCTGTCACATTAACGCTGGAACAGTACTGCGAGTGAAAACCTGTCAATAAATGCACATTTGTAGGAGAGAGAAACCATTTATTGTCAGCAATGCATAGCACAGGCAGAGAGCCCAAAAAAGTGATAGTAGTGCTACATGTGCAGTAACAACATAGTGCCCAATTATGAAAGGGCACTATGGTGATGCTGCAAAGAGGGCTGTAGGGGGGAAGGTAGGGTACAGGGAAGACCTGGCAGTCACCTAGCTGGCACAGAGGAACACAGAAAATGGAAAACAGCAAGACAGCAGCTGACCAAGATCAAACTTGCCCAGTAGTCTGTGCTCCACTGTGTCCCACCCAGGGGAGACGTACCCTGCAGGTACCCCAAACGTCACACAGGAAACACAATGCCTGTAATGGGGCAAGCAGTGTACATCTGGGAACCACTCTAATAGGGGTCCACATACTCACCCCAGGATACATCCTAAACTGTCCGAACACCCAGCTATACGAAAACTCGTCACACCAGCCCCTGGGAAGGACAGTGCAGGGAACAGCCACGCGTTGCCTGACACATGCATACACCCAGCAGTTAAAAATAACTGCATTGATTACAGGAGAAGGCGGTATATAAATATTTTTAAATAAATAAAATAAATAAAGTGAATATACTGTACCCGCATTGCATACCCTAGCCTGTCCACAGTCTGCTGGCAGAACAGTCTATCTACCAGGTCCATCCTAGCCAATAGTTGCTAGATCACCGACCTGCCACCCCCAACCATCTCCCCCCATGTGGAAGGGCCATAATAGTGGCAGGCGGTGATGTGGGGGGGGGATGTGTGGATGTCCATGTATGCTCCCCACCCCAGACCCCCCACCCTAGGCACCCACCTACCTGCACAGTGAATGGCCTGGGACTGCGCACCACCAGCACCAACAGCTTATTGGCACATCAGCATGGTGGGGGAGGGGGCGTTGGTGGTGGAGGGGGCGATGACACCTGTCCACAGCAGACCAAAGCCGTGCCCTGTACCAGTGCATGGTGTGCAGTGCAACAAAGGTCTGTCAGATGAACAGAAAAGGTAGCCCCAGGGGCTACTATGCTTCTGTGGCAACAGTGTGGTGCAGTACACACAGACAGTGTGTCTTGGAACAAAAGGTCACAGGTTCAGGTCCCAGATGTGGTTCATGTAGACCATGTCCTTACATTTTACCCTACGTTGCAGATACAACATCATCATGTGCACTCCCCAAAGCACTGGCCAACAGGAGCACAAATACCCACACCCACAGGCTCCACTATCCAAAGCCCCATGGATTGTCCGGTTGTTGGGCCCGGCATGGAGTAGCAGTTTCCAGCAAAGCAGCACTACTAGCACCTGCATACCTTAGCAATGCCTGCACTGTGCCCAGGACCAGTGTGACGGGCAGGGCTGCCAACCACCCCTATCTTTGCACAGTGCCAACATAGGAGTGGGAGTGTGTGTATGTCTATCCATTATTTTGTGGCTGCCAACTCCTCACTGGGCTCACAATGTTTACACTGATTCCAGCATTAGCCTATCAATGTGCATAATGAAGAGCAAGGTATTGTGAGTATGGCATGGACAGGGCAGAATGGGCATCTGCACATGGTGTGGGACAATGGCTGGGAGATTGTAGTGCCCGACCATCACCTGCATGGACAGGGAGGCCACAGCATGTCATGCTGGGAGGTCACTCTCACTCTGACTGAGCAGTGACCATGGCATGTCTAGGTTCCCACATAGTGCAATACAGTGCTTTTCTCAATTGATATGTGTGGTCTCTGCTCTGGGGACCAATCACTGAGATATCTGCTTGGTGTCTGTGGGTACATCCCACGTCTGGGTGCACAGAGTTCCCCTGGGAAGATGCACTGTGGCCTGGCTAGCGGGCTGTCTGCAATTTGCATGTGTATGTCTGGAATGCCTTGCAGGGTGCAGACTAAGTATGCCCTCTGCTGGTGGATGTCAGTTTGTGGTGTGGGGCAGCTGCGTGCTTCCAGGCCATTGCCTTTGTGACAAGTACAGACCTACTGTACATTAACAGCCCTGGTTGCTGGTCCCACAGCCCATCATCATGTGCCTCCTTTGCAAAGATGTGGGGTGTGAGTCTGCTGGAGGCCAGATCCCATCCACCACCCTGGCCAAGTGAGGGCAGTCTGGTAGGTGGCACTAAACAATCTGCATGTGGATCCAGTATTCCCCCTGCCTCTGCAACAAGCAACCATACTAAACAGGTACCAGTCTGGGTGCATCATGGTCTACAAGGGCCAGATATGACTGGGGAATGCAAGTGGACCCAGAAATAGCCTAGGTATGTCTGTAAGGAATACCTGACACACAGCAATGCCTACCTCATCCAACCCGGGTACTGCGGACCTGGTGCTAGGTGCACCACCTCACCCTCTGGGTGAGTACAGAACCCACACAATGGCATGGTCTGTAGCTACTCTGTGCCAGAACACACACTACTCCGTGCCAGTAACACACACGGTCAGTACCCCCTACCACGGTGCGGTGCTGTAGAGGTGCATACCCCATCTGGTGACCTGCTGTAGACTGTGGACAGTTGATTTGCATGTGCATTGCATCATGGGTACTGGTGGGTTAACCATATCCTGGTAACCACAGCAGACATGCTGTGCGGTGACCTGCAGTCTTTCTATATCCGGAGATAAGAAACAATCACTCCATCCTAACATCAACATGCATATGGTAGAAAATACCGGAGCAGAAAACAGAAACAGAATCTGAGAGGAAGAATAGGTCTCAGATTAATATAGGACTGCACATCAGCCATGGGAAAGCCCCTCTAAGCTGCTGTCCCAACACATCATCCTTCTGTATCCAGCCATTGCAGATCAGAGAGCTGTGGAGGTGTAGTCTACTGGTTAGTACTGATACCTCCCAAGCCAAGGGTTATGGGTTTGATTCCCTTTTGTTCTTTTTTTTTTGTTTTTGTTTTTCTTGTTCTTTTTTTATGCCAAACAGCCATGATGCCCATTGACCCCTTCTCTCTACCCTCTCTCCACCCTCTGCAGGACTTGCCGCCACTGGGAAATGTTAACGCATGTTAACGTTGCATCGGGTGACGTTAACGCGCATTAACGTCACTTAATGCACGATAACATAGCTGCTGCTTCATTATCGCCATTTAGTAAACATACCCCATAGTCTTCTGAAAATCATTCAAGATCCCCATCACTTCTGTTCCTATCTGTGGGTGTTTTCTGATGTCCTGCTCCTGGCCCTTCATCTGTGAACACAGAACAGAAGTATTTGTTAAGCAATTCTGCTTTATCCTCATCAGTTTCTGCATATTCCTCACCTTCACCCTTGAGTCTGACAATAGCACTTTTGCCCTTCCTCCTCTCACTAACATATCTGAAAAATGTCTTATCCCCCCATTTTATTGCATTGGTTATTTCCTCCTCTTTTTGAATCTTTGCTTTCCTGACTACTTTGCTAGCTTCTCTTAAGTTTTTCCAAATATAGATGCCTGTCTTCCTCTCTCTGCGATCTCTTGTATTTCATGAAGGTTTCTCTCTTTTTCTTAACCTTTTCAGCTGCTTCTTTTGAAAAGTGTAGCAGCTTTCTTTTCCTGTTACATTTATGTACCTTTCAAACAAAAACGTTTGTTGTCCTTAAAATATCCTCTTTCAGTTTTGCCCATTGTTTATCTATAGCAGTTCCCATCCCACTAACAACTGTTTGAAGTATTGTCCCATCTTGGCAAAGTTAGTTTTCCCAAAGTCTAAGACCCTTGCTTTTTAATGGATTTTATCAGCCCTTCATCCTAATACTGAACCATCTGATAATCACTGATAATACTGAACATTATCATCTGATAATCACTGGATGCAAGATGATCTCCCACTGTAACATCATAAAAACTTTCACCATTGGTAAGCACTAAGTGCAGTATGGCCCCATCACATGTGGGTTATGTTACAAGTAGCATGAATAGATCTGCCTGTAGAGAATCCTGGATCTCCATACTTCTAAATGACACTGCAGCAGGGATGTGCCAATCAACATCCGGCATATTGAAATCACCTATTAGTAACACTTTTCCTTTCATGGCAATACTGCGTATGTATTCTATTAAACCTTTGTCCACTTCTACTCCCTGTGAGGGGGAGCTGTATATAACTCCAATGCAAATGGAGTTTCCTTTCCTCTTTCTAGTTTAACCCACAGTGCCTCCTCTCTTTCTTTTAAGCCCTGCAATTCTATAGCTTTAATATTATATTCACATATAGTGCCACTCCACCTCCCTTTCTTCCTATCCTGTCCTCCCTGAATAAGGTATAGCCATATATAATTACATCCCAGTCATGGTTGTCCATGAACCATGTCTCCATAACTGCCACTAAATCCAAGTCAGCCTCTTCCATTAAAACCTCAACATCTGGGATCTTATTTCCCATGCTATGGGCATTTATATACATACTGCATTCCAGATATTGCCCCTTTTACCCATTTATACAGAGGTATTTAATGTTATACTTACCTGGGGGCTTTCTTCACCCATCCCAAATGAATGGGAGGAGTGGTCTGGTGGTTAGGACAAGGTACTTCAGGCCAGAGGGGCCGGGGGTTCAAGTTCCACCTGGGAACAGCAATCTCAGGCCAGAGGGGCTGGGATTTCTAGTCCTGTAGGCACTCCTTGTGGTCTTGGACAAGCCACTTAACCCTCTATTGCCCATGTTCCCTGTAAGTATTAGTGCATGTGTCTCATATCCCCTTGTGTTAAATGTACCCCCCAATTGACTGCTTTGACCTGGTGAAAAGCAGGATATAAATACAGCTAAATAAATATAGTTTAAAGTCCTCTTCAATAGGTTAGCCAGCCTGCTGCTGAAGACACTTCGACCCTTCTTGGACAGATGGATGCCATCTCTGCTCTGCAGTTCTTGGAACATCATCCAGAAAACCAAAACACTCTCAATGACACCATCCATGCAGCCATGCATTCATCTCCAGGATGCAAACTTCTCAGCCTTTACCCTCAACTGGGAGGATTAAAGAGAACACCACCTGCACACCTATCTGTTTCACCCTCTGTTGCAGAACCATGAAGTCACTTTTGATACACTCGGAAGGATACCTAACAGTATCATTTGTGTCGGCATGGATACACAGCATTGGATAATATTCAGTAGACTCGATGAGACTCAGCAAACTCTCCATAATATCTTGGATTTTGGCATCTGGCAGATTGCATACCTCTCTGGATATCAAGTCTGGTTGGCAGATGGACACCTCAGTACAACTCAGAAGAGAGTCACCAACCACCACTACCCTTCTCTTCCTTGTGGTGACTGACTGCAACTTTGGGGTTCTCGAGCTCTGGTTCTTCCCTTTCCTCTGATGCTTCAACTTCCTCCACTTCCAGGGCTGTATACTGTTTCTTCAAGTCAAGGGCTGGAGTAGTTGTATTGTTGATAGTGGTGACTCTAGTCCAAGCTTCTTCATTCTGTTGCTTTCTATCTTCGCCTTTGTCAGAGAGCTTGGATGTTTCAAGAAGCATCTCATCAATGTACATTTCACTGTCTCAAATGCTTCTTAGCCTCACCACCTCTTCCCTGAGCTCCTCCACTTGTTTCCTGAGAACCTCAGCATGCAGGCATCATACACTTATTTATTTATTTTTTTAACATTTCTTATATACCGCCTTTCATGATATCAAGACGGTTTACATTGAATAAAGTGAAATTACATTGAAAAGGGAATTATAACTTGGAGATAACTATTTACAGGGAACATGGGCAATGGAGGGTTAGGTGGCTTGCCCAAGACCACAAGGAGCACTTGTGGGACTAGAAACCCCAGTCCTTCTGGCCAGGCCCGTCTTTTGCCAGTGTGAGGTCCCTATGAACCAATTATTAAAACCGAACAGAATCAAAAGATAACCATCACAAATATGAGATTCTGATTAAATAGGAACCCGTTCATAAAATTTCTTTTTGTCGGAGATAATCGTCAAAGTAAGCGGGAAAATTTAACAACTGCTGACCACCGCGACTGTTCCTTTTTTTATTTTTATTCAAACAATAGAAGTTTGATTGTACTTAGCTCATAGAGAATTTCGAAGAAGCAGATAGAATGCCAGATATCATCAGGTTGACGACGTGTTACACGTTTCGGGTTAATCATGTAGAAATATAACCCTTCTTCAGGTCAGCTCATCACTGGCAACGCAACTTGAATTCTGCTCTAAGATTTAGAGCCACTTTTCAAATAGATATTGGGTGAACTCCTCTTATACTTCGGCGTCTGACGTCACCGTTCCACAGACATTCAGCAGCCCAGTAGCCATCATGTGAGCTTGTGTAGCCAATCCAAACAGTAAGGAAGACCTCACTGACAAGAGAACACCTTACAGGGTTAGCTACTTTTAGATAATAGTATACCAGTCTATTTGCATGTTGAGGCCATCAGGATTGACAGTGTTTAAACGAAAAATCCATTTTTGTTCTCTAAGTTGTAATCGCTGTTCTCGATCGCCTCCTCTAGTGTGAGGTCCCTGGCACCTGGTGACCTGCAGGGGCCCCGGATGGGCCAGATCCCACATGATGAGCCCAGCTGCCCATGTCATGGACTCCTCACTAAAGCCTGGGCCTGATGCTGTTTAGTTTCTGAGATCAGCTGTGATCAGGCTCACTCAAGGTATGTTTCATGGGCCATAATATTAACAATACAAGAATAAATAGAAATTACTAGAAAGGCCCTACCATAGATAAAAAACAAAAATGTCATTGCCACACATTAGTACATTTAGGATATTCTAAAGGTTTGTAAATGACACATTGAGTGCTTAAATGCACAACAGCAGGACTTGGTAAGCAGAAGGACATAAGATTTATGCTCTCCAAGAAATGAAATAATCAGAATAAAAATGATTGTGCTTACTCTTAACAGGGAACATGGTAAAGTAAACACAAAAAAACCTTGATTTTCCAAACTCTGCTTCTTCAAGTCAATGAAAGTGAGCAGAGTTTATGGATACTAGAATCTCTGAGCTTATTCTACTGCCAAAACTCAACCCCTCCACTTAACACGTATAGAAGGAAACCTTTGTCATGCAAACTAAATAAATCTACAAAACCAAACAAATAAGATATATGGATGTAAGGAATCAATTTTAGAAAGAAAAGCAGTGGGGATTTATGGAATTTAGATTATTTTTTAATCCCTTTGTGTGCAGATGGGAAAACTGTTAAATTGGTGCTTTTGCTAGAACCTTAGGGGCATGTTTACTAAAACCCCGCTAATGTGCGGGCCGCGGTAGTGTGCGGGTGCCATATAAGAAGTGGGCGTTCCGTCCTGAAAAAGAAAATCCAGAATTTACATATGCGCTAAGGTGCGCGGCGCCCATGTGCGCCCTGCACATTAGTGCATGAGATAGCTGCGCGGGAGGCATAAGCTGCGCGCTGATGTGCACACAGAAGAGCAGAGCCACAGCACAATGGTCAAGGCACTTACCAATGGTGCAGGGATCAGGGGTTCAATCCCCACAGTGCCCAATGAACAAGGCCAGCTGAGGCATTATGGGGAAGATTGCTTTTGGAGTCATTTTATGTTTATTTTAATTATCACTACTAGCAAACGCACTCTCAAAGCGTGTTAACATAAGGCGCCCTATAAGGCACATTTTAAAGTGCACTGTCAGCCAAGGCACCCTAGAATGTTGCTTATAGGGCGCTTTAGAGGGTGCCGTATGAGGTACCGCAAGGTCAGAGTACTGTTTTTTATGGCAGCACTGTGCAGTTTAAGGAATGAAAAGCATAAGTAGTTGCGCTGACAAGCAAGGAGGAGCAGCAGTGGAGCACAATGGTTAAGGCACTGACTGCTGATACAGGGGTCATGAGTTTGCTCCCCAGTGTGCCTAATACGTAAGGCTGGCTGTGGCATCAGCTTTGCATTGTACATATTTTTTTCCTGCAGCACTTTATTTTTATTTTATTAATTGCTGCCAGCAAACACGCCCTCACGTGCCGTAATTGAAGGTGCCGTAGAAGGCACCCTATAAGGCACTCCATAGGGCACATTATAAATTGCACTGTCCGCCACAGCACCCTAATAGGTCCCCTATAGGGCACCCTATAAGTTGCGTCACAGGATAATGTATAGTGCACCTTATATGGACAGGAACCATAAGGTACCCTATAGGGCGCCCTATAAAGCACCCTCAGAGGCACCTTATGGGTACAGTACGCTGAGGGTGTTTTTGCTGGCATCAAAATATGTACATTAAAAAACAGATAATGCATTGGACAAGCCTATCAAACAACCCCACTGCGGGTTTGAACCCATGACAGCTGATTTCACAAGCAGTGAAATAACCATTGGGCTACAGCTCTACAGCTGCTAGCAAGCCCCTAGCTGGCTGCAGAGAGCCTGCATGTCACCACACAGACAGTCTGCTGTGGTCACCAGGATAGGGTTAGCCCACCCGTACCCATGATGCAATGCACATGCAAATCAACTGTCCACAGATGAACACAGGATGGCGAATGCACCCCCACAGCACCTCGGCCTGGTAGGGGGAAGTGACTGTGTGCACCCACACAGCACCTCGGCCCGGTAGGGGGTACTGACCGTTTTACTGGCACAAAGTAGCTACACACCGTCACATTGTGCGGGTACTGTGCTCACCCTGAAGGTGCAATGAGACACCCAGGACCAGGTCCACAACACCTTCCGTGGCTGACAGAAGCTATGCCAGAGATCCAAAGCAGTGTTAATGTGTGAGATAGGTAGTTTCTGCACAAACACCTTGGATATCTCTGTCTGTGTCAGTCAGGTGTAGCTCTCTATGGACCTCTAGGTGGGCTATGTACTACTACCACCACCACCACCCTCCTTCTCCTCCTCCAGGGCTGAGGGTGGTAAACAAGGTTTCCTATCAATAGATCCACATTCTACTTCCCTGCAAAGGTGGCAGTAGAAGGTACCATCAACCCCCGTCCTGCTGAAGAACAGACACCCCACAGCACAGGCAATGCAGCTCTACACACATCCATACAACAATAGCAGACAGACATTAGGCCTGGTTATGGTAAGATGCACCCCACCACTATCTGATATTCTCCTGCAGCAAGTCATCAGCCACTGCACCCTGCAAGCCACTCCATCAAGACACATACCAACTGCAAACAGTCTGCTAGTTAGTCCATAGTGCATATTCCCAGTGAAAATGCATGCACCCAGAACTGGGATGTCAGCATACACAGCAAGCAGATATATCAGTGACTGAGCCCCAAAAGAAAACTCATATCTATCACACAAGAGAAATATTATATAGCACTATGGGGGTGCCTAGCCATGCTGTGGTCACTGCACAGTCAGGGTGAGAGTGATCTCTCAGCAGGACATACTGAGGTCACCCTGTCTGTGTAGGTGGTGGCCGGGAACTAAAATGTCCCAGTCAGTGCCCTATGCCCTGTGCAGTTGCACCCTGGCCAGGCCACCCTGTCCAGCCTATACCCATGGTACTTTGCTCCTCATTATGCAAATTGGCAGGCCAATACTGGCAACATTGCTGGCAGTGTGGGCTGTGGAAGGTGTTTGCAGCCACCACACACTGGATAGACAGACAGCCACCCCTACACCTATGCCAGCATTGTGCTACTATAGAGGAGTTCAGCAGCCATACCCACCACACCAGTCCTGGGCACAGTACAGGCATGGATATGGTACGTAATAGTGTTGGGGGTCACTCCACAGGGTGGTAAACACTGTCAGAGACCAGACCTGCAGCACACACCGCAGACATCAGAATGATTGTTATGGTGGAGCTCAATGAGCAAAATGTGCTTAACGTAGGAATTGATATCTGCCAGTTATCATAGGAAACGTTTGATAGCTGTGTACCATATACCCAGGTGTAGGGTGGCATTGCTAAGGTATTCAACTTCCAGTATTGGGAGATACAGGCAGGGCCCAATGTCCTGCCTCTCCAGGAGGCATTGGCCAATGGGGCCTGTGGGTGTGGGTGTGGGGGTGTCTGGCCCTGTTGGCTGCTGCTTTACGGCAGTTTCCCAACTCCAGTCCTAGTGTTCCAAACACTGTTCGAGTTTTCATGCTGTCCCTCATAAATATGCATGAGCCACATCTGAATACCATGGGTGTGGTGCATAGATATGCAGCACAGGCATCTTTATTAGAGGCAGCATGGAACCTGAATGGTGTGGGGCCCTCCAGGTCTGCATTTGGGAGACTCTGCTCTAGGTAATGCGCCTGTTTCTGGTGTCTGTGTTTGGTGCGGTAAAATATAGGTGTATTAACCATGTGTATGTTCTCAGCAATACAGGTTTGTCCTTACTGTCACGGTTTAGTTGTGGGAAAATTATGTGGACAGGATTGGCAGTAGCCCCAGCTGGCCTTTGAACCTGTGACCTTCTGTTTTTGCACACACTGTCTGTGTGCACTGCACCACCATGTTGCCACAGATATGCTGCATTCCTGGGGAGTCCATGACTGTACATCCAACAGAGCCTGTCTGTTGCGGTGGATGGTGCCAGCCTGCACAGGCCTAGGCCACTGTCTGCTGTGGCTTGCAGCCACTGCCCCCTCCACCACCTGTACCCTTCCGCCAACATGCAGACATGTCCTTATCTGGGAAAAAGCATATGACCTGATTGAGTTGTGGCACTCCAGGACTGAATTTGGGGGACTCGGCTGTAGGTAATGCCCATTGTTATGGTTTGTGTGCGGTGTAGGGTAAAATATGGGTGTTTGAACCATGCTTATGTTCTCTGCAATAAAGGAGTGTCTGTACTATCACTGTTTAGTGGTGGCTAAAACTATGGGGACTGTGTGGGCAGGAGCCCCAGCTGGGATTTGAACCTGTGTCCCTCTGGTCTTACATGCACTGGCTGTGTCTGTTGCACCACACTGTGGCCACAAAGACAATGCAGTCCCTGGAGATAGGAAACCTGGCCTGACGAGTCAGAAACCCTGCTCTGCACAATTTTACTGTGGGCTCATTTACCTTGTATGGAGACAAAAGTGCAAATAAACCTCAAATATGACCTCAGAAAAAGGGTCAAACACCCATAACCAAGCAGGGCAACAGTGATATCACTGGGCAACATTAAAAAAACAATCCCAGGAAAGCTCAAATAAAATGAAATGATTTTTGAAAGGGTCTACGGAGCGTAGACCCTTCCAAAAATCATTTCTTTTTTGGGGGCTTTCCTGGGGGTGTTTTTTATTGTTGCCCATTGCTATCACTGTTGCCCAGCTGAATTATAATTTTTACAATTTTTCTTGTGGTCATTTTAACGTTTTATTTGAAATTTTGTTCTGTGCACATGTATCACACTGCTTACGTTTTGTAGGTTTCCCCGGTTTTGCTGTACATTGCTGACGGAAATGGTTTCTCTTTTCTTTAAATCGTCTCTAACGCGAGGTTTTCACTCGCGGTATTTTTTAGGTTGATTTACAGCCCCGCTCCTGTGCGGGGAGCCTCTACCCTCCCACTCTCCACCCATTGACCCCGTCCCTCCGCCCCTCCGGAGCCTTCCTCCGCCCTCAGAATTCCTTCCCACGCCCCTAGCGCACATCAGCACCCCACGCACATGTGCGGGCCCGTTAGTGTGACGCGCGCGTGTGTGGGGCACAAAAACGCACTATTAGCATGCGCTAAGGTACCTTAGTGCACGCTCAAGTGTGCCCCGCACAATTGCGCGGTTTAGTAAACATACCCCTTAGAGTTGTTACATATAATTCATTCACCTTCCTGTTCTGTCACTGATGTCACCTCTCTTAGGGACAAGGGAAGAGTGTAATATGCTGTAATGAGGGGGCAGTGATTGTGCCTGACTCAGTGGTTTTAGGGTGTACAATAGGTCCTGGGGTCAGTTGGTGTCTGCTCTCTCCTGGATGGGGGAGGGAGGAGGCTTTCAAACTCGGGTAAGTCACAGCAGGAAACCGCTTTCTCCCACATCAGCTCTGCAGGGGGTTAGGTAAATACAGTCTCTTAAAAGTAAACTCCCGAATTTCTGGGGCGTATAACTCCATATATTCAATCCAAGGGGAACATACCGGCTTTATTTATGGAGCTAGACAAGTTAGTATGTCTTTCAGATGAAGCATTAAACTGCAGAAAAGCTGAAGCCTAAGAAGCAACGCTCAGGTTCTCTCACCGCCTCCAAAGGTTTGCAGAGCTGGACTGGTGATTTTTGTTTAAAGTCAGACAGAGTCTGGAAATGCCAGGCGCTGCTAACCTGAGAGTTAACGACAAATAGCCCCTGCATCGCTCTCCTCTTCCCTCCAGCTGAGCTGAGACCCAGCTGAGGAAGTGAGGGGGGAGGGAGGGTGCACAATGATGCAACCTGCTGCCAATCTTTGCATAAATCATTGACCTCTCTGGTGCTGATTGGCTGCTGCTCCTGGGCACCCCACACCCTATTGGACAGCCCATCCCTCACACATTGTTGAAGCCCTGCCAGAAGGGGACTGGGGGAGAGTGGCAGGGGGAGGAGCAGGAGCAGCTGCTGGAGTCATCCCATGCTTCTTCTCTCCGTCTTTCCCTTGCTTCTGGCATCAGGAAGTAGTTAGCAGAGAGTGAGCCTTGGGTTTCAGCAGGTGCTGAAGTTTGCATTCAGCCCAGGCTCTGCTCATGCTGTTCTTTCCCCCCTCCAGGGGATTTTCAAACAACCTTTTGCAGTCAGAGCCTGGTGCAGACCCTTCCTGCAAGTACATTTGCAGTCCGGCTGCTGGAGCATGCAGGGCCCCTGGCACAATGCCAACCCATAAAGATAGGGCTGTTTCTGGCCCAAGGTTGCTGTCCTCTAGTGGGATTTGAACCCCCAACCTTCATGGCCTGAAGTAACTTGCCCCAACCACTAGGCCACTTCTCCCTTCTCTGAAACTTGGAACCTATCCTTCAATTGGCATTTGGATATCTTTCTGTACAGAGGGAGAAGCTGTAATGGGGGCAACAGCTTTAGCAATATGATTTTTCCCAGGTTTTGTTTAGTTGTTGTAGCTTTGGTACCTGTTGAAGTAAAAGAGAGAGACCTACCAAAGTCCCTACCTGTTCTTCGGCTGTCCCTTAAGAGAAAAAGCAGTTAACCTCTTTTAAGTGTGTTCTAACAGCACTGTTCTAGGTCCCTGTGTGTAGCTAATTGGGGAGTTGTCCTATAAAGCAAGAATGCTCACATTGGGTGAGTGAGTGCCCAGATGGGTAGGGAGGGATCAACATCTGATGAGGTCAGTGCCTTCAAAGAGTTAGTTGTGAATAGGTACCTGGAACAAAGACAATGAACTCTAACTGACAGAGCTTTGCCCAACACCACAAACAAACAAAATGTTCCTGTTTTGCAGTATAGAAAAAAGACTTAGCTTTTAAAAAGGAACACCAAAACATCTTTAAGAATTAACTTTTTACAAATAAACATAAAAACCCCTTTTAGAGCTTTCAGGCTGAGTTTTACCTTGATTGCAATCAGGAATCCCAGTACCTGAAAGGTCCAACCCTTATACAGCAGTACCTAGTTGCTTAGTCAGATAACCTATGGCCATAACACCTGATGAGGTGAGTGGCTTCAAAGAGTTAGCTGTGAATGGGTAGCTGGAACAAAGACAATGAACTCTAACTGACAGAGCTTTCCCAAAGAAATATATTGGCAGGCTGTACTTCAGAGGTAATAGAGGGTGAAATGATTTTTCCAAGGTCACAAGTGGGATTTGAACCCTGATCTTTTCTGTATTGAAACAGTGTTCTAACAATTCAACTACAGTTCCACCTTATGATCTGGAACCATTGGTGATAAAAGAAGTCAAAACAGCATTGAAAGCCTTATCAAAGAAGAAAGTACTGGGCATTTATGACATTCCCATTGAAGTATTACAGTAATCGGATGCAGCTGTTACCATACATTCAAGGCTCTGCCAGGGAATTTGGAAAAGAAATTCATGGCCAACTGACTGGAAAAGATCTATGTGTATACCAATACTAAAGAAAGGTGATCCAACTGACTGTGGAAATTATCGCACATACACTCTGCTCCCACACGCCAGCAAGATTCTACTCAAGATTTTTTAGCAGAGACTATAACTATACCTGGAACAAGAACTGCCTGAAGTGCAAGGAAGGTTCAGGAAAGGGCGAGGGACAAGAGACATCATCGCGAATGTGAGATGGATCCTTGAAAAGACAAAAGAATACCAAAAGGATATCTATCTGTGTTTTATCGACAACAGCAAGACTTTTGACTGTGTAAACCATGAGAAACTCTGGGCCACATTAAGAAGCATGGGTATACCAAAACATCTGAATGTTCTCTTGCACAACCTTTACATTGATCAAGAAGCAACAGTTCGAATTGAACAAGGAGAAACAGGATGGTTGAAAATCAGCAAAGGTGTACGATAAGGCTGCATACTTTTCCCCTACCTGTTTAATTTATATGCAGAACAAACCTTCAGAGAAGCAGGAGTGTATGAAGACAATAGAGGTGTGAAGATTAGTGGAAGACTCATCAACAGCCTTTGCTATGCTGATGATACCATATTACTGGCTGAAAGTGAAGACAATCTGAAACATTTGCTTCTCAATATCAAGGAACATAGTCTTAAGATGGGCCTACACCTTAATATAAAGAAGACAAAGATCCCGACAGCTGGCAAAATCAATAAGTTCATCGTTGATGGAGAAGAAATTAAAATAATGAACCATTTTAACCTACTTGGATCAACTATCAATACAGAAATGACAAGCAGTCAAGAAATACGATGATGCATTACTCTTGGCAGAATGGCTATGAGGGACCTAACCAAGATTCTCAAGAGCAGAGCTGTCCCTCTTCATACAAAGACTCAACTTGTTCAAGCCATGGAATTTTCAATAACGTCATATGGATGTGAAAGTTGAACTGTGAAAAAAATAGACAGGAAGAAAATCGATGCCTATAAATTATGGTCTGGCGATGAATACTGTGTATACTATGGAATGCCTGCAGAACAAAACAGTCAGTACTAGAGGAAATCAAACCTAAGCTTTCTCTAGAAGTTCAGATGACAAGACTTCGAATTTCATACTTTGGACACATAGGGGTATGTTTACTAAACTGCAGTAACGGTACATAACGCGAGTAATGTAACGTTAACGATCGTTCGCGCATCATAACATGCGTTATGACGTGCGAACGATCGTTAACGTTACATAACGCGCGTTAGCCGTAGTTAACGATCGTAAACTCCCGCGGCGCGGTAAAACACCACAGAAGGTGGAGAGAGGGCGGAGAGAAGGGGTCAATGGGCAGAGAGTGGGCGGGGAGAGGCTCCCTTCACACTAACGCGCTGATCTGAAGAGCTCAATTCCAACGCGAATGAAAACCTGCCGTTAAATGCACATTACAGGGGAGAGAAACCATTTCAGTGTCAGCAATGTACAGCCCAGGCAGGGAAACCTAAAAAACGTGAAAAGTGTGATACATGTGCACAGAACAAAAGGGCAGGCACCCTCGACTCCCATGGCTTGGCTCCCCCTCTTCCCCACCGCATGACCCACGGCTCACCTGCCAGGGCCTGGATTGGGTGACAGGGACCACCAGCACCCGGCCCAAGCCCCGGGGGGGGGGGGGATCTCCAGGCCCGATTGCAGGGTTGGTGCTGCTTATTCGACCTTTGAAGTGGAATAAGCAGCACGTCTCCTTTGACCCGGCAAGATGTACAGGGCCGTGTCTGAATCAGCCCTGTATGTCCTGCCAGGCTGCTCCACCCCCACTCTGTCAAAATCCTGCCCCCTCCTGCCCTCTGCTGGCTCATCTGGTCCGGCTGTTCAGGACATATGGAGAGAGTTGGAGTGGGAATTGTCCCGGATGGGTTGCAGGGCTGCACGTCCCACTTGGATGTGCAGCCCTGCAACTCGCATCTCAGAATCGGGCCCTTAATGTCCAATATCTCCTAAAAAAAGTGGCCAGTGAAATGGCTTTGGCCTATATATGCATAAATATTTGACACATAAAAGAATCAAATAAAACATGACCAATTAAAAAAGGAAATAGTAGGAAATAGTATAAAAACTGGGACATTGCCAGCACATGACTATTGACACCCTTATAAACAATTCAAATCAGTTTGAACAGAAAAACCACATTCCCATTGCAGTAAAATTAAAAGCATCTGTGATCAATTGTCAGTACTCACATGACTTGAATCAACCAATGAATGATGGCTTTAATGTTTGAAATGGTCACATTCATTCCCTGTTCCATTTTCACAATGGTGAAGACAAGAGAGCTGCTTGACACCATCCGAAAAGCCATTATCACCAAATATCAAACTTCAAAGGGGTACAAGGCCATCTCCAAAGACCTTGGGATTCCTTTGTCTACAGTTCACAATGTTTTTAAGATGTTTTATGCTCAAGGAACTACCAAAAACCTCACAGGATGTGGATTGAAGAGGAAAATTAATCCAAGAAGTCTTTGAAGGTTAGTGTGAACTGTTGGAAAAAGACAATTTACAACATCCAAGAGCTTAAGGCTGGCCTGGAGCAATCTGGAGTGGTGGTTTCATTCTGCACCATACACTGTGCACTAAACAAAGAAGGACTTAATAGGCAAAGGTCAAGGAGGACCCCATTGCTCAAAGAGACATAAAAAGGCACGCCTGATCTTTGCCCAAACCCACTTTGAGAAGCCATAATCCTTCTGGGGAAATGTTCTATGGACAGATGAAACCAAATGTGAGCTCTTTGGCAGTGCAGACCAGCAATATATTTATAGGCAAAGAAACAAAGCTTATAAGAAAAAAAACCACCCTTCCTAAAGTTAAATATGCTGGATGTTTTACAATGCTGTGGGTTTATTTTGCTGCACCAGAAACTGGAGGCCTGGAACTTATTAAATAAATTATGAAGTCAGAGGACTACCAAGGTATTTTAGAGCAAAATCTGCTGCCTAGTGTCAGAAAGCTAGGTCTGGGTCAAAGGTCATGGGTTCTCCAGCAGGTCAATGACCCAAAACATACATCCAAAAGTACAAAAGAATGGATGAAAAGGAAAAAAAATGGACTGTTTTAAACTGGCCAGCAATGAGTCCTGATCTCAATCCAATAGAGAACCTTTGGAAAGAACTGCAATCTGCCATTGATGGAAACATTCATGAGCTGGAACAAATCACAGTTGAAGAGTGGGAGAAACTACAAATGTATGAAGCTTATAGATGGCTACAAAGAAACATTTGGAGACTGTCATCACTTCCAAGGGTTGTGCAATGAAATATTCCATCCTCACTTCGTCCACCACCAATGAATACTCTGTATGACACTCTAATAATACATGGCAAAACTTAAGGCTGCTGCTTTTATTTCAACATACAATACTTAGGGAAATGTCTACTAAACTGCGTTAGCTGTTACCATGGGGTTAATGTGGAAATACTGCCTGATGGCAGCAACTAACACTGTGAAAATACACATATTGCAGGCACCTTTTGATGATATCTGCATTTACTGTGGTAAACAAGGGGGGGGGGTAGGATTGAGGCAGGTAGTAGGCATAGCCAATCATTGGCAGCCATCACACAACATTTTGTTAGGAAAGAGGTGTCATTAGCTGCAGTCAACTCTGCAGTGGGGCTGATTGTGGCCACAATTTATTTAGCTGTATTTATATCCTGCTTTTCACTGGGTCAAAGCAGTCAATTGGGGGATACATTTAACACAAGGGGATATTAGACACATATGCTAATACTTACAGGGAACATGGGCAATGGAGGGTTAAGTGGCTTGCCCAAGACCACAAGGAGTTCCTATAGGACTAGAAATCCCAGTCCCTCTGGCCTGAGATTGCTGTCCCCAGGTGGGACTTGAACCCCCAGCTCCAGCCTGAAGTACCTTGTCCTAACCACTATACCACTCCTCCCTGTGGCCACACAATTGCATCCCCATCGCCGATTGGGCCCTTTCCACCCTCAGATCACTATTGGTGCCGGGATCGTTGACTTAGCCGGGAGGTGCACCAATCCCCCTGGCAGTTCCCAATGTGGATCAGGAGCTGTCCGAGAGGGATCGGAGGCCAGGTTTGTTAATGTTGTCGGTGTTGCAGATCCCTACATCTACGGCATTGATAATGTTCTCTGATTGGAGGGGGCCCAATCAAGTTAGTAGAGAAAATGGTAACAATCAGGACACAGATCTAGTGAGAGGTATGTTCACCCGATCGCTACCTATCCTCCCCATTGACTTACCACTAAGACCTGCTCTACCTACCAATGCAGGTAACACGTTCTTTACGGTAAATACAAAATCTCTGCAGTATCCACAAGGGGAAAGCTGGGAATGCCCCATGCAGATACCACAGAGGTTTTGGACTTCACCACGGTGTTTTGCAGCTATCATACTCCAATAGTTGCAAAAGGCTACTGCGGTTTAGTAAACATGCCCCTTAAACTTTGTAACTTTTTACAAACTATAACATCTCCCTAATTATGTAACACTTCAATTGCTTCTCATTAGAACCTCATTATCTCCCTACTCCATGCCTTCACTTGGCCACCTGACTAGTCAGTGGCAATAAAGGGGGATGTTTACTAAAAACCGCACATTTGCGGTGCCGCACAATAGCATGTTAAAAGCGCACTTAAGAGCGCTTAAGCGCCCCGCACAGGTGCGAGGAAGCCACGCACCCGTGCGCGGCACACTAATGGGCGCCGCACAAGTACGGGCCCGCAAATGTCCGATAGAGGCGTGGAAAGGCTAACGGAGGGCGGAGGAAGGCCCCGGAGGGGCGGAGAGATGGGCAGAATGGGCGGGGAAGGGGAGGGGAGAGGCCCCTCGCACAGTTGCGGGGCCGAATTTACAAGTAAAAAATAGCGCGAGTGAAACACTCGCGGTACAGGGCATTTAAAGGGAAGAGAAACCATTTCCGTCAGCAATGTACAGCAAAACCGGGGAAACCTGAAAAACGTCAGCAGTGTGATACATGTGCACAGCTCAAAACTGCAATTAAAAATAGAAAATGACCACAACAAAATTAGTAAAAATAGTAAATCAGCTGGGTAACAGTTATAGTAATGGGCAAAACTAAAAAACACACCCAGGAGAGCTCCTAAAAAAAGAAATGAATTTTGGAAAGGTGTTTATTGGAGCCTTCCTGGGAGTGTTTCCTATGGTTGCCCATCAATAGCACTGTTGCCCAGCTTGGGTATATGTTATCCTCCTTTGTTTCGTGGTCATTCCCGGGTTTTATTTGCACGTTTGTCACCAGACAGGGTGAAGGAGCCCACAGTAAAAATGTGCAGAGCAGGATTTGCGACTCCACCCTGCCAGATTTACTATCTCCAGGGACTGCACTGCCTCTGTGGCCACAGTGTGGTGCAGCAGACAGAGCCAGTACCTCTAGGGTCAGAGGTTCAAATCCCAGCTGGGGCACTTGCCAGCCCAGTCCCCATATTTTACCCACCACCAAACAAAGATAGCACAGACACCCCTGTATTGCAGGGAACAGAAGCATGGGGAAATCACCCATATTTTACCCAACACCGCACACACACCACAACAATGGGCATTACCCACAGCCAGGTCCCCCAAATGCAGTCCCGTAGTGCCACAACGCAATCAGGTCATCTGTTTTGTCAGTGAGAAGGACATGCCAGCATGTTGGCGGACGAGTACATGTGGTGCAGGGGGCAGTGGCAGCTGGCCCCAGAGGACAGTGGCCTAGCCATGTGCAGGCTGGCACCGTCCCCTGCAACAGACAGGCCCTGCCGGATGCACAGTCATGGCCTGTCCAGGGAATACAGTCAATCTGTGGCTACACGGTGGTGCAGTGCACACAGACAGTGTGTGCAAGAACAGAAGGTCACAGGTTCAAGGCCCTGCTGGGGCCACTGCCAATCCTGCCCACTTATTTTTCCCACAACTAAACACTGATAGTAAGGACACACCTTTCGTGCCAAGGACATATGCAATGGTAATACGCCTATCTTTTACCACACTGAGCACAGACACCATGAACAGGGGCAGTACCTAGAGTAGAGTCCCCCAAATGCAGTCCTGGTGGGCCACACACCATTCAGGTTCCATGCTGCCACTCATACAAATGCCTGTGCCGTATAGCTATGCACCACCCCCATGGCATGTAGATGTAGCTCATGCATATTCATGAGGGACAGCAGGAAAACCCGAACAGTGTGTTGCACACCTGGACTGGAGTTGGGAACCTCTGCCGTAAAGCAGCAGCCAACAGGGGCGGCCACACCCACACCCACAGGCCCCATTGGCCAATGCCTCCTGGAGAGGCAGGACAGTGGGCCCTGCCTGCATCCCCCAAAGCTAGCACTTGCATACCTTAGCAATGTCACCCTACACCTGGGGTCTACGGTACACAGCTCTGTAACGTTTGCTCGGAGCACTGGCAGATAGATATCCCCACGTTACGCACATACTGCTAATTGACCCCCATCAGACCAACATGTTTGGTGTCTGCGGTGCATGCCCCAGGCCTGGCATCTGACGGTGTTTACCACCCTGTGGAGTGACCCCCAGCAGTAATGCGTACCATATCCATGCCCGTACCATGCCCAGGACCGGTGTGGTGGGCACGTCTAATGACCCCCTCAATAGTAGCACAATGCTGGCATAGGTGTGGGGGTGTGTGTCTGTCTATACCAGGGGTGGGCAAACCTGGTCCTGGAGGGCCGCAGACCAGTCAGGTTTTCGGGATATCTCTAATGAATATGCATGAGATATATATGCATTAGAGATATCCTGCCAACCTGACTGGTTTGTGGCCCTCCAGGGCTGGATCTGGAGACCCCTGCCTTACACCTCTGTCATTTAAGATTGTGAGTGGACAAGGTGCAGATGTCCAAGACATCAAAAAGGTTAGATAGAATTTGTCACAGTCCTCCTCACTTCTCACCACCACCAAAAAATTGTCTATTAGACAACTTTTTGGTGGTGGTGAGAATCGAGGAGGAATGTGACACATTCTATATACCCTTTCGATGTCTAGAACATCTGTACCTTGCCCACTCATGATCTTAAATGACAGAGGTGTAAGGCAGGGGTCTCCAAATCCAGCCCTGGAGGGCCACAAACCAGTCAGGTTGGCAGGATATCTCTAACGCATATATATCTCATGCATGTTCATTAGGGATATCCCGAAAACCTGACTGGTCTGCGGCCCTCCAGGACCGGAGGTGCCCACCCCTGGTCTATACAGTGTGTGTTGGCTACAAACACCTTCCACAGCCCCCACTGCCAGCGCTGTTGCCAGTATTGGCCTGACAATGTGCATAATGAGCAGCAAGGTACCATGGGTATAGCTCAGACAGGGTGGGCTGGCCAGGATGCATCTGCACAGGGCATAGGGCACTGGCTGGGACATTGTAATGCCCAGCCACCACCTACACAGACAGGGTGACCTCTGTATGTGCTGCTGGGGGATCATTCTCACCCTGAGCGTGCAGTGATGACAGCATGGCTAGGCACCCCCATAGTGCTGTATAGCATTTCTCCCCTGTGATATATATGGGTGTTTGTTGGGGTCTCTTCACTGACTTGTCTGCTTGTGTGTGCTGCCACCCCAGTTTTGGGTGCATGCATTTCCATCAGGACTATCCAGCAGACTCTGCACAGCTGGTATGTGTCTTGATGGAGTGCCTTGCAGGGTGCAGCGGCTGATGGTTTGCTGCAGGGGGATATCAGATAGTGCTGGGGTGCATCCTTGCATATCCAGGCCTACTGTCTGTCTGATATTGTGTTGTGGATGTGTGTAGGGGTGCTTGGACTGCCCTGTAGGGTGTCTGTCCCCCAGCAGGACAGGGGTTGATGGTCCACTCTACTGCCATCAGTGCAGGAGGGGGGGCTAGGATGGGGATCTGTTGATGGGAGACTCTGTTTGCCACCCTCAAGGGTGGGTGGGTAGGTAGGTAATTTGACCACCTAGGGGTTCATGGGGGTTTCCACTAACTGAGACAGACAGAGGTATCCATGATGTTTCTGCAGCACCTTCCTATCTCACAGGTTATTACTGTTGTGGAGATCTGGCATGGCCTCATTCAGCCATGGCTGATGTTGTGGACCTGGTCCTTGGCTCCACATCACACCCTCAGGGTGAGCACAGTACCCGCACAATGTGACGGTGTGTAGCTACTCTTTGCCGGTAGTCCACCCGCTCAGGACCCCCTACCAGGCCGAGGTGCTGTGTGGGTGCACACAGCCAATTCCCCCTACCAGGTCGGGTAGCTTTTGGGGTGCATTCCCCCATCTTGTGTGCATCTGTGGACAGCTGATTTGCATGTGCAGTGCATCATGGGTACGGGTGGCCTAACCCTATCCTGTCTACAACAGCAGACTGTCTGTGAGGTGACATGCAGGCTCTCTGCAGCCAGCCAGCCAGGGGCTTGCTTACAGCTATAGTGCTGTAGCCCAATGGTTACGTCACTGCCTTTGCAGCCAGAGGTTATGGGTTCAAGCCCACAGTGGGGTTCTGTGATAGGGTTGTCCAGAGCAGTATCCTTTATTACTGTACATATTTTTATGACAGCAGACACACCCTTGGCATACTGTACCCATAAGGTGCCTCTGAGGGTGCTCTATAGGGCGCCCTATAGGCCACCTTATGGGTGACATCCATATTGGGTGCACTATACATTATCCTGTGTCGCAACATACATGGTGCCCTATAGGGGACATTCTAGGGTGCCTTGGCAGACAGTGCACTGTAACATGTGCCTTACGGGCCTCCTTATGTTAACACGCTGTGAGAGCGGGTTTACTAGTAGTGGGAAATAAAATGAACTTTGAAGGCCTCCTATAGCACTCCTCACCATAATACATACTGCCCCAGCCAGCCTTGTTCACTGGGCACTGTGAGGGGTTGAACCCATGACCCCTGCACCATTGGTCAGTGTCTTAACCATTGTGCTGTGGCTCTGTTCCTGTGTTTGAGCAGCAGCGCGCCGTCTTGTGGTGCACAGAATTAACAGCGCGCCGCCTTCTGCCACCCAACCTTAACAGCGCGCCGCCATCTGCCGCCCACAATGAACAGTGCGCCGCCCATGCCGTATAACAAAAGAGTGCGCCGCCTTCTGCCGCCCATAATCAATATGCCTCCTACACCACTTTTGCCCATAAAAGTTGATGCCTCAGCTGGTCTTTTTTGTTGAGCGCAATGGAGGTTTGAACCCCCTGGCCCTTGCACCATTGGTCAGTGTCTTCACCGTTGTACTACGGCTCTGTTGTTTGGTTACGCAGCAGCGCCCCACTTAGCCTTCCCACGCGCTAATGTGGGCCCTGCACATTAGCGCGACGCGCACAAGTACGGTCCGTTTTTTTTCTTTTTTCTGCCTGACCCGCCCACTCCTTATATGGCACCCGCACACTAACGGGAACCCGCACAGCAACGGTGTTTAGTAAACCTCCCCCTTAGTCTTGATGAGGTCCACTGAATCTTGTGACATTTCTACCTTTCTCCCTTTCCCCCAACCTGTAGTGACGTCAAGCTGTGGCCTTGAAGTTCACAATGGCGTCACACACAAGCTTCCCTCCCTTTCTCATGCCCAATACTCCCTCCCACTCACTCTGATCCCAGAAGTAATCAGACCCCTTCAATTCCCTCTAGCTGCAATTGTAACTCCCCCCAGTTCTTACCTAACATCCCAACATAGGATGTGTGAGACAGGAGAATGCTCGTCCTGTGTTCCCCACCAACTTGCCCCAGCCATATGCCCACCCAAACCAAAGGACACCCAGTTCCCTCATGCTCTTTCCCACTGCTCTTCTCCACTGTCTCAGCCAATCACCAGTTGCCCTTCAAGCCCCCCCCCCACTTCCCCTGCCTGTATCATCTCACTAACAAGCTGCCCAGCTTGTCTTAATCTCTATATCCCACCCCCCCTCTCCCAATGCTCGGAGTCTAGGCACAGCCATATTATGATGTTCCCTCACCAAAATTTGAGGTGAGGGGCACTATTTACCACTGATAGCAAAAGCATCTCCATTCTAAATCTATAAAAACCTGTATTAAAAATCTTCTAAATTATCCACCAAATTCAAACACTTCCTAAGTTGTGTGGGCACCACAAATTCTTTCAATATGGCTACCAACAGCAGATTTCAAATAGGCTGACAAGATGTCATAAGAGAGTAAGATAGCCTTGAAGAGGAACTTGAATAAAGAAGAGAGAGACAGGGATAAAATAAAACATAAGATTCACATATTTATAAATCTGTTCATGAGAGATTTCCATAGCATTTTACCACTTAGAAAAAAGGTAGGGATTGTGATTTTATATGGCTGGGGAAGAAAGGTAGGATTATGTTCTCTCTTTTAAGTTGACCTTTTGGGAGGGATGGCTTTATCAGATTTTGGAATTTACTATTAGGCAGTGCAGCTTTGAATTATACAGTATTGAAGACTGAGCCCTATTCAATTATCCTTGGATAAAGATGGATATGTAAGAGTTTGACCAGGAGAACTGCGTATATGGGAGAGTAACTCTATTCAGGAACTCAAGAGCCACGACTTTGTTATGAAAATCTAATAAAGATAAGAAAGACAGAAATGAAATATCACAACATTACATCCCTTTACAAGGATAATGTCATAAACTACTGCCAGTTAACACACATTGCCACATGAGTATTTAGGGCCTATGTTATAAAGTGAAGTGCACACTTAGGGGTATGTTTACTAAGCAGTCTTAGGGGTATGTTTACTAAACCGTCTTAACGTGCGCTCTGTAACGTTATCGCGCGATAAGGTACCTTATCGCGTGATAATGGCGCTTTACAAGGCGCATAGGTACCTTATCGCGCGATAACGCGCGCTGCGGCGCAAACGAGCGCTGAAGGCAGGGAAAGGCTCCCGGAGGGCGGAGGAAGGCTCCCCAGGGGCGGAGAGAAGGGGGTCAATGGGTGGAGAGTGGGAGGGGAGAGGATCCCTGCACACTAACGCTGTGAAATCCAAGGCTCAAAACTAACTCCAGTGAAACCCTGGCGTTAGAGCAGATTTAAAGGGAAAAGAAACCATTTACGTCAGCAATGTACAGCAAAACCAGGGAAACCTATATAAAAGTGATAAGTGTGATACATGTGCACGGAACAAAAGGGCAAATAAACCTTGAAAATGTACAGAAAAAAATGTAAAAATAAAATAACCAAGCTGGCCAATAGTGATATCAATGGGAAACATCAAAAAACACTCCCAAGAAACCTCCAAAAAAAAGATATGAATTTTGGAAGGGTCTATGCTCCGTCCGCATACAAGGTGAATGAGCCCACAGTGTAATTGCGCTGAGCAGGGTTTCCGACTCCATCAGCCAGGTTTCCTATTGCATGCACATGTTCCACAACAGCAGGGCGGGCATGTCGGAACGGGCAACTGGACAGATGCTGGAAAAGGGGACACAGAGAGCTGCAGGCGGCACATGCTGCGGTGCAGCTGGCCCACAGTGCGGACTAGGGTGATGCCTAGCTGATCCATAGGAATGCTGAAACAGTAGAGCAGCCAGACAGCAACTTCTGAGGGCCCAACATGGGCATGAGTGTGCTTCTCACAGTGTCACAGGGGATAGTACCCAGCAGGTACCCTGAAGGGCACGGAACATTGGCAGGCGGTGCTGGGGGGAAGCGTGGCAGCTATGCAGGCAGCCCTACCCCAGAACCCGCACCATAGGCAGTCGCCTACCCGCACACTGGATGGCCTGAGACTGCGCTCCACCAGCCCCACCAGCAGAAGGGCATGTCAGCATGGTGGCAGAGGGATACTGGTGGTGGAAGGGGCAGTGGCAGCTGCCCAGAGCAGACCATGGCCTAGTCCTGTGTAGGTGGGTGCCATGCACTGCAACAGACAGGCCCTGTCTGATGAACAGTCATGGCATCACCAGGGAATGCAATGTCTCTGTGGCAACACAGTGGTGCAGTGCACACAGCCAGTGTGTTCAGAAGCAGAAGGTCACAGGTTCAAGTCCCAGCTGTGGTTCCTGCCAACCCAGTCCCCATATTTTACCCACTACTAAAACCTGCAAATACAGACAGAACCTTTATTGCAGATGACGTAACCATGCCCAAAACACCTACATTTTACCCTACAGAGCACAGACACCATAAACATGCGCATACCCTAGAGCAGAGTCTCCCAAATGCAGTCCTGGAGGGACAAACACCATTCAGGTTCCATGCTGCCTCTAATAAAGATGCCTGTGCTGCATTTCTATGCGCCACCCCCATGGTATGCAGATGTATCTCATGCATATTCATGAGGGACAGCATGAAAACCCGAACAGTGTTTGGCACACCAGGACTGGAGTTGGGAACCTCTGCCATAAACAGCAGCCAACAAGGGCAGACACACCCGCACCCACGAGCTCCATTATCCAATGCCTCCTGGAGAGGCAGGACATTGGGCCCTGCGTGCATCTCCCAATACTAGCACTTGCATACCTTAGCAATGCCATCCTAAACCTGGGAATATGGTATACATCTATCAAAAGGTTGCTATGATTACTGGCAGATAGCAATTCCGAAGATAAGTACAATTTTCTGATTGAGCTGCATCATTTATTTATTTATTTAGTAAACATTTGTATACCGCCGCTTCCTACGATCAGCCGCGGTTACTTTACAGAATCATCATGTATCGTACAATACAATGAATTTTTTAGAGTACAATTTTGATTTTGGCAACGATTTACATAACACACGAAATAGAGACTAGATACTTTTCATAATTCTAAATAAACATTCGATTCAAGGGTGCGAGGGTGGGGGATACAATATACATATATACATGATTACCTATCGGTCGTCAAATGCTTCATTTGTTCGAAGTGTCATTAGAAGATATCTGGTTGTGGTAAGGTGCTGCAATTAGGTTGGGTTGTAGAATGTCTGAAATAAATGCGTTTTGAGGTTCCTTCTGAATTCAATAAGGCTATTTGTCATTCGGAGCTCAGGAGGGAGCTGGTTCCAGTGGATCGGCGCTACATAGGTGAATGCTCTGTTGCTTGTTTCTGTTTTAACAGATCTCATGCTGGTAGGGACACAGAGCGTGTTGAGATGTATGGTTCTTCTGTTCCTGTTGTGTGTTTGCTTAGTGATTAGGTTGTCAAGGTCATGGCAACCTTTCTGATGTCTGTGGAGTATGCTACAGGTCTTGTGTCTGACAGTGTTTACCACCCTGGGGAGTGACCCCAACAGTATTGCGTACCATAGCCATGCCTGCACTGTGCCCAGGACTGGAGCGGTGGCCAGGGCTGCCAAACACCTCTATAGTTGTACAATGCTGCCATAGGTGTGGGAGTGTGTGTCTGTCTATCCAGTGTGTGGTGGCTGCAAACACCCTCCACAGCCCACACTGCCAGCACTGTTGCCAGTATTGGCCTGCCAATGTGCATAAGAGGAGCAAGGTACCATGGGTATAGCCCGGACAGGGTGGCCTGGCCAGGATGCATCTGTACAGGGCATAGGGCAATGGCTGGGACATTGTAGTGCCTGGCCACCACCTGCACAGACAGGGTGGCCACAGCATGTCCTGCTGGGAGATCACTCTCACCCTGACTGAGCAGTGACCACGGCATGGCTAAGTTCCCCCATAGTGCCATATAGCGTTTCTCTCATGTGATATTTCTGGGTTCCCTTTTGGGGCCCAATCACTGATTTATCTGCTTAGTGTGTATGCTGACATCCCAGTTCTGGGTGCATACATCTCTTCCAGGGACATGCACTATGGACTAGCTAGCAGACTGTCTGCGGCTAGTATGGGTCTTGCTGGAACACCTTGCAGGGTGCAGTGGCTGGTGGCTTGCTACAGGAGACTCCACTGCCACCATTTCAGGGAAGTAGAATGTGGATCTGTTGGAGGGAGACCCTGTTCCCCACTCTCAGCCCCAGAGGGTGGGTTGGGTGGTGGTACATAATCTGCCTATGGGTCCATAAGGGCTAAATCTGACTGAGAAATACAGATGTATCCAAGGTGTGTCTGCAGGAACTACCTATCACACACACTAGCACTGCTGGCAATCTGCAGCATGGCCTATTTCTGCCATGGAAGGTGCTGTGGACCTGGTGCTGGGCGCCCCATCTCACCCTCAGGGTGAGCACAGTACCTGCACAATGTGACGGTGTGTAGCTACTCTGTGCCAGTAACACACATGATCAGTTCCCCCTACCCGGCCTAGGTGCTGTGGGGGTGCATACCCCATCTTGTGATCATCCGTAGACTGCTGATTTGCATGTGCAGTGCATCATGGGTACGGGTGGGTTAACCCTACCCTGGTGATCACAGAAAACTGTCTGTGTGGTGCCGTGAAGTCCTTCTGCAGCCAGCCAGGGGTTTGTTAGCATCTCTAGAGCTGTAGCCCACTGGTTGTTTCACTGCCTGTGGAGCCAGAGATCATGGGTTCCAACCTACAGTGGGGTTGTTTGATAGGGCTGTCCAAAGCATTGTCTATTTTTAATGTACATTAGTGGTGCCAGCAGAAACACCCTCAGAGTACTGTAACCATAAGGTGCCTCAGAAGGTGCTTTATAGGGTGCCCTATAAAGCTCCTTCCGAAGCACTTTATGGTTACAGTCCATATAAGGTGCCTTATAAGGTGTCCTATGGAGCGCCCTATAGGGGACATTATAGGGTGCCGTGGCGGACAGTGCACTTTATAATGTGCCCTATGGAGTGCCTTATAGGGTGCTTTATGCGGCACCTTAGGTTACGGCATGTGAAGGTGTGTTTGCTGGCAGCAGTAATTAAAATGCCTCAAGAAACAATACTTGCATGTCAAAGCTGATGCCTCAGCCAGCCTTATGCATTAGGCACACTGGGGGATCAAACTCATGACCCCTGTATCACTAGTAGGTGCATTACCCATTGTGCTACACCTCCGTTTCTATGCTTGCATGTCTGGGCGCCTACTTAGGTGTACCACGCGTTAACGCGCTTAGCGGCGCTTCACCCGATAATGTTCGCAGCAGCGTTCGTTATCGCGCGATAATCCCATTTTGCTACTTTAAGACTGCAGTGCCCACTCTTTTTATGGCAGCCTGCACACTATCGCCGGGCACACGTTAAGATGATTTAGTAAACATACCCCTTAATGTGCAGCCGGCGTTAGTGTGCAGGATGCCATATAAGAAGTGGGTGTTTCGGTCTTAACGTAGCATTTCTGGTTACCATGCGATAAAGGAAGCCGTGGCACATCAGTGCACGTTAGCCTGAAGTAGGTGTGCTGACCAGCAAACACAGCAAGAGAGGGATAGTGCAATGGTTAATACATTGACTGCTGAATCAGGGGTCATGAGTTTGATCCCCCAGTGGAGTTAATGAGTAAGACTGTCTGAGGCATTACCCTTTACTATAAAGCAGTGCTGCTAGAGGCATTTTCCTTTTTACTTTAAAGCAGTGCTGCTGGAGGCATTTTCCTTTTTACTTTAAAGCAGTGCTGCCAGCAAAAACACCCTCACAGTGCTGTAATCTTCATGTGCAGTGCATCATGGGTACAAGTGGATTAACCCTATCCTGGTAACCACAGCAGACAGTTCATGTGGTGACCTGCAGTCCTTCTGTAGCCAGCCAGCCAGAGGTTTGTTTGTAGCTGTAGCCTACTGGTTACTTCACTGTCTGTAGAACCAAAGGTTGTGGGTTTGATCCCACAGTGGGGTTATTTATTGGAGCTGTCTGGGTCAGTTTCTTTTTTTAATTTAAATTAGTACTTTGGGGTCGGTTTATAATAATGTGTTAACACTAGCACAAGCAATAATGCATTTTAACACATTTTAATGCACATTTATTCTTGTGTATGTCATGTATATTAGTAGATTAGTCCATGTTAATGCATAATTAGGCCAAAAATAATTTATTCAGACCAACTACATAGTATTCAAATGCATGTTATGCAGATAATAAATGACTAATATGGGCTAGTACTATTCTAGTTAAGTAACGCAATAATGTAGTAACCCACTGGCACTATGAGAATCTAGCTACACTTCTTGCAGTATAATAAAGTTTCTTTAGAGAGCTAACATACTGTAAATCCCAAATCAACCTGCTCTCTGGGTATGCAAAGAATCATCCAAGGCCATGATATTATACTCATACCATCTGAAAGCTTCTAAAGGGACTACAAAACCACAGTGTCCCTCCTCTCACCCTCCAAGTGCTGAAAAAACTGGCCTCTGAATCATTGAAGTCCTTTTCTTTTCCCATTGAGGGTGGGACTTGGACACCTTCAGACCTCAATGTTCTTCTTCTTCAGACATGCTGGAAAGGAGTCTTCCAGTGCTCTCATGTCCTCCCCATTTATCAGCTATTAGAGAGTTGGGAGTGGAACTTTTGACTACAGGGACACTTTGCTTGAGATGTGTACAGGCAAAAAATATGTTTTTTTGTTTTTTACAGAACTGGTTCCCAGTTTTTGTTTTAATAGTGATTTTTTTTAACATGTGCTTGAGTGTTTTAATGTGCATTAAACCATTTGACGCACATCAATCTGTAGCATAGCACATGTTTAATCATTTTAGCATGTCCCAGATTTTTTGAGGTGCACTTACAAATGCACATCCGTACACTCTGGTTGCACTCATGAGGGAAGAAATGGAATTGGAGACGTCAATGGGATTGGCAATACTGTAATTGTCAACACCGATGCATTACCGGCAATGGTTAAACCCATTGTCAATGTTCAACTTACTAAAAGCTTTATCCCATTAGTAAACTTGGCATTAAAGCTCCCATAACAACCACATTAAAATCAGCACATTAATACACATCAAAGAAGTAATTTTAAAAAAATTTGCCTAGATTTGCTTGTGAACAATGCACCTAAATTTGGATATTTTAGTCATAAATGTGTGTGATGTGGTCATGATTCTGTAATTGTGCATGTTGGGCCAATCACCTTTACTTACACTGTGGGCATGCAGAGGGGTGGAGTATGAGTAGAGCATGGACAGAGCACAAAGCTGCATGCACAAATTATAAAATACTGTAATTTACGCACAGAAATGAAAGCGCATTTTCAACCACATGTCCCTATTTTAGAAGACAGAGTATGCACTTGACTTTACAAAACAGGCATGAAATACGTCCATAACAATGCGCGTTTATCTAGACACGGCTTCTAAAATTATCCTCCATGCTACCGGTAGTAATTTCATAAAGGAATTTTCAAATGCAAAAGCTTTTTATGCACATAAAAGAGCTGTAATAAAATTATTCCAGGCATTGAACATGCAAAAGTATGTGCAGGTACAAGAAGGCACATACATTTATGTAACCCACATGTAAGCATGTTCTAGAATAGAGTTTGGGTGGAGCACAGGTGGAATGGGATTTCTATGTGTATTTCACAAACTACTGATGTCCGCACATAGTTACATACTAACTTTTACCCCTGCTCTTAAGTAAGCACAAATGTCCATGGCTTCAGTCTATTGATTTACCACGAGTATTTCATAAAGGAACATAGGAGCTTAGGTGTCTTTATTAAATAGGCTTAAAATAGGCACCTACTTGACCTTCATACTTGGTGGCATGGTATAAATTAATCCTCTAAGGCAGTATTTCTCAAGGCCCTGATGTACCCCTAGTCATTCTGATTTTCAAGATACTCACAATGAATATGCATGAAACAAATTTGCATCTACTGCCTCCATTGCATACAAATCTATTTCATGCATATTCATTGTGAATATCCAAAAACTCAGACTGACTAAAGAGTACACTAAGCCCACCTTGAGAAACACGGCTCTAAGTGATGATTTTAATGCGGCTTAGTACATAGATCCCTATGTCAAGCATTTATAGATGGATATTTTATTATTTTTTCAATCATGTTTTTTTTCACTGTTCTGAATTGCTGATTTTTGCATATTTGCATGCAAGTCATTGAGCTCTCAAAAAAGAAATTAAGATACACACACCAGGAACAGACAGCATGAGGTAAATCCTGCACTACTTGCCCTTGGAGCTTCAGTGCGGCATCATGGCAGGACTGGGGAGAGGTTAAGGTGGAGAGTGGGTGTGCTGGCTGGTGGCAACTAAGACACAAAACGTTGCCACCTAGCTGTAATTAGCTACTACTCTCTCTTTCCAAAACTCGTGTAGATTCCCACTCCCCCAGCCCCTCCCCCCCAGCTGTGCCAGTCTCAAACCTTCAATGTTCCTTGCAGTCTCTGTATCTATGTTTGGTTCTGCTGCCTGTATGCATCTGTATGTGTGGGTGTGAGTGTGGGAATGTGTGTGTGTATGTATGTGTAGAGGTGCATGGGTAGCACTGAGGGTGTTGGTGGTGGTAGTCACTGAGTGCAGGTAATGGAGGTTGGGAGGTGGCAGCAGTCATGCATGAAATGAACACATTGTTTGTGCTGGCTATGCTGTATGAGGCCAACAAAGAGCACAGGAGAACCACCAAGAAGCACAAAATCAGAGGATCTACAGGACTAGAACCCAATTTCCGAATCTCATGGATGAACACTACCTCATCAGGTACCATTTTGATAAGGCAGTCATCTACCATCTCTGCCAGGAGTTAGAGCCACTCCTCCTGTCCACCACACGGAGGGGCCAGACCATGACCGTCCACCTCAAGATTACTATGGCCCTCACCTGTCTAACTGTTGGTGGTTTATAGCATGTATTGGCTGCACTGTGGGTCTCAGCTAGTCAGCCATCTCCTGAGAGCCTTTCTAACCCACACTGCACAATATGACCCTCATTTTAGAACACGGATTATGGGGCAGCATGTCCTGCCGGGATGTGCAGCCCCACAATATGCCTAGACTCTATTCCCCCACTGGCTCTTCCCATACATCCTGTGCTTCAGGACGGGGAGAACTATCAGGAGGCGGAGCGCAGGCAGGCCTCCCGGCAGCACATACAGGGCCAATTCTGGTCATGGCCCTGTATGTGCTGCCAGGCCTGCTGGGGTGTGCTGCTTATACCACAATAAGCAACACAATTTGGCCAACTGGGCAGGTGAACCACCCTCGGGGCAGAAGCAGTGTGCAGGGGGTCCCCACCACCCAATTCAGCCGTGGGTTGGGTGGTGGGGTTTGGGAGGCCGGAGCCATGGATGCCAGAGGCGCCTGTGGGGTGGACATCCCTGCAGGTGGAGGGAGCACACCAGGCCATCCTCTGGCCCAATTCTGGCTTCTGTGGGAAGTTTTGTTCCCGCAGACCAGAATCAGGTCCTAATAGTCCTGTTTTCAGTGGGGACATCTGGATGGCCCGGATGGCCCGGATGTCCCCTCCTGGAATAGGGCTCCATGTGTCTTCCCACAGACCATGCAGAAGACACAGCAAACCATGATCTTGCATGAGGTAGTCCACTTTCCATTGGTACTGGAGTTCATTGATTACATACATGTGGCCTTTAGGCCCCCATGAGGGAGGGAGGCCACATACTGCAACAGGAAGGCATGTCACTCATTCAACATGCAGGTGGTCTGCAGTGCACAGGGGAGATAACTGATGACTCTCCAAGGTTTCCAGGTTCCTGCGATGACTCATACACCAATTGCACATCTGAGGTTTGCAAGTAGAGATATCACAGATAAGCCCTGCATCAGCCTACTCTATCACCTAAGCATGCACATCTTTGGAGGATGCACTGTACCATGAAAGTGGCCACTCTCTCTCTGCCCACGCATGTGATAGAGGTTACTTTCTTAGGAGGTGGCTCCTGACCCCCTATCATGGCATCATACTCAGAGACAGAGAAATAGTACAACAGGGCTCACATGCATATGTATACCATCATTAAGAGAACATCTAGCCAGCTCAAGAGACACTTCTGGGGCCTTGACTGATCTAGTGATGAACTGTGTTACATCCTGGCCAGGTTATGTCTGATCTTCATGCTCTGCTGCATGCTCCACAAACTTGCACTTAGGCACCAACAACCCCTCCCTGAAAAAACAGAACACAGCAGATGCAGGAGGGCCAAAACAGGAAGGTACTTCATGTGAATGTAGGTGTTTATCAGTCAACTCACAAAATCTGTACAGTGCACTGATAAATCCACCATCATCATTCCTCCCAACTCCATGCCCATACCACACCTCCACTACCAGTATCAGCCATGTGCAATCCCTCCCTCTAACATCAACCATGTGCAACTCCTCCACCCTGTACTACCACCCTCACCCGTCAGCACCAGTCCTATGCAATCCCCTACCCCTACTAGGCCAGTGGCAGCATCATTAACCCCTTCCCACAAAGTTTTCCTGGAGGGTATTCATGAATATCTTACAAATTTACTTATTCCTTATATTACATCACAAGCACTTCATTCTGTGCAGGAAAATCTCTTACTGTATGTATCCTATCCTCTTTTGGATTTGATTTGAGCTCACCCATCAATCAACTTTTTTTTGTCATATATTCACTCTCTGGAACAGCCTTCCTCATTCTTTTAGAGTCAAGGTTTCCAATGAAAATTTTTAAAAAGGTTTAAAGAACTTTCTTTTTGAATGGTATCTTAGAGTGAGGATGATTGTCATGTATCTTCCCCTGAAGCCAAACTATTTCCTCCTCTGCTGTTCTATCCAAGAATGGATTTCTAACTCTCCTTAATTTTTCTTGTTTATATCATTTTATTATTATTACTGCATTCTGCTTTTGATACGTGGGTAAGAAAACAGCATCACCTCCACCTCCTCCATCCTTCCTCCATGAGGCTACCCTTATTCTTTTCTCCCCTCCCCCCTCCAAGTAACAGCCCCCTATAATTCCCCTTTAAGGGTGCAGATAGAAAGATAGGGTTATTCTTCCCACATTCCTTCCCCTGACCTCTGCCCATCAGCACATAACCCTCCACCCCCTTCTCCTGACCCTGAGTAGGTTGGTTGAAAGGTTATTTTGGATGATGATGTCTCACCGGCCTCTGAGGAGCTGCTGAAAACATCCTCCAGTGCACCACACTGTTGCAAAACAAGTGAAAAACTCTTCAAAGAATTACATTATCAAATAAATAAAACAACTAGAAAATATACCAATACAGTGGGAACCATTTGTTGGTCAAAATCAGACACATGAATAGTTTAGGAGAGATGAACTGAAACTGACTGATGAGAGATATTTGTAGCCCAGTACAGTGAGTTAAGGAAGAGATGTTTCACAGAAAGCATAAAAAAACTAGCAAAGCAGACAAATGTAGATTCTGTGAAAAACAGCTGGAAACAGTTATTCATCTCATATCGGGCTGCAACGTTCTGATGGCAGAACATTTCTATACAGAAAGGCATAATAAGTGGCACATTTCATCCATTGAAAAATCTATTAACACTGCAACATTGTTGTTCTGGAAAAGCACTGGAGAGGTTACGATTACCTGGGATACTCCCATTTGGATAGATAAGAAGTGGATGCAAGTAAATCTGACAGAGAGGTGAAGGAGAAAAGCATCTGAATGACACTGCTAACAGAGTATCAGTTCCTCGTGACTATTCTGTAAATTGAGTGGAGAGGGAGAGGGTCAAGTACTAAGAAATGCAGTCAGAGACTATGAAAATGTGTCAGAAAGATACAGAAACATTTCCCAGCCTATTGCGAGCCACAATCACACTTTGACAAGTTGCCTGTACATGTTACATCTTATGAACTCCAGAAGGAGACTCTCTTTGGCACAATGCAAGTATTGCATTCAGTGTCAGCAGTAAATCTGAGAGACTAAGATCATGCTCCACATACCCTGGCTTAGGAGTGAGGTTCATGATTGTCCTGGCATGCACAAAACTAATCTGCTTGGAGAAATTGCAATGTTGGGAAGCCATGTGGAATTCCCCCCTACGTGGAGAATGGATTCCAAAATGTGGGAAGAGGGGGTTAGTGGTCAGACAGAGGGTTGTGCTGATGTGCTGCAGCTGAAGATGGTGATGGTGCAGATGCTGGTGGATAGTGGAGGTGCCCTCCCCTTTAGTGGTCTTGCAGATGAGGGCACTAGGGGCACAGAGCGCATTGTGATGGTGTCCATAGGTGAAGGAATAGCCATAACATGTTGGGCTATAAATTGATGCAAGTCTATGCACAGGCCTATGATGGACTCATTGAAGATCTCTCTTGCTTGTAGCTGTCTCTCCTGTAGCTGGATGTGGTATTCCTATAGGGTGAGTGACTGTCTCAGCAACTTATTCTTCTCAGCATGTTATGCCTGATGTTGCACACTGTGCTGCAGTAGATGCTCCACACAGCATAGTAGTTGGTTACTCCAGCAACTGCTGCTTGAGATGTCCTGGATTTCACATGCCCCATGCTCTCCCCAGATGTGTGGACATCATTGAAGGATGAAAGATGTGGAAGCTGTAGATAGGACCTCTTGATGGCTTCCTTCTCCTCCTCCTTGACTTGGGCAGTGGCATGGTCATCATCCTCAGCACGCTGATGTTTCTGGGCTCTGAACTCCAGCTCCTCCACCTCAGCGGGCCTGCCACCATCATCCTTGGCTTTAATGACCTGAAGTGTGGGGCTGTCTCCAGGGAACTGGCTGCTGGGGTCTGCAGACACCTCATATCCTGTAAGTAGGAAATGAAATACTCTTCAGTTGTGTCCCCACCTCATGTCAGTTGACCACTTGATACATGTTAGTGGTATAAGCTCTTTCCATACATATATATCATTTGATGCGATATTTCACAGGGTGTGACAGAGGATGGCACTCTGAGTGGTGGCCATAACTCTTATCACATCAGCCCTGGCCATGGCAACTTGCAGTATACAAGAGAGAGGGCCAGGGCTATGGGCAGAATAAAGATAAGCTGTAAAAGTTGTGCCCTCCAATGCCACGCACTCTGCATGTCCAGAACAAGCCATGCATTTAACAGTGCAGGCTGCAAGTGGGTGTTGGAAGGAAATAAGGTCTGGTGCTGCTGCATGCAGGACTGGCTTGACCATTGGGCAAAATAGGCAGTCATCTAGGGTGGCATCTTTGGGGGATGGGGGTTGCAAAGAGCAGGGCATGCAAAGCTAAACAATAGATTGTGATAGCTAGGGGAGTGAAAAGCTTAAGGTCTGCCTAGGGTACCAACAACTTGAACCAAATCTGGGGCTGGTCCTGTTCACATGCACACATCCCCTTACCACACCCATAGCAAGGCCTATGCACTGAAAGCCCAAATGCACATAAATATGTGCAGGCCTCAAACCAAGGCAGATGTAGCAACCTGTAGAGGGACTGACAAGTTGTGAAACAGCAATTGGGCAATAGGGTGGTGTTGAGCCTGGTGCAGGACTAGGGAACAGGGCTCAAAGAATAAGGGCCGAGGTAGATACTGCTTATGCAGCTCCACAGCAGAGGGTTTGGTATCCCTTGGAGGCCCCTTTCGTATTCTCTGTTACACTTAATAGTGCTGTGATGAAAGGTTCCTGTCCACTGCATACACAGAGTACACTGAAAGTGAAGTTACCAGAGCAGTAGCAGCCTGCCAGTGCAGCATTCCAGCCTGTGAGAGTGGGGATAACTTAACTTCATGCTTCTAATACACCAGTGGTAACTCATGTCTTTTCCACTGAATATGCCACTGTCAGAAAGCATACAACAAACATTGGTAACATGCCTGCCTGGTGCAAATGCAGCCGACTTCACATGCCACCTAGACAAGATTTTAGATAGTTTCTGGGGAGGAGCCTGCTGTCTTGATGCATGTTGGTACCAATGACATGGGAAAATGTGGGAGGGAGGTTCTGGAAGCCAAATGCAAGCTTTTAGGTAGTAAGTTGAAATCCAGAACTTTCAGGGTAGCATTCTCAGAAATGCTTCCTGTTCCATATGCAGGGCACAAAAGGAAGGCAGAGCTCCGGAGTCTTAATGCATGGATGAGACAATGGTGCAAGGAAGAGGCTTTTGGATTTGTTAGGAACTGGGCAACATTCTTGAGAAGGGAGCACTTTTCCGAAAGGATGGGCTCTACCTTATCCAAGATGGAACCAGACTGTTGGCATTAACCTTTAAAAAGGAGTAGAGCAGCTTTTATTCTACATAATAGGAGAAAGCTGAAAGTCTCCCAGAAGCGCATGGTTCAGAATGATATGTCCTTAAACAATACTAGCAAAAGAGAGAAGTTAGAGCATCCCAACAGAGAGGTTCCAATAAAGGTAACCCAGATGCCAATAAAAGTAACCCAGATGCCTTTAAGTAAAGAGCAGACAGAGCTGGAAGATTCAAAATTACCCCTATAGACTGATATCGTTAATATGAACAAAATCAGGGCCATATATGAAGGACTGTGCGAATGATGCGGCTGCACAGGGTGCAAGTATAAAAGGGGCACTAATGCTATCACTGGGCTTCCAGGAAGCCCAACAAAAGTGAGTTTTTGCACATAATTGAGTGGATGGGGTAGGAGCGCTAGTTTCACCAAGTGCACAGGGCGCATTGCTAACTTGATATGGGCCTGAACAAAACAGAACCTCTGAAATGCCTGTATGCAAATTCTAGAAGTCTGAAATATAAGATGGGAAAGTTAGAATATATAGCAGTAAATGAAAGGGCAGATATAATTGCCATCTCAGAGACCTGGTGGTAGGAGGACAACCAATGGGACACTGTGATACTATATTGCAATGATACAGTAGATCAAATTGGTGGAGAGGTTGCACTCTATGTTAGAGAGGACATTGAGTCAAAAAGGATAAAGGGTTTGCAGGAAACAAAAAGACACTGTAGAATCTGTATGGATAAAAATTCCATGTGAAAAGGGAAGGCAATGGCAGTGGGGTGTACTACTGTCTGCCTTGCTAGAATGAACAGATCAATGATGAAATGTTAAAGAAATCAGAGAAACTATTTTAGACCTCGTCCTTAGTGGAACATAGGATCTAGTGCAAGAGAAAATAGTGTTTGGATAACTTGGCAATAGTGATCATTAAGCAAAAATTAAAAGGAGCAGCTACAAAGGTGAAAGGTTTACATCAAGTATAGGCAATGTTTAAAAATACTATCTTGGAAGTCTAGACAAGATGTATTCCACGCTTTAAGAAAGGTGGAAGGAAGATCAAATGACTACCAGCATCGTTTAAAGGTGAGGTCAGAGAGGCTGTTGTAGCCAGAAAAGCATCTTTCAGGAAATGGAAAAAGGAGCCAAATTATGAAAACAGGAAACAACATAAGTACTGGCAAGTTAGATGAAATGCATTGATGAGGCAGGAAAAGAGAGAATCTGAAAAAAAAAGTTTGCTGTGGAAGTGAAAATTCACAATAAAACCTTTTTCAAGTACGTTCGGAGCAAGAAACCTGTGAATCAGTTGGACCATTTAATGATAAAGTGGTATAAGGGGCATTATGGGAGGACAAGGCCATAGCGGAAAAACTAATGAATTCTTTGTTTCAGTGTTTACTGAAGAAGATATTGGGAAGTTACCTATGCCTGAAATGATATTTAAAGGTGATGTATCAGAAGAATTGAAACAAATCTCAATAAGCCAGGAAGATATACTATAACTATTTAATAGAGTAGCAAATCACCTGGACTGGATTGTATACATCCCAGGTTATATGTATGTATGTATTTATTTATTTATTTACTTATTAGATTCTTCTATACCACCCCTTCCAAAGATAATGGGCAGTTTACAAAGAACAGAACATTTTACATAGAACGGTGGTATAACGTTTTACATAGTAAACTTTGTAATTACAGCTAATAAAACAATTTACAATTTACATTTGCTTAAAACAAGAAACTAATAAACTTCAGGTTGCTGAAAGAATTGAAATATAACATTGCAGACCTACTATTAGTAATCTGTGGACTATCATTAAAATCAGCTGTAGTACCTGAAGAATGGAGAGTGGCCAATGTAACACCAATTTTCAAAAAGGGTTCCAGGGTTGATCTGGGAAACTACAGATCAGTGAGCCTGATGTCAATACCTGGCAAAATGATAGAAATCATTATAAAGAATAAAATTACCGAACATGTAGATAGTCATAGTTTAATGGGAGAAAGCCAATATGGATTTAACCAAGGAAAGTCTTGTCTCACTGATCTGTTATATTTTTTGAAGGTATGAACAAACAGGTAGATAAAAGTGAGCTGGTTGACATAGAGCCTCATTCCAAGTGGGGCGCATCTGGGCCGTCTGCCCATCCAAACATGGGATGGGCCGAATGTGTACCCGATTCTGCACCTGCAGGAGCTAGATGTTCCAGCAGGTGCAGAATAGGGCACACAGATGGGCTGAATGGGTCCCAATTCCACTGCGCAGGACGTCAAACTACATCCCTGTACAGCCCTGCCTGTGCTCCTGCTGGAGTGCCCGTGCCTTGGCGTCCCATCGTCATGGTACCAGGTCGCTCAGCAGAAACACACACATCCCACCACCACTGTCACTCTTTGTTCCCCACCGTCCGGCCCTCTGCAGGGGCAGCCATATCCGGGATCAGGCAGCGGGGGACCTCCTGCTCCTGCTCCTCCATTTCGGTGGGGCTGTCTGGGCCAATTCCCTCCGGCAATGGGACTTATTCCACTTCCGAGGTGGAATAAGTCCCCTGTCCATCGTGGCCTCACTGTGACCGGATTAGGCACTGTATGTCCGGGGTTGTGGGCTTGCCTCTGCTTCATCCCCTCTCCATATCCGGCCTTCCGCCTCCCACCCCCGTCCAGTGGTCCCCGCATCTGCTCCCTGTGAATAGTGGGGGTTGGATGTCCAAGCAGGACATCCTTCCCTGCTATTCGCATCTCTGCATGAATCCCATAGTGTATCTAGATATTCAGAAAGTCTTTGATAAGGTCCTTCATGAGAAACTCTTGGTGTAATTAAAAAGTCATGGGATAGGAAGCAGTGTACTATTGTGGATTAGGAACTGCTTAAAAGATAGAAAACAGAGAGTAGGGCTAAATGGCAATTTTTCTCAGTGGAGAAAGGTGAATAGTGGAGTACTTCAAGGATCTCTTTGGTGCCCGCTGCTTTTTAACATATTCATAAATGACCTGGAAATGGGAATAATGAGTGAGGAGATCAAATTTGCAGATGACACAAAATTATTCAAACTTGTTAAAACACAAGAAGATTCTGAAAAATTACAAGGGGACCTTGATAGATTGGAAGACTGGCATCCAAATTGCAGATGAAATTTATTGTGGCCAACTGCAAAGTTATGCACTTAGGGAAGAACAACCCAAACAATGAGTCTACATTAGGAACCACCACCCAGGAAAAGGATTTAGGCATCATCGTGGATAATACATTGAAACCCTCTGTCCACTGTGCAACAGCAGCCAAGAAAGCAAATAGAATGCTAGGAATCATAAGGAATGAATATTATAATGTCTCTGTTTTGTTCCATGATGTGACAGTACCTTGAATATTGTGTGCAATTCTGGTCATCATATCTTAAAAAGTATATAGCAGAATTAGAAAAGATACAGAGAAGAATGACAAAAATGTTAAAGGGGATAGAAGGATACCCCCATGAGGAGAGGCTTAAAAGGTTAGGGCTCTTCAAATTGGAAAAGAGATGACTGATGGGAGAAATGATGGAGGTCTATAAAACAATGAATGGAGTAGAACAGGTAACCATAGATTGGTTGTGTATTCCATCAAAAAATAGAAAGAGTAAAGGACACGCAATAAAGCTTCAATGTAGTCCATTTAAGACTAATATGAAAAAATATTATTTCATTCAATGCATAATCAAACTCTGGAATTCCTTACTGGAGGATGCAAGAAAAGATGTTAGTTAAGCTAGCTTTAAAAAAGGTTTGGACAAGTTCTTGGAGGAAAAGTCTTTAAACTATTATTAAAGAAGACCAGGGAAATCCACTGCTTACCCAGGATAAGCAATGTTGAATCTGTGTACTTTTTTGAAAACCTACCAGGTTCTTCTGACCTGGATTGGCTGCTGATGGAAACAGAATACCGGGCTTGATGGACCTTGGTCTGATCCAGTATGGCATATCTTATGTTCTTATGTTTTTATTTCAGTAATGGGTCTTGTCTATGGGGTAAATTAATAGGTGGTTGCACCTAGATGGAGGGGAGGTGCCAATAAGAGGTTGCAAAGCAAGCAGGGAAAGAGAGGACATGTAAAGGAAGGTGTGCTACAGATACTTACTGTGTTACTGGGAGGCTCTTAATGTATCTAGGTCACCAACTCCCCTGACAATCTCCTCATCTATTGTTTGGAGCACTGGTTATTCCAAATTGGTGAGGTACTTAGGCTGGCCACCTGGTCCTCTTTTCATGACCTTTGACTTGGTCTTCTTTTTGATCTCTGTCCACTTATGTTTCTGATCCTCCGCATCTTGGTCACGATGGTAGACGGCATTCCAGTGCTGACATATGTCCAGCTAGAATTTCTGTTTTTGATAGGCACCCACATGGACACCTTCGTGGCCCAGGAACACTCTCTTGTGCTTGAGGACTTCCTGCAACATAAGTTCCACCTCACCCAGGCAGAAGTTGTCCTTTCTGATGAGCAAACTTTGGATGCCATAACGTGGCCTGAGACTGCACTGATCAAATTGTTTCTAAAATGGGACCACGCATGTGTATGCTCCCATTCTATGAACATACATGGGGTAGTGCCACAGGTGAGCATATATATGATATATAAACATATGTGTCAACCATTTTAGAAATGGGGGACAATTCATGTAGATAAGCTAAATATTTCCCAATGCAAATTAGCCAGCTCATGTACAGCAAGTTGGAGCTACCTCGAATGACTCATCTGCTTCCAATCCAGCTAAGGGATTCAGGTGCAGTGCCAAGGGTCTGACAAAAGCGCACATGTATAAGGGGTGCACTGTTTGTCATAGGCTGGTTTATTACCTAATTTTGCCACACCTTCATGTATCCACAACAGGCTGCCCCCTCACAAAGGTTGGCTGTGTGTTTGGGTGAGAGTGAGGTGGCGGATGAGACAGCTTTATGTGTTGCGATGCCAGATGCTAAAAATGTTTTCTCTCTTTCCCCTGCAGGTGGCGAGCAGAAACAGGGGAGAGTGGAACTCAAGGGAGGGCTAGGGAAGGGCTTTTATGTGTGTTTTAGCTATGTTTATATTTGTTCATCAGGGTCCCCACAGCCCATTTTCCCTTGTAAATAGGAGCAAAGAACCAGAGCTTTTATGTGTGTTTTAGCTATCTATACATGTGCTCAGCAAGGCCCCCACAATCCATCTTACTTTGTAAATAGGGGCAGGGGGCCTGAGTCTCGGTGTTATAAATTTCAACACAATCACAAAACCAGTAAAAACATTAAGGGGCATGTTTACTAAAGTGTGTTAAGCGGTTAATACGCATTTTAAAGCATGCTGTCAGTGCAGGTGTGTGGTAATGGCTTCTTCTTGTTAAAAAACTACTGTGAGCTTTCAGGGTTAGCATGCAAGGGGGGTGGATTCTGTGGAAGAGGTAGAGAATGGGCAGAGAATACACTTAGCAGTTAATGTGTGGTACACTAGTATGCACTAACAGTTAATGTATTCGCGAGCATGGGGTGCACATAATGCCTCCTTACAAGATGGCTTTGAGTGCACCCACAGTAGCTGTACTCCACTTCATGTATATAAAAGAGCCAAAGATCTTCTCTCATCCAGCCAATAAAAATGCAGCAGGGCTTTTTTGCATGCATTTTTCTAACATGGTTTTCTTCCTGGCATGGTACATGATAAAAGATGAGGTACTTGGTACATGGCACATGATGAAAGATGACTTGATGGCTTAAGGAACAAAACCTCACCATAAACTTCAAAAAAGTGCTACACATCACCACGAACGTACTGTTCTCTCCACCTGAATCCATAAACATCTTAGACTACACTCTAAGTCAAGAATGAAGTCAGATACCTTGGCGTGACATTTGACAGACATCTCAACTTCCAGACCCACATCAAGAGAACAACCAAGACAGCATACCAAAAGCTAAGAACCATACACAGACTCAAGTCTCTGCTGAGTGACAGCAACTTCAGATCAGTCTGCCAGGCCATTATAACCCCCACATTAGATTATTGTAATATAATCTATTAAGGTCTCCTGAAGAACACAATACTTCCACTCCAACTTATACAAAACACTACTACACGCATAATAACTGGAACAACAAGATACTGCCACATAACCCTTACACTACAGAAACTATACTGGTTTCCAATAGCTACATGTTCCAAATACAAGGACTTATTGATGATCTTCAAAATAATCCACAACCTAGCACCCCCAGTCCTTCAACCGCTAATAAAAAAGACACCGGAGGACAGAACAAGAAGAACCTCAAATAATAACACTCTGAGCATCCCCACACACAAGCCAAGCAAACGACATATAAGAGAGCATTCTCCTTATATGCTCCCTCCTTATGGAATGACTTACCTAACTCAATAAGAGCCATCAAGGACATATCAGACTTCAAAAAAGCAATAAAGACCTTCCTATTTACTGAATACTACTGGAACACCCCATGAACAATAGATACATACTGAAACACCTCAGTATACAGACCAAATCCTCCCAAATGCCTGCCCCTTCATTCCTCTCCCCAATCTAACCTAACTCTCATTCACCCAACTGTTTCCACCCTCCAAATATACTCTCTATCTGCTGTAATCTGTCATCCACAACACTGATACAGGTGAATTATCTGTAACCCCATATAATCTTCCAAGTTCAACACTCTTGTTCAGTGTAATCTTTTATTTGATTGTTGGTTCATGTTATATGTAAACCACTCTGAATCCTATGATAGGGTGGTATAGAAAAACTGTTAAATAAATAAATAAAATAAAATACTTGTTGGTGTAATTGGTGGAATGAGCCATGCCACCATTTCCAGATGTCTTCATAAGATGCTACAGGCGATGATGAGCCAGGTTAGAATTTACAATTCTTTCTCCAATGACAGGCAAAGTGGGGGTGGGGGGCCCAGAGGGAGAGTTTAAACAGCATTGCTGTCCTAACTAATTTGATGGGAACTATTGATTGAATGCACATAGCTCTTATTCAGCCTAGTGAAGGGGAAGCTACCATTCATGACCATTACCACCGAGCACTTGGCATTCCCCATGCTACTCTCAGATCTCTCTATAATTTTCCAAATGGCTTACCTGGACACTCCTGACATCTTAAGGCTCTGCTTACTAAACAGGTGGGAACAGTTGGAAATCTCCATTTCCAGCATCAAAATCATTGTTTTCACTGCAGAAATGCACAGAAAATGTGTTGAGGTAGCTTAAGGAAATCCACAGTACTACCTTTTAACTTTTGAAAGGGAGACTATGATAAAATGAGGAAAATAGTTAAGAAAAAACTAAAAGGAGAGGTTGCAAAGGTTTAAAGACTTACATCAAGCTTGGGTGTTGTTGAAAAATACTATCTTGGAAGCCCAGACCAACTGTATTCCACGCTTTAAGAAAAGTGGAAGGAATTCAAAAAAACTGCCAGCATGTTTTAAAGGTGAGGTCAGAGAGGCTGTTGTTGCCAAAAAAGCATCTTTCAGTAATGAAAAAAAGAGCCAAATGACAAAACCTGGAAACAGCACAAGTACTGGCAAGTCAAATGCAAGGCATTGATAAGGCAGGCAAAGGGAGAATTTGAGAAGAAGCTTGCTGTGGAAGCAAAAACACGAAATAAAGACTTTTTCAAGTACATTCATAGCAAAAAACCTGTGAGAGAGTCAGTTGGTCCATTAGATGAAAGAGGGGTTAAAGGGGCACTAAGAGGCAACAAGGCGATAGCAGAGAGACTGAATAAATTCTTTGCTTCGGTCTTTACTGAGGAAGATGTAGGGATGTTACCCATGACTGAAGTGGTATTTAAAGGTGCGGAAGAATTGAAGGAAATATTGATACATCGGGAAGATGTATTACAACTATTAGATAAACTGAAGAGTAGCAAATCAACTGGGCCGGATGGTATATCCAAGGGTGTTGAAAGAACTGAAATATGAGATTGCAGACCTGCTATTAGTAATCTGTGAATTTTCATTAAAATCATCTGTAATACCTGAAGATTGGAGGATCGCCAATGTAATGCCAATTTTTAAAAAGGGTTCCAGGGGTGATCCAGGAAACTACAGACCGGTGAGCCTGACGTCAGTACTGGTAAAAATGGTAGAAACCATCATAAAGAACAACAATACTCAGCATGTGGCCTAATGGGAGACAGCCAACATGGCTTTAGACAGGGAAGATCTTGTCTTACTAATCTGTTATGTTTTTTTGAAGGTGTGAATAAACAGGTGGACAAAGGTGAGTCGGTTGATATAGGGGCTTGTTTACAAAGCCGTGGTAGCGATTTGCGACCGTTATCGGAGCCGCGGCCCCATTGAAATCAATGGGGCCGTGGCTCCGATAACGATCGCGAACCACTACCGCGGCTTTGCAAACAAGCCCCATAGTGTATCTGGACTTTCAGAAAGCCTTTGACAAGGTCCCTCATCAGAGACTTTTGGCAAAACAAAAAAGTCATGGGATAGGAGGCAGTGTACTATTGTGGATCAGGAATTGGTTAAAAGATAGAAAGCAGAGGGTAGGGCTAAATGGCCAATTTTCCCAATGGAGAAAGGTGAATAGTGGAATACCCCAGGGATCTGTGCTGGGTCCGCTGCTTTCTGACATATTCATAAATGACCTGGAAAGTGGAATAACAAGTGAGGTTATCAAATTTGCAGATGACCCAAAACTATTTAATGTTGTTAAAACCCAAGAGGATTGTGGAAAATTGCAAGAGGATGTTGATAAATTGGAAGACTAGGCATCAAAATGGCAGATGAAATTTAATGTGGACAAGTGCAAAGTTATGCACCTAGGGAAGAACAACCCAAACTATGTTTACACAATGCAAGGTTCCACATTAGGAACCACCACCCAGGAAAAAGATTTAGGCGTCATTGTGGGTAACATGTTAAAACCATCGGCCCAGTGTGCAGCGGCGGCCAAGAGAGCAAATAGAATGCTAGGTATCATAAGGAAAGGAATGGAAAATAAAACAAAAGATATTATAATGCCTCTATATCGTTCCATGGTGAGACCGCACCTTGAATATTGTGTGCAATTCTGGTCGCCATATCTTAAAAAGATTATAGCGTTATTAGAAAAGGTTCAGAGAAGAGCCACCAAAATGCCTGGGTGAAAATCTTCACAGTCTTGGCAAGTGCATATATCTATATGATTTGCAAGGTATTGTGGGCAATGTAGTTCATTCACACCAGACACAGCTGCTGACAATAATTTAGTTGTGCTCTTGGGTAAAGCCAATAAGATTTTTATTTATGGGGTTATTTCTCCCAACACAGATATGCTTGGTAGCACATAAATCAGGTAACTTGCTTTCAGTGTTAACTTGGAAAAACAAAGTCAAAATCAGGAAAACAACAAATGAAAAGCCACAAAGCAAGAAACAAACTGTTCTTTTCAGGTTAACTTCTGATTACTTCCCACATAGATACAGAAGTGATTCTCTCCTAGCTCACAAGCAATTAGGTAAGGCTTAATTGCTAGCAGTTATCCAGCTGAAACCCCTTTAGCTGGCTTGCTTTCTACTGTGTGAGTCAAATCCTGCTTGAGGAGCTTTTCTGAGTAGATCAAAGAACAAATTTGTATTTCTTTGTGATGGCCGCTGTACTTTATAACAGAAAGTTACCAACGGAGTTTAGATAGAGAGCAGTCCATATAAACAGGATCTTCATCTGCTATTATTCCCCCTTGTTCAACAAGCATGGGTTCAATATCATGGATTGGCACAGATGAATCTCTCAATGGAGCACTTTCAGGAAAATACTTGTTTCCCTGCTGTCTTTCAACGTTATAGCTAGGGCATAGATCAGTGTTCATACCTGAGCTTCCATTGCTGTTAGAGTTCCTCTCTATATAGCCTGGCCAGTATGTAGTCCAGTTCTTATGTCCAGCCTTCCAATCCAGATCCCTGGACACTGGATCTCTCTTCACATACCTTCTGGCACGGGTCTTAGGGTCCCTTCCACATGCAGCCGTCTCCCTCACAGGTAGCGTCTGGAGATTCCTAGCTCTGCAGCACCATTCCTCTGGCTTTCCCCAGTCCAATGGTGTATGCTGGCCCTTGGAATACCTCCCAGTATACGTACTGCTTTGGACTCTTCTAGACCTCTCAAAGGCTTTTCTCCTCCTTCTTCCAGAGGGTTTCTTTCCCTCTCTGTCCGTCCGGTTTGGCTTCTGCTTCTGATGATCCTTCAGATGAAACTGATGATCCTCCTCTGGATATCCAAGGTGATCATGAAGAAGATCATCTGTAGAATAAACTCTACTCTTATTCTGCTTAGATGAGTGCTCCTCCCTAACACAGCGCAGCTGTGCTGAATCAGGCCCTGCCCTTTGAGATGAGTGCTTAGGGATTACCTCATAGCCCTCCTGATTGAACACACGTTTCCCCACTTCAGCTCCTCTAATGGCTGTTGGAAACCTGGTGCATTCTGGGACTGGTAGTCTTTTATGGGAAAATTATGTTTTCTTATTTCTACCAGAACTGACAGGTTGCTTGTTCAGAGTCACTTCACCTTTTCTATAGCTCCTTCCTGAGCTATGATAAGCTTCCTTATCACAGTCTTTTGGGGAAACTGCTAGGTATGTATGACCTAGATTGGCCACTGTTGGAAACAGGATACTGTGCTTGATGGACCATGGTCTGACCCAGTATGGCATATCTTATGTTCTTATGTTCTTATATTAAGGATTGTGGGATGTTTGCTGGCAGGTTGGCTGGCTGGGTGGCTGGTTGGTATGTGAGGGGCCCTCCATGCCTTTTCCTGGCTGCTGTCAGGCTCTCTGCTACTCCAGACTTCCTCCTTCTCCTTGACTCGGTTCTCTGTGGGACCTTCTGGGATGAACTCCTCCTAGATCCATCCTTCCCAGCCATGGCTTTGGGTGATCCATTAATACACCTCCCACTCTGCATTCATGTTCCTTTCATACTCAGCACACGTCTTTCACACCGATAAATAAACAACCAAACCAAGCACACAGAAATTAGTGCAATACCACAGCACACTCTCAGTTTACCCTCCCACTCATAGTCCATGCACAACTAGAAGCAAAGAAGCTGATGTCTGTCTGTCATTCTTTCCAATTGACCAGAACTCTTGACCCTCCTTACACCACAGATATTCAGGCAAAGTAAGACGGAGGGCAAAGGCGGTAAATGTTAACAAGCGGTAAATTACCACATATTAGCAAAGGATACCTCTAACATATTGTCATGCATTGAATTGCTGCTAACATTCTCATACTCCTTGGCATAGACATGCCCTCATTTCAGTCAAAACTGGCACATTCAATTCCCTGCTACTACATGCTAATTTTTACCTTAAACACATGCTAATAGCAAAACTTTATCACACTTTAGAAAACATGCCCTTAAATACTGTATAATACACATCAAAGCATGTGTAAGCCTCTGGTGCTACCTCATTTGGAGTATTCTGTGTTATTCTGGAGACCGCACCTTCAGAAGGATATAGGCAGGTTGGAGTAGGTGCAGAGAGTGGCTACGAAACTTGTTAGTGGTCTTCGTTATGAAGCATATGAGGAAAGGCTTATATGTATATTTTAGAGGATAGGTGGGATAGGGGCATTTAAATACCTCCATGGTATAAATGCACAGGAGGGGCTCTTTCAACTGAAGGCAAGTTCTAATATGTGGAAATATTTCTTTATAGAAAGAGTGGTAGATGCATGGAATAGTCTCTCAGGGAAGGTGATGGACACAAGGATAGTATCTGAATTCAAAAAAGCATGGGACAAATACAGAGGATCTCTAAAGGTAAAAAGAGAACTATTGTAGACTAGACAGGCCATGTTGTCTTTTTCTGCCATCATGTTTCTAAAGAAAATATAAGTAAAAATATCATCTCCCATAACACTAGAGGCATTTGCTAATTTCCAACATGTGATATGAAATAATATGAACCAAATGGCTTAGTGAGGAAGCAAGAAAAATAAATCCCTTCCTTACCTCTTCCAAAATAAAATTCCATAAGGCAAAGTCAGTGACCACAAAGGCCTGAGAATGAGTTTCAGTCAGCTGCAATAGACACATCGAAGGAATAGACATATTAACATGTGAGCTGAAGGGGGTAGGTGGTAGACACTGATGGAATGTCATGTTATCAGTGGCGGACTGGGATGCTGCCCACTTGTCTTATTAAAATTTGCGATAGAATTATGGCAAACTCACACTGACCTGCCAAATTTTCTGTGCCTGACTGCCGAATCTACTCACAAGCTGTGGTAGGAAAGAAGGATCCTTGAAAGTGGGACAACAGTTAGTGGGGGTCTCCTTTAATGTCACCTATCTGCTGTATAGTTCCACAGTTAATAATCAAAAATAAGAAGCTTAGGGTCTGTAGTAGTGTGGCATGCAGTGTAAAGGAGTTTTCTTTAAAACACAGAACAGAAACGTGCAAGGACAACCCCCCCCCCCCCCCCACACACACACTTTTATTGTGCTTCAATTAATCAGCATTCCCTCCCCAGTTGGTTCACAGTGGCCTTCTCCAGGCCCATAAGTTAAAGTTCAGAAAAATAATGTCTCATCACTCACTTCGTGAGTTCCTACCTTACAGCAGGACTCCTTGCCCAGCCTGGCTTGGAAGGAGCTTTCTGTCTCCACAGACCTCTCTCCCTCCTGCAGCCTGCTGGGTTCTTAACTCCCCCTATGAGCCTTGCCCTCCCAACCCTGAACTCTGGGTTGCAGACTCTCTTAAAGGGGACTATTGATAATCCCTTTGGAGTGGGACAGGTAGCATTCTATATACCCCATCACAGAGTCATAGTCAATAAACAGTTTTTCTATAGGCACAGAACAGATAAAGATCCTTTATAATTAAAATCTTCTATTTTCAAAGCATGAAACATTCAGAAAGTGTGTGTTTTTGAAACTGTATTGGCTAAAATTATACCACAATATAAGCTTCCATTCCTTCCTCATCTCCTTCCCCTCCCTCTTAATCTCAAATGTAGCAAAGAAACCATGGAGCTAATGAGATGATGATACAGTGAACTCATTCTGAATGCAGCATTATTTCATTTCACTAATTTGAGAATAGCTCAGTTGGTTTCCAGGCTTTCAGAGGCTGAATTCCGGAGGCTGGCAGCAGTGATATCCCAGCATGGTTCTCCTCAGACTGCAGTCTTGCTTTTCATCTGAAGCTCAGTGGGTAGACATTAGAAAGTTTTGGGAAATTTTTCCAAGCAAGTCGAAAGAAGGAGTTTATTTTACCAGTGTTCTAATTTCAAGGCAACGGCTATGTCATCTTTCCCAGCATACATAATAAGCTCTTTTAAATTCTTGCAAAAGTAGCATTGTTTACATTAGAGAAAACAGGATAAGAATGTCATTGATAATGGCCCCAAAGAATGTACTGGGTTGTACATACTGTAATAAAATGTCTTTATTCATAAATGTACTTGGTTTTAGTCAACATTAAATTTAAATGTCATTTTTTCCATAATTAGGTGATACATTCTATCTGCGATATGCAAAGAGCAGACTATTTCTTAAGCAGATATTAGGAGTGTATTTGGCCAAAAAGAGTTTAGTTTGTGCTTGTTTTCAATAAATTCTTTTCTAGTTTGGGGGCATTTTTTTCATGTTTCTTTCACTATTCATTCTTTGTGCAGGTATTGTATGCTTGCCTGACATAGTTTAAGTGTGTGTTGATTGTATGTGTGTTTATTATAGGTATAGGCACATACAAGTAGTTTGCATGCAATTTAAATTTTCAGGCACTCAAACAAACTGAACACATGCTCATGAATGCATATCCCTAGCTGCTGTGTACCATAAGCAAAGTATCTTATACTCTTAATATACAAGATTACAGAACGATAAATCACAGACTATAAAACCGTATTCAATAAAGGCTTTTCCAGATTCAAAACACAAATAGCCACTCGTTAAAATCTTACATATTCCAAATTCCTATGAATTAGACCAAGGGTTTTCAACCCAGTCCTTGGGACATGCCTAGCCAGTCAGGTTTTCAGGATAGCCACAATGAATATGAATGAGAATGATTTGCATACAATGGAGACAGTGCATACAAATCTTTCTCATGCATATTCATTGTGGCTATCCTGAAAACCTCGCTGGTGGGGAGCCAGTATTTGGTAACAAGGACTACCTACCCGGAGCTGCATACCGCAGGAGTTTGAACTGGCAGCTGGTGAGCTTACTACTTCCCAATGGAACATCCATGCAGCATTAGGCCCTGATGTCACCTGGAGGGCCTATAAACCGTGGCTTGTACCCTGGTCATGCAGTCATGGTCACGTCTGAAGGGGCGCATCTAAAGGGGCATATATGCCCCTTTGGCACCCCTTCGTCACACTGAGGAGCAGAGGAGCGAGGACACTGGAATGGGCAAGAGGAAAAAGAGATCACCAAATATGAGTATGGCAAACCCTTCTAAGTCAGTAAAAGTTGTTGGCCCTATGGACAAGCATGTGGTTCTATCTACAGACTTGGAAGGGCTTCTGCAGTCCCCGGTTGGTCCACCAGACTCCTCTGAGATCTCCTCTTCTCTGTCGGGGGTTCTTAACTCAGTCTGACATGCTAGCAATGGTGATATGAGTCCAACGACCTTCTCTCCATTACTGGAGGTACAGTCATGGTCTCAGATTGTCGCTCTTTCTACTGGATCTTTTGGTACTTCTTCTGAGGTTTCTCCAGTACCTTTACCCCTTCCTATTCAAGTTTCTGAGTCCAAGAATGGTGTGCAGAATTTTTCTCAGTCGTCGTTGGATAGATATGAGTTTACCTTGTCTGACATATGGCAAGTCCTCTCACGGATTGAAGCTTCTTTGACTGCTGTGGTTACTCAGACTTCTGAATTTTCTAAAGAAACTGTGTTAAAACGTTCTCAGCATGATTCTCAGATTAAAGTGTTAGAGGATAGATCCTTAAAAATGGATCAGCAGATGGTTACTTTACAGAGTTTTACTACTTCTTTTATTAAGGATAGTCTTATTCTCCATGTCCAACAAGAATTGCTTGAGAATAATATTAGAGCCAAGAATCTTAGATGTCTAAATGTTCCTATCACTCGTTTATTATCACTACAGATTTTGTTTCAGAAATATTTGTCTGAAGTTTTGGGCTATCGAGATGGCTCTAAACTTTCTGTAAACAATTTGTATTATTTACCTAGGACAAATGGAGGAAATAATGGGTTAATGCAAGTTGGAGGTTCCATCTCAAGTAGATAGTTTGAATGTATCTGATTTTATTGAATCCTCAAATGATTTATTTTCTACTAGGGATACCCTTCTGGTATTGTTTAATTCTGAGATGGATAAGAATATGATTATGCATTTTTATTTTCAGAATAAGGATGCTACTTTCTGTGGGGGGGAAATTAGTATCTTCCCGGATGTGTCCAGGCAAACGTAGCTGAGACGCAAGACTTTTCTGGCTTTAAAGCCTCGTGTTCTGGGTCTTGGTGCTACTTTCTTTTTAAGGTTTCCTTGCAAATGCCTGGTCACAACTGGGGGGGGGGGGGGTGTCTAAGTATTTTTCTCATCTTGAAGATTTTCTTATTGATTTTGGTTCTGTGCGAGAATGATTACTTTGTAAATGAGGGTTTTGTTAGCATGTTTGAAAAAGAAGAGTTATGATATTGTGATTAGTGGGTAATTTGTCATTCTCCTGTGATACTATCTATTTTTCTTGTTGAAACAAATGTGTTACTATCTCCCCATGATGTGGACTGCTGAGTTAATTTTCTTTGATGTATGGATTCCTTGTATGATATCTTTTTCTGTTACCTGTTGTAATTAACAAACGTTTTTCAATAAAAGTTAAAAAAAAAAAAAGAAAACCTCACTAGCTAGGTGTGTCTCCAGGCCTGGGTTGAGAACTCCTGAATTAGGCTGATATTCCTATGGAAATAATTTGTAGTAAACAGGGTCTTTTGTTATAAGCTAAGTGCCTTCAACTCAGTGCTGACTCCTGGTGACCCAGCAGCTTCTAGGTTTTCTTGACAGTTTGACCGGAAGTAGATTGCCAGGTCTTTCTTCCAAAACTATGGAGGGTTAAGTGACTTGACCAAGGCAACAAGAAGTGATAGTGGGAATTGAAGCCTGGTCTCTTCAGTCCCAGCCAGTGCTTGAACCACTAGGCTACACATTCAGTGGTAAAACATTAATGATATCTATGCTACCAGTTGAGTGTTCATCCATTTTAGTCAAAAGAGCAGCTCCTTCTGCTGAAGACAGGGATGTCTTTTTAATAACTTGTAAAGCTTTATAACTCATGTAAATAACATGTTTTATTCATAACAAATTTATGTGTTCCATAGAGATACTTATTCACTTTAATAGAGAAAGCTATGTGGTTTAAATGCATTAAAGGATCAAAGTGATAATAGCTAAACCAAAACAATTTGAATTTTGTTTCAGAAGTTAAACCCTTAATTTCCTTATTGGGAGGCTTTATCTGTACAGCGTATCCTGAATAAAGAGAGCACACCCCTTACCATTCCATTTCAAACACTCCAGGAATGATTCAAGACTGTCTGTTGTATTCTTTGGTTGAGGGAAGGAGATGATATAGGTTAGATAGGGAGAGGAATGGTGGTAAGAAGAAGTGGGATGATTTGAATGTCGGAAGTGCTGCTTAAGATATGTTGATTTGAGTTCTGGCAGTTTTCCAGTTATTTTGAATAGGTCTATTTGAATTGTTCTTTAGTTAATGCCAGATGAATTGGCAACCAATGGAATATTTTATGTGAAGTTATAAGGGATGAGCATTTTGATTGCTTTTTCATTACTGAAATATGTTTGTCTGTTAGTGAGGGAGTAGCTGGTTCCTTAATAGGCCCCGAGGGCTATTGGCTTGCCTAAGTGACAAGGGAAGGAAAATGTGGAAGGGGAGTTACTTTGGTTTATCAGGAGTCACTTGCTATTATTGTTGTCCCTATTAAGTTTATTTATTTACATTCTCTTATATACTGTGCTATTCTGCATCAGTGTGGTTTACATTGAACAAACTGAAATTACATTGAACAGGGCATTATAACTTGGAGATAACTATTTTACAGGGAACATGGGCTATGGAGGGTTAAGTGGCTGCCCAAGACCACAAGGAGCACCTGTGGGACTAGAAACCCCAGTCCTTCCAGCCCAAGGTTGCTGTCCTCTAGTGGGATTTGAACCCCCAACCTTCCAGCCTGAAGTACCTTGCCCCAACCACTAGGCCACTCCTCCATTCCAATGTTTGTGCATTAAGGCTGCATCATATGGAGTTTGTGGTGCTTAGTAACTTTAATGCCCATTTGGGACATGAGTTGAATACCAAGGCATCACTTTTGATTAACTTGTTAGCTGATGCCAGGCTTTATCAATGTGTGTCCAATCCAATTCCTCAGAATTGACACATATTAGATTTAACCTTTTGCTCAAGATATTTTGTGGATGAGGGGAAAGTAAAAGTGGTGGGTTGTTATCCAGTCCCATGGTCAAAGCATTCTCTCTTACTAGCTGACCAGTAGGTCAAAAGTTCTGAATGACTTGGGGGGAGGGGGGGGGGCAGGGACAGTGTGAGGAGATGAAGGCAGATGGAGAAGTGGGGGAGGGAGAAAAAGAGAAAGGTATTGAGAACTTCTTGTGGTTGTTAAAGGTTGAATGGATGAAGACTTGGTTGAGTTGTGTGGCTGGGAATGTGAAAAGGGAGGGGTATTTGGAAGTGCTGTGTGTGTGTGTGTGTGATATAATGGCTGCAAAGATATTGATGTCTTGGAATGTAGTGGGGTTGTGTGGTCTCCTATTAAGAGGAAAAAAGTTAAGAGGGCCAGTTAAAAAGCAGCATGTAATGGTTGCCTGACTGCAAGAAACTCATTTGAATGATGTGGAGCATGCAAAGCTTAAGAGGAAATAGGTTGGGAATTGTTATTTTTCCTCAGCATTTAAGTCCCATAAAACAGAAGTAGCTATATTGATGGTACCATGGGTGGAACAGAAGGTAATTTGTGATAAGGAGGGACACTATGTTAGAATGTTGGGAGAGGTGTGGGAGGAGAGAATGGGATTGATGTCAGTCTATTTCCCTACTGTGAGTAATGAATGGTATCTTCAATGGATTACTCATTGTTATGACGGGAGATTTTAACAGAGTAGCTGGTAGGGAATGATTGATAAGGAAACCTGCAAAGATGGGGAGTAGGAGAGGGAAGGGGGGGATTGGGAGTATTGTGTCAGACTTGTGAAATGGTAGACAGCTGGCATTTGCTGCATCCTGGAGAAAGGGAATATAACCATTTTTTCAGATGCATCCAACACAGAGCCACCTGGATTATGTTTTGGTGTCCCAATATATCTGTTTTAGGGTGGAGAATGTACAGATAAAGGAAATATTGGTCTCTGATCATATTCCAATCATGATTGAATATAGTTTTCATTGGGTGAGCATGGCTGGATCATGGTGAATGCCGACGAGGTTACATGCAGATACTGAATTTAAAGATTATATAGCGAAGTGTTGGCAGAAAAAAATGAGTGGCAACCTCCACCTATTTTGGGAAACTGGTAAGGAGGTCATGCGGGGTACAATAATTGCCTATGTGGCAAGAAGGTAAATGCAGTATTAATAAACAAGAATGCACAGATGTATGGGATGCAGCGGGACCTAGCTGGTAAGCCATCTGCTCGGTTACATGAGGAGTTTCTTTCAGCTAAAGACAGAGGTCTAGGGATTTTTCATCAAAGAATCCAGAAAGTGTTCGTTTATTACAAAACTCAGCTTTACTGATTTGGCAATAGAACAGGATGGCACTTCGCCCAAATAGTTTACACGCATTAGGGCAGTAGGTTTGTAGCAGTGTTCAAAGAGGGAAAGTGTGTAATGATAATGCTAGCATCTATGCAGTATTGTACTTACGTTTGCTACCTGACAGAGTGCAGATGGAATCCTTTTTTGCTAGCATAGACCTTCCTTTTGTTTGTTTTTTATTTGAATTTTAGCCATATTACAATAACCAAAATAAACTACAAGACAATTTTTTAGCTCCTCAAAGCAATATACAAAAACTTAAAGAAGGAAAATCCACAAGGATACAGTACATAGAGGACTAATAATTTAGACCACAACCAGAGAACTCAGCTGCAATACCTAAAAGTAAACGATCAAACACAAACCAGGTCAAAAATAAAAAAAGACCACAATAATAGAGGCAATTCAATCAAGCATTACCCTCCCCTTCTAAACCCTGCTTGTCCAACAAAAGTTTTTCCAGATGAGATACGTCTACAAAAACATAAGAGGCATTCTGATAATTAACGATACACTTTCACGGAAAGCGTAAAAAGAAGGAAGCACCCAAGGCAGAAACCCGGGGCTTAAGAGGCAAAAACTGCCTTCGGCGCATTTGAGTAGCATGAGAAACATCTGGAAATATACTAATAGACTGTCCACAAAATTTAGCAGACCTAACTTTAAAAAAGGCTTTTAAAATACGCTGCTTGACTGCTACTGACAAAAAGGTTACTAACAAAGTAGACCGTGTAGTGATTTCATCTAGGGAATCTTCCAGAATCGCTGTAAGATTAGTCAAGGAAGGAACAATCTCATCAAGTTTACCCTCTACAGGATTGACCTTTTTGGACCCAGCAGGGAGGTAATATATCTGAGCAACTTCAATTGACTCTGATATGGTGAGAATTTCTTTGAGATTTTTGTCCAAAAGAACCTTAGATGACAACAATGGAGACTGAGGAAAATTTAAAAATCGTAAATTATGAATACGCAAAGAATTCTCAAGAGTCTCCACTTTAGAATGCAACAATAGGGAATCCTTAATACCAACCACATTTATAGATTGAAGAGGGAGATCTTGAGATTCTAATTTTGTAACAGCCACATCAATGAGAGAAACGTTTTCATCAAGCTGCTGCAAGGACATTGCAGCTTCCTGAGAAAATTTACATAAAGAATCAACAGCCAAAGACACTTTAGAATCAATACATTTCATAGCCCCCCAAAGGTCTTTCAAGGTGACTTCCGTGTCTGAGGGCAAAACTGGAAGTTCAAAAGAACCTTCCTGTGTCACAATATGAACAGGAGTTGGCAAGCACACTAACTTGCTACTCCTGCCCAAATCAGGAAAAATCCCTAAACTAAGATCACTATCCAAAACAGGACAGGGTGGAGGGTTTTTGTGGAAAGGGAGAAGGCCCAGGCTGCACATCGACAGGTTGACTATGACTATGAAACAATTAGGATTAGGGTACCAGACCTCCGCATGTATAATATTGTTTATTAAGAAGTGGGTATGGTTGGTTAAGAGGTGTATCCCCTTTTGTGGATGTGGAGCTACAAGGTGAGTTAATTAAGCTTCTGGCCCTAACTTATGTGCGTCATGCTGTCTCAGGAAATCTGAGTGAATATATCAAAACTATGTAAGTAAAGGGAATTAGATGGGCCTGGTATTGGGTGTGGGGGAAGTTAGGATTGAACACCTCCCCCCCCCCAATTATCTAACAATCTAGGAGGTAATGGGGACTTTGAACCTAGACGTGGGGTGTACCGTGTTTCAGAAATGGGCAGAGAAGGGGCTGAGTGAATTAGCCCAGCTGTATGAGAGTGATAGATTTTTTTCTCAAAAGCTTTACATTATTGCAGCAGTAATTTAACCTATGTTTTAAAAAGTTTTACAGATACCTGTATTTACAGATTTGCCACTATATTGATCTGAAGGTGTGACCTGTGCCAGATGTGGGTGAGAGAAGAAATTTGATGGAATTGTTTATGGCAACGTAAGCTCTGTAGGGAGATTTCTTGGTTTTATCTTTCTTTGCTGGTAGTGAAAGGAGATGAGGGACTTTTGTCTGTAGTTTGACGATGAAATGAAGATCTGGGTCTAGAAATGAATGAAGATGTCCTGTGTGAGTGTGTGTGTGGAGAGAGTGAAGTGGTGGTGAGTGCGGGATGGCAAGAAATGCATATGAAGATGCTATATAGAATGTTTATGCATCCAAGAAGAACATACAGGGTGGGAGTGATAGATACACCCAACTGGCTTAAGTGTGATGATGGTGACAGCACCTATGTGCACAGTGTGTGCAAATGCCCGAAGGTTATGCAATTGTGGGAGAAGGCATTTATGAATATATTTTGTATGCTGGATGCAAATTTGAAACCCAAGGTGTGTCTGTTTGGGAAGACCTACTTTGAGGCTCACAGACAAATATGCTTCTGGTCAAAAAAATATGTTTGTTAGTCAAGAAAGCAATTATGCTCCACTGGGTGGGGGATAGGGGAGCTAATTGGGAGAGCTGGTGTCTTCAGATACACCTTTTGCTGCAGACTGATTTTTGGATGGCAAAGAAAGCAAGCCAAACTCAATGCAAGCTGTCTGTGGAAGTGTGGCCCCCCTTTTTTCAGACTCTTCATTCAAGGTGATGGAGTGACATTCTCAACACTATGAAAGTTTGAAGTTTAAATGCATGCAATGGGGTTGTGGGGAAGGAAGGGGATAGTTCTTGGGCTTATTGGGGCTGATGCAGAAAGCCGACACTGAGGTTGTGTGCTATTAGCTATGTATGCCTCTATGCAGCGCAACGATAGTACATGACTTTAGCACGGGCATGCAGAAAGGGGCACATATGCATATTAGACATGTGTTAAACTGTGGTGCAATGTCAGCATTAAACTGGAAGATCAAGTCAAACACATGCGCATAGAAGTCGGCGCAAGTTTGGCATGCTTTCCCAAAGAAACAGGGGCATCTGAGGGGAAGTCTGATACTTCGCCTCAGATGATCCAGGCATTGGGAAAAGTCCCCAGTGCCATCAAAATACTGTCAGCCAGTGCCCTTGACATCAATCCCCCAACAGAAACCAAAGCCATGGTGGCTCAGCGGCCCCGATCCCCCCACCTACTCACCCAATAAAAAAAAATCCCTGGTGGCCCAGGGACCTCGATCTCTCACCCACCTACCCAATAAAACCCTGGTGGCCTAGAGGCCCTGATCCCCCCACCCAGCCAATTAAAAAAAATCCCTGGTGCCCCAGTGACCCCGAACCCCCCACCCTCCTCCTGGTATCTTTAAGATGGAGCAAGAGCATTGCCCACACGCTCCCACCCCTGCATCATCATCTTGGAAAATGACAGCGCCTGGCCCCATGCAGTGCTTCCAGGAATGCGCTGGGTGGGGTTAGGCATTTATATGGCAGTCTGACCCCACCTGGTGCATCCCACCGATATTTAAGCACAGCAGCTGACCACCATAGTTTTTTAATATCAGCTCTTTTGAAAATTGGGTCTGTAGTGTGTTCTTTCAGTGTGTTCATAGTGCTAATCTTGAAAGTGTTAAGGGGTGTTGCATTATTCAAAAGTGATTTATGTTCTTTCCTCCTGCCTTTTTATTTATTTTGCCCCACCCCACAACCACCAATAAGGTTTATTCAACATTTTACTATTTCTGGTTACTACCTACCTCTCCCCTTCTCCAAAGAAACTGTTTATTCTGCAATTTTTTTATTTTATAGCACCAGCTTCTCACACCTATCTCCAGGGTAGCTAGTCCTAGCTAGGCCCAATTACACTGCAGAGGGTTATTGTCTCTCCATACCCCACCCTCTAGGAGAAATCCTGTCTCAGCACTAGTGACAAAAGGAGAACCTGGGTTACCGACCCCGCCCATAGGTTGCATTAAAGATAAGGACATAGACAAGAGGGGGATGTTAAATAATTCATTTGAATTATGAGAAAGGAGAGTATGTAAAGGGAATATGAATAAGGAGAAAGGGGTTAGAGCAGAGGTTCCCAACCTTTTTAGATGCAGAGACCCCTTTTCAACATCCGAATGTTTTAGGGATTCCTAATCAGTACCCACTAATCTCTCTCCCCTCCTCCAGCCTCTTCTCTAGTCTCTTCCCCCACTGTCCAAGCCTTCCCTCACTCCCTGTCTCAGCCAAGCCACTCCCCACCAATCTCTCTCTTCGCCAGACCCTTTCCATCAGTTCACCTCGCCCAGGGTCTCTATATCTGTCTCTTCTCAGAAATCTCTCTCTCCATTCTTTATCAGTCTCTCTCTTTTCAGCTTTTCCTGACAGGATCTCTCCCCCTTTCAGTGCCTTTCTATCAGTCCCTCCACACCCTTAGTCTATTTTGAAAGTGTATTCTGCACCTCCACTCACCGGTAACAGCACCTGGGCTCTCGGGTAACGGATTTCCACACCCAGAGCAATGAGAAGAAAGCAAGTACGGTTAATAATACAAAACGCAACACACACTGGTATTATAAAAACCACTAAAGCTTTGGGAGAGAGAACAAATTTGCACCTTGTCTCCCTCATAACAGACTTTGGCTATTTTAATTATAGGTCACAATTCCATTACACAGCATAATTTTCACCTTATTGTTCTACGTCAAGCATCGCGTATATTCATAATGTGCATCTCTATGTCTCTATGTCATAGGTCAGATCTTATTAGTATAGGTCATCAAGAGGAAACATACATGTATTCCCAGACATAGCTTCTTAAACAATACTTCTTTTTTTAAAATTATTTATTTATGCAATTTTAACAAAAAAAGTACAAGAAATTCCTTGTACAAAAAGAGCGGCTTTTAACATACTGGGGACCCCCCCCCCCCCCCCAAAGAAACACAATCATCTCCAGGAAAAGCCCAGTAGAGCACAACAGAAAGACAAGATGGGTCACAAAATACAGGATAAATTGAATACATTGCAAAACAAAGGAAATAAAACTGACTAAGGGAGAGTGCACTATTTCATTCCAAATTAGCTCTCTTCAACAAGAGGGCTACTTTGAGGGGGATAGGAGAAAGGCCCTGCACTTTGGATAATCTAGAGGAAATAAAACTAGCCAGCTGAGAGGGTTCAAAGAAAAGGTAACTGTGCCCCGTGAGTTTCACTAGGCACTTACACGGAAAGCGAAGAAAAAACAACCCTCCCAGCTGAAGCATCCCAGAGCGATACATTAGAAACTGTCACCTTCTCTTCTGGGTAGCCCTAGAAACATCAGAAAATATTCGCAAGTGGGAGTCCAAGAACACCTTACATGGTGACCGAAAAAACAGTCTCAATAGCCAGTCTCTGTCCACCTCTAAAGTGAAAGTACAAGCAGAGTAGCATTCATCCCGGCCCCAGACGGGTACCTCTCAAGAAAAGTAGACAAATCTATACTGTTCACAGACAATACCCGATGCTCATCTGTATCCGCAGGAACAGCCTTGGCAGTCGGTAAATAGAAGGCCTTGGATATAGGTGGAAGCGAATCAGCTGAAACCTTAAGAATAGTTACCAAGAACTTTTTAAACAATTCAATGGGAGCCACCGACGGGACCTTTGGAAAGTTCAATATTCTGAGGTTCCGGCTTCTTGCAACATTTTCAAGGAATTTCAACCATCTATGTAGAACAATAAAATCCTTAACAAAGGTTTGGGAGATCTCCTGAACCTGCCCCAGTTGACTCTCAAAGGAGACGACTTTGGCAGTAAGCTCAGTCTGACCAGATTCATATAATTTTAATTGCTGCCCAAACACTTGGAATTGCTGCATTATAGACTGAAGCTGTGCTGTAATATTGAGGGACATCGACAAAAAGGCAGTCCATAATGTATCCGGAGTAACTACATCAGGTCTCACCAATTTATGTCCTGGGCCTTCCTCACCACGATGAAATTGTTTGCCCAAGAGAGAAGTTGGCAGCTCCTCCGATAAGTGTATAGCCGAAGATAACTCCTTCCGTCCTCCTCCCTCAATGCTGAGAGGCACAGCCGGAGAACCCAGCACCGGTAATCCTTTTCCGGAGCTGGATGGTTGCATCCGCAGGTCACACGGCGGGCCCACCAACTCACTCGCGCCCGCACTCACTGACCGCTGCAAGAACTCTCCTTCTGGCTGCACCAGTGGCAATCGAAGTTCCGGGCTAAGAGAAACCTCTAAGCCCTCGGCGCTGGGAGGCCATCCTTCCGCCTCCACGGCGCTCAGCAGGTGGACCGGAATCGATCCACTACTCCCAGCTGGGACGACGAATAAATATACTGTAACATGATGCTGAGAAATTGTTAATTCCAGAGTCAACAAACCTGTGGAGGACAAAGGCTGAGTCTTAGTCAAGTGAAGCAACCTGGAAACTGAATGTGATACATATACTTCAAGAGGGTGCTGTAAAACTAGAAAATCGGTAATTTAAATTGCAAATGCCACTGCTACTAAACTACATAGACATGATGGGAGTCCCAAAGTCACTGAATCAAATTGCTTTGAGAAATAGCCTACTGGCTTGCAACCAGTTGGGAAAGCTTGTAAAAGCACACAGGTAGCAGAGGAATCAGAAATAGCCAAATACAGTTTGAATGGCAGAGAATAGTCTGGCAAAGATAAACATGGTGCATTTTCCAGGGCAGACTTTATATTCAAAAAGGTTTTCCACTGTAGCAGTGTAGGTACAATGAGACCTTCAGGTCCTTCTTTCCCAATGAGAGCATAAAGCGGAGCAGTAAGGTCTGAGAAATTTGCTAACCATTGTTTACAAAAGATTAACAAACCCAGGAATCTGCACAGTAATACTGGTGTTGCTGGGAAAGGCAATGAAAGAATAGGTTTCAATCTAGCAGAGGTAATTGCACAAACAGATGGTGTTAGGGCAACACCCAGGAAAGTAACATTTTGAGGTACAAATTGCAGTTTCGACAAATTGACTTTCAATCCTAAATCAGCAATATGAGACAATAAAGACAAGGAATCTGACAAACAAGTCTCATAACTTGGTGAACATAAAAGCAAATCATCAACATACTGAACTAAAGAGGAATGGTTGAGCCTTACATCAAGCACAGCAGTTCTTAGGGCCTGCGCAAAATACGTAGGACTATCGGTGTACCCTTGGCACAAAGTGGTCTATTGTTTTTCGTCAAATTGGAAAGCAAATAAAAATGGATTTTCTTTGCTAATTCTCACTGAAAAGTAAGCAGAACTCAAATCCACAACAGTGAACCAGGTAGTCCCTGTAGGTATCTGTGTCCAGATATCATGTGGATTAGGTACCAAGGGAAAAATGGGAAAAATCACATTATTTATTGCTCGCAGGTCATGCACAGATCTATAAGTCTTACCATCAGCCTTTAGCACAGGAAGAATTGGAGTATTACATGGTGAAGTTGTAGAATAGATGACACCTTGTTTCTAAAGATCTTCAATCACAGGACAAATTCCATCAATGGCAGCTGCTGATAGTGGATACTCCTTGAGTCTGGGTAGCTGGGCTCCAGGTTTCACAGTGATCTTCACAGGCGGAATAGAAAGGGATCTGACATTGGATCCTGGCACTGCCCACAGGGTAGAAGAAAGTTCTGTAAGAGCAGGATAAATGGTACTGGCATCTGCAGGGGACAGCACTTCAGAGAGAGAATACAGCTGTAAAAACAACTTTCCACTCATCCAGGATAGAGTAGCAAGGTGTGAAGCTAAAAAGTCCCGACCTAAAAGATTTACTGGTAAAGTGTCTTCCACAAGAAAAGTAGTAGGATACACAGTCTCTCCAATCTGCTAAAGTAAAATTCAAGCTTGTGATGAGGAATTATTTTACCTTCAATGCCTTCACGGTGTACTATCAGTGCTTGCGCTAGCTGAGCTTGATAAATGGCAGGCAAATCTTGTAAACACAGTGCTGAAGTAGTAGCTCCAGTATCAATAATAAACTTCAAATTAGATTCTTCCAGCTTAGCTTCTAACTCACCCTGAGGGGTTATATTCAGATTCAACAATAGTCATGTATCCCATGTATCTCCTCCAAAATCTTCTGGGCTAGAGTAACATTGATATACGGGAGTGAAATCAGCTTTCTGGACGTCAAGATTCTGACTCTGGGGGCAGTCACGCTGTAAATGTCCAATTTCACCACAAGTATAACAAGCAAGCATTCCTTTTGACTGTCCATGTCCTTACTAGGAATTCACATAACCTCCTCTCCCTCTGACTTTACTCCTACCCCTTCCCATGGGTGGTTGCATAGAAACAATCTGTAAATTGAGCTGTTTAGTCTTTTTTGCATCTATCTTGGTTTGCTCTTCTTGCTGTTCCTTGATAAACTTCAATTCACTGTATCGAGCACCTTCCAGAATTGCATCAGCTGTTCTAGCTGGCCAATCTATTATTGAAGTCTCCAGAATTTCTTTTATTCTCGGATGCAAACCATTTACAAAAATATTAGTGAATCCTGAAGGTGTGTCTTCTGCCTCACCAGAATAGTCCTTAAAAGCTAGCATACACCTAGTATGAAAATCTGTAACCTTTTCACCCCTATCCTGCCTTAGAGATGTTAGCCTCGACCAATCCTTTACAGGCTTACATACTACTTTAATGGATTCTAACAATTTCTCTCTACTCAAAACAAAATTATCTCTTTGAGTCTTCTCTTGAAAATCTATCACAGGGTCTGTGAGTGGCCATTGCCAGTGACCCGATGAAAATCAGATGGATTAAAAAACACAACTCTAAGCAAATTATCTAGATCTGCCCATGGGATTATAATTGTTAATTAATAAGGACACAAATCTACCAGGGTTATCCCTGTAATTAGGAAAAGTTTTAGCCAAATCAAACACTTCCTTAGGGCTCCAATTTGCAGGCACAGTCATAGAACCTGTCAAGCCCGCTGGATACAAATGGAAAGGATAAGTAGGCACAATTTCACTTCCCTCAGCTCTTTCAGATTTAACTGTGCTAGAACATGATTTATTTTGCTGGTACATAGCTTCCTGAATAGATCCTAGAGCATGATATGATCTGTCATGCTCCTCTTTATAAGTTTCATAATGTCTGTCCAAATCTCTCTCAATTGTGTCAATAAGTTCATCGGTAACTTTTAATTCTTTTGAAACAGTAACACTATGACCTATTGCCACTCTTAAGGTCCCTATTACATTAAAATACTTTCTGTTTCTCTGTCCACACATGCTCTCAATTCTTTGAGCTGGGAGACATTACAAATATCCAAAATACACAATTCTACTCCCCCTGACTTCTGTTTCTCTTTAAGTATTTATTCTCTTAGTTTTGCTGCACGAGTGACCCGCACTCGCTCAGCTGGTCATTAATTTTATTTCCTAACACAAACAACTTTTGTTTCAAGTCTTGAACTTCATTCCTATGTTTTTCTTCATGTGCCATAGGTTCCCATCATGTAAGCACAATCCATTCATGACTATTGCACGGTTTGCCTTTAACCGTCAACTCATATTTCAGGTAACGAATCTTATCTACAGAGAAAGTTCCCTCCAAAGGAAACTGCAAAATCTCATTACCTCTAGTCACTGAATCCCAATGTGCTACAGAATCAATGGCTACATCACCATGCATACAGAAGCATACAATAAGAAGGGATGGCGACGCGATCCCACAAGCCAACATTTAGCCGCCCCGACCTACGACAGCTGGCAACCTTAATCTGCACCAGGCAGCCACATCTCTTCCCAGGCGCCTCAAAATGCCAGGATCTGGAATGCGTCAGGAGGGCATGGGTGCGCATCACAACGCTCTTCGACCATGTAGCAGACTACCCACATGAGGTAAGTGTATGGGGACAGGTCACTAAATGGAATGTGTGCAACACAATATCCAGCAATCAAAACACATAAGACATGCACCACATGCGCGAGACACCTGTATGTGGGCAACCCTGTGATCAAGCTATATGCATATGTTGCTGTGTGCACGTATGCCAATCCCCAGGAGCCACAGACATGAAATCAGAGGTGCAGAGGTTAGCGCGGTGTGATGTAAACTGCTCCAGTTGCAGTGCACACCTCTGCCCAACCCCCAGGAGTTGCAGCCCCCATGACAGAGCTCTATTAGGCATCCCTGTGCCATGCTGGTAGCTGCTATGACACATTACCAACTCTGGCAAATCCCCAGGAGACCTCGGACCTGATCACAGAGGTCGAGTAGTCATCATGGTGCACTGGTAGCTGCTGCAGTTGGAGTATCACAGCCCTGCCCCATCCCCAGGAAGCATCAGATCTGATGACAGAGGTCCAGCAGTCATCCTGGTGGTGTGTTAGTTGCTGCTGTTTATGTGTGGAACATCACCCTTGGCCCCGAAGGCTCCCAGACCTGCGCACAGAGGTGTATCAAACATCCTGGTGTCAGGGTGGTTGCTCCAGTTGCAGTGTCACAGGTCTGCCGTATCCCCAGGAGGCATCAGACCAGCTGACACAGGTCTACTCTACACCCTGGTGTAATAGTGGATGCTGTTGTTGCAGGTTCCCAGCTCTGCCGTAACCCCAGGAGGCATCAGACCAGCTGACACGGGTCTACTCTACACCCTGGTGTTATGGTGTTTGCTGTTGTGGTAGGTTCCCAGCTCTGCCCTAACCCCAGGAGGCATCAGGAAAGCTGACACAGGTCTACTGTACACCCTGGTGTAATGGTGGATGCTGTTGTTGCAGGTTCCCAGCTCTGCCCTAACCACAGGAGGCATCAGTCCAGCTGACACAGGTCTACTCTACGCCCTGGTGTTGTGGTGGTTGTTGTTGTTGTTGCAGGTTCCCAGCTCTGCCCTAACCCCAGGAGGCATCAGACCAGCTGACACAGGTCTGTTCTACGCCCTGGTGTTGTGGTGGTTGTTGTTGTTGCAGGTTCCCAGCTCTGGCCTAACCCCAGGAGGCATCAGACCAGCTGACACAGGTCTACTCTACACCCTGTTGTTATGGTGGAGGCTGTTGTTGCAGGTTCCCAGCTCTGCTCTAACCCCAGGAGGCATCAGACCAGCTGACACAGGTCTACTCTACACCCTGTTGTTATAGTGGTTGTTGTTGCAGGTTCCCAGCTCTGCCCTAACCCCAGGAGGCATCAGACCAGCTGACACAGGTCTACTCTACACCCTGGTGTTATGGTGTTTGCTGTTGTTACAGGTTCCCAGCTCTGCCTTATCCCCAGGAGGCATCAGACCAGCTGACACAGGTCTACTCTACATCCTGGTGTTATGGTAGATGCTGTTGTTGCAGGTTACCAGCTCTGCCCTAACCCCAGGTGGCATCAGACCAGCTGACACAGGTCTACTCTACACCCTGGTGTTATGGTGTTTGCTGTTGTTGCAGGTTCCCAGCTCTGCCCTAACCCCAGGAGGCATCAGACCAGCTGACACAGGTCTACTCTACACCCTGGTGTTATGGTGGTTGTTGTTGTTGCAGGTTCCCAGCTCTGCCTTATCCCCAGGAGGCATCAGACCAGCTGACACAGGTCTACTCTATATCCTGGTGTTATAACAGGTGCTGCTGTGTATGTGTGGAACATCACCCTATCCCCAGGAGGCCCCCAGACCTGATGACAGAGGCACAGTACACATCCTGGGGTCATGGTGGTTGCTGCAGTTGCCGTCTCCCAGCTGTGGCCCACCCTCAGGGGGCCCCAGCCCACAACACAGAGGTCTATCAGTCACCCTGGTGTTATGGTTGCTGCTGCTGTTGCAGGCTCCCAGCTCCGCCACATCCCTGGGAGGCAGCACACCAGATTCCAGTGGTCCACCAAGCATCCTGGTGTAATGGTAGCTGATGTTGGTGCAGGTACCCAGCTCCCCGACATCCCTAGGTGTCCGAGCCCACACCGCAGAGGCTGGATCAGCATCCAGGCATCACGGTGATAGCTCCTGTTGATGTGGGAGGTGCTGCCCAACACTGAGGTGTGTGCTGGACTGCACTGAGGGTATGGAGTCACACCCCTTGGAGATCAGAATTGGAACACCCCACATGCCATGTTGCTGTCATGTCATGCCAGGAGATGGCAGGGACATGGCATGGGGTGGCTGTGAGGCGGCGCACAGGGCACATAGGTGTCACACCACACATGCCCAGCCTCACGCCCACACATGCAGGCGGTGTTGCCAACAGCTAGTATGGGACCCACTGCCCATAGCAGGAGCAGCCCCCATTGCACACAGACATGTGTGCCATGTGGTTCAGCATGGGCAGGGATACAGGGCCCTAATGGTTGCAAACATTGCTTATCCCCCCAGGTAGAGGACCTACGGAAGAAGGGCAGAGAGATGCGGCTACACTGCCCTGGATACCTCCGCCATATGCAGCGGGAGGCAATGGCTGGGGGTGATGGTGAGTGTCCCAGCCTCTGCATTGCACCACACCATGTCCCAGTGGCATGGCAGCCTGTGATGCCACACACAATGTGTCTATGCCATAACAAATGCATGATGCCCTGTTCATTTATGCCTTCTCCAGGGGACCTCCGCACCCACACCACCTGGTGGCAACCCCCCCATGACCACTGGAAGTATCAATTTGGAGGATGTACCTGCAGCGGCGGAGGATGCCATGGATGTGGGGGAGGAATACATGGAGGGTGGGGAGGGGTGGGAGGAGGGGGTGGCGGAGGATGCTGGGGAGGTGGAGTGGGAGGGTGAGGAAGATGAGGGGGAGGGTGATGGGGAGAGTGAGGAGACCGACCAGGGCGGGGAGGGCCGGGGGCCATGGAGGGTGGGGAGGGGGAGCCTGTACCTGAGGGCAGCCGCAGGTCACCACAGGGCACTGCGGGCCCCTGCCACCTGCCCCATGTGCATGGCCAATGTGTCAGGCCGGGTGCGGGACCCCCACACATTGCCACACACAGGGCCCACACAGATGCCACCACCCAGATCACAGCCACATGGTGTGGATGCGGTGGCAAATGTGTGGGCCTCCTGTGTGTGGCGATGGGCACCGTTATGCAGACCCTGAGCGACCATGGCCATGCCATCAGGCAGCTGACAGCTGCTGTTGAGGATATGGCTGAAGTGATGCACCATCAACATTATCATGGCATGTTCACGGAGCATCCCCAGCCATACCCCCATGGCGGGCCCCCGGGTATGTGATCAACATATATAGCTGTGGACATCTCCCAGTGTCTGCAAGGTAGGTAAGTGGACAAACAGATGGCAAAGGTGGTGCCCTAATAGCCAAATGTATCCCCATTAATGTGTGAGATGGATGCACATGCTGGGCTAATGCCAAATGTGAATCAGTTTTAATGTTAACCCACCTGTTGGAGGGTGTTGTTCTGTTGTACCTTTTAAAGTTTGTATGGCACCTACCAACAGATATTTGTATTAAAACATTGTGTAGGCAGCCAAATCTTGCAATGGTCATGTGTCCTTTGTACATACATGCTGTAGTGGTGAGTGTGACACCTGTGTGCATGTCCCAGTGTGTATGTGTGCCACATACATTGCCTCTGCCCCACAACAGGCTGTGTGGAGCGCCATGTGCGCTGCCATATGTATCCCCTGATGACACCGTGATGTAACCATGTGCTGCACCATCCAGCAGACATGGACACATTCATGTTGTCACAGATAGTCAGTCTGTAGCAGGGATGCACCACATGATAGGATGGTGAGGAGGTACAGATGTGGTACCCATGAGGCAGCCTAGATGTGATGTATGCGGGGATCTATGTGTTTGACAGGGTGTTAGTTGGGGTGGCTCATCAAGATGGGGTCTGGTGAGGTGCAGTAGCAGCAGCTCACTACAAGTGCTGGAGGGGGGTAAACAACTGACAGCAGCTAGGTATATCTGTACGTTGTGTCTGTCTGCCAAGCATGTGCAGTTCGTATGCCATGGTGACCCTGGTGTGTGTCTGACAGACGGGTCATCCATGTAGATAGCCTGATGTGGACAATATGCGGGGACAGAGGGGGGTTGTACCCCACAATGTTGGTGAACAAGCAGACATATACAGCAGGTGGCAGGGGGAGGGAGGGTGTAACCCCAGGCATATGTATGGCTGTGAACACATGGCACAGTGCATGGCACACAGGGCATGTGTGGACCTCTCTGTCATGACTGCGCTGGTGCAGACATCCCAACAGCCTGTGACATGGTAGGGTACATATGTGCATGGTAACCCCAATTGGGACAGCCCACTCATGGAACCCCCGACACAAACAATGGACACGTGCACATCGGTGACAAAAGGTAATGCATTATCTAATGTGGTAGGCAGTCCAACGTACAATCACAGACCTACGGCCTGCGTGACCACCCACACCCATGCCCCTGCCCCCTCCCATGACCCCCCACACCCCTTGTTGCTGCTGCTGTCCCTGGCACCGCTGCTGGCTGCAGGATATATCCTGCCACGGCCTCGAGGGCATCCGCCACCCGGTCTATTCCAGTTGCAATCTCCACGACAGTCCCTCTCAACTGCTGTGTCTCCAGGCTGTGCTCCCTGATGTCCCTGCAGAGCCCACACACTGCCCGCATGAGGGCCCGCACCTCCTGGCATTGGGCACGCTGTATCTGCTGCTGGCCACGCATCTCCACCCATATAGCTATCAGCACCTGGTGAGTTCCTGTGGTTGGGGAACAAAGTGACCTGTGAGACATCTGTAGCCTAGACCCCAATGTGTATGACCTGCCCATTCCCTACTGTGCCACACCAACCACCTCAGACATTGCCAGGGGGGCATATGTATGTGTGGAGGCCCACTGTCATCGTGCGTTTGTGTGGCCCCAGTTGTCTGGGGGTTGGTGTGCCACACCAGCACATGCAACCACCCTGCCAGTTGCCTACCTGCAGCATCCCTGCGTGCCGACGCCGTATGTGCCCGCAGCTCCTGGAGGATGACATGCATTGTGCCCATTGTTGCAGTCAATGGCCCTGGCGGTGGCAATGTGGGGCTGACCCCCACATCATCGGGCCCCTCCCCAGCCACTGTGGCGCCTGTGTACCCACTCTGCTGTGGTGACTGTTCATCCTCTTGGGTGGCCACCTCCTCAGGCATCACGATGGAGTGGAGGAGTGGCCTAGTGGTTGGGGCAAGGTACCTCAGGCCGGAAGGTTGGGGGTTCAAATCCCACTAGAGGACAGCAACCTTGGGCCGGAAGGACTGGGGTTTCTAGTCCCACAGGTACTCCTTGTGGTCTTTGGCAAGCCACTTAACCCTCCATTGCCCATGTTCCCTGTAATGTAGTTATCTCCAAGTTATAATTCCCAGTTCAATGTAATTTCAGTTTGTTCAATGTAAACTGCCTTGATATCATGAAAGGCGGTATATAAGAAATGTTAAATAAATAAATAAATAAAAATCACATCAGCCCATGGGGTGTCAGGGGCATCGCTGATGGAAGCCTCTGCATGCGTTGCCTCTTCCACCTCTGCTGGCTCGGGCTCTCTGCCATTGTCCTCCTCGGCCACCTCGATGGCCTGGATGTTACCTGGGGGGGGGGGGGGGTGGAACAAGGCACACAGTAGATATGGGGTTGACACAGACACATACGTAGAGCACATTGTAACGTCACCACTGTGTGTGTACCGCCTGTACATGATGTCACAGCACCCACACTGGGTCAGCACATGTGTGTCGGTTGTGCTGTACCTGGGAGGGGGGCAGCATTTATTTATTTATTTATTTAACAATCATTTATATCCCACATCTTCCAGAGTTCAGTTGCGGTTTCACAATAAAACAAAATCCACAAAGCAAGAGCTTGGTTTTACATCGAACATTTTGTAACAATAAACAATATAATGGTTAACAGCATGAGCTAATACATAACAGCATAACTGGCTTGTAAACTATGTACGATAAACTATATACAAATACAAGTTGTAGGTACTTTAGGGTTGAATCATAGAGTTTTTAGTTCAGTGGTTTTTCTGTTAAGTTGTTGGATTTAGTATTACTCAGTCAGGTGATTTTAGCCTTTATCTGAGTGTTTCGAGGGATTATCTATGTTGCCGTAGTGCATGGAGAATAGGTAGGTTTTTAGTTTTTTACGGAGTTCCATAATTTCGTTTATAGATCGTAGGTCCTCTGGAAGGGAAGTCCATGTGGATGGGGCTGCATGAGAAAAAGCTCTGTTATTAGTTAATTTATTTGCTTTTATGAAATCATGAGGAGAATTTAGTTTATTTGAGTGTCCTTTTCTGTGCGTAGTTTTTTGAGATTCCATACTGATTAGGTTGCTTAGTGGGATTGGAGCCATGTGTTTTAAGGCTTTAAATGTAGTTATTGTAGTTTTATATATTATCCTGCTTTGAATTGGCAACCAGTGAAGGGAAGCTAGTATTGGTGTTATGTGCTGGAATGAGTGTGCTTTCATTATAATTCTAGCTGCGGCGTTTTGTGCTAGTTGGATTCTTTTGATGTTTTGTTTCGTTATTCCTAAAAGAATTAGGTTAGCAAAATCAAAGTGCGGGGTTATTGTAGCCTGGATTATATTAATGAAGTCTTGTAGGTGTACTAATGGGCGAAGTTGTTTAAGTATTTTGAGTTTAAAATATATTTTCTTTATAGTGTTTCTGATATGAGTAGGTATCTTATTTCGTTCTTTATTTTAATGTCATGATTTTGTATTGTTATGTGGGTTGGAGGGATATATGATTGGTTTTTTGTTACAATTAGGACTTCTGTTTTTGAATGATTAATGTGGAGGTTTTGAGCTTTTAGCCAGGTTGTTATTTCATTGAAACAATCTGATAGTTGTTTTATTGGTAAGTTAGGGATTGTGAAAGGGATGTACATCATAATATCATCTGCATATAGATGATAGTATACTCCGAATTTTTTAAAAATATTGCAGACTGGTTTTATGTAAATATTGAACAGGAGGTCTGATAGCGCAGAGCCTTGTGGGAGTCCAATTTCTTGTTTATAAATGGTTGATGTTTGGTTGCCTATTCTTACATTTTGCGTTCTGTTGTTTAGATAAGAGGTGAACCATTTGTGTACAGTGGCATTTATTCCTATTTGTTTCAGGTTATTAAGCATTATAGTGTGATGAACACTATCAAATGCTGCCGAAATGTCAATAAATAGGAGTATAAATGCTTGTTTATGATTGTCAATCCCTCTCAGTAGTATGTCAGTTAAGACTGTTAAGAGTGTTTCAACTCCATGTTGAGGTCTAAATCCATATTGGTGCTCATCAAGTGGGTAGGATGAGTCTAGGTATTCTTGTGTCTGGATTTGTACCACTTTTTCTATTATTTTAGCCAAAAAAGGGATACCTGAGATGGGTCTGTATGATTTTGGTGATGTTTTGTCAAGCATGTTGTTTTTGAGAATTGGGCGGATTTGAGCATGTTTGAGCATGGATGGGAGGTGTCCTTGAAGTAATGAGAGGTTGACTATGGGGAGAATGTATGATAAAAGTATTGGAAGTGTACTTATTATCCATGTTACAGGGCATGGATCAAGAAAGGAAGTTGTGGTGTTGAGATTGGAAATGATATTCTTTAGTGAATCTTTTGATACTGGATGGAAGTCTGACCATTCATCTGAGCAATGATGAACCGTATTGATATTGTCTAGAGTCATTCTAGGTTGTGTAGATTTGTTTTGATAGTGATTGGCTAGGGTTTGTACCAAATATCGGTGATTTCATTGTTAGATGTTTGGGGATTATTAGTTAGATTTCTAACAATGGAGAATAGTTCTTGTGGTCTGTTATAAGATTTTGATAGGATTGCTGCATAATAAGATTTTTTTGTGCTATCTAAAGTATCCTTGTATTTTATGAGATAGTTGTTATATATTTCCTTGTTGATGAATGATTTGGTTTTGCGCCATTTGTGCTCTATTTTTCTTAGTTCTTTTTTCATTTGTTTTAGCGTGTTGTTGAACCATGGTGTTTTGTTTATTTTTAAATTATTGGGCTTTTTGGTTCGTTGATCAAGTTTGGCTGCATTGTTGATTGTGTCATGCCAGTTTTTGACAGCTTCATCTAGATTCGTTGGGGATGATGAGAGGTAGGGTATTGTTGTATCCAAGAATTCAATTTCATTAAATTTTTTGAATTTTGTAGTGGGATCACTTCGTGTGTTTTTATTAGTGTTATTGGTGTGGAATGTGAAGTTTGTTTTGATAATGTAATGATCAGACCAAGGTGTTTGTAAGCATTCTATGGAATCTGGGTTGAATAGCTTGAAGAGTGTGTTTGGGAGGAGAATAAGGTCTAGAGTGCCTCCTTTTATATGTGTTGTTGTATTGATTATTTGGTGAAAGTCCATGTCTGATATGGATTCTAGGAACAAGTTGGATTCTGATGCTGGAAGTGAGGGGAGGTTGAAATCGCCAAGCATGATTATGGGATTTTGTTCTGTAGATGAGCCTAGGAATTCAGTTAGTGAGTCTAGGCCAGCGATGGCGAACCTATGGCACGCGTGCCAGCTGTGGCACGCGAAGGCCTTGCAGCTGGCACGCGGGAAGGTCCACAATTACGATATGCGGCGCGGCGGGAGGTGAGTGTGCTGGTGTAGTTAGTTAGTATGTGCAGCGCCATACCTAGCCCTGTGCAAGTGGTACAGCTGCGCAGGACCCAAGGTATTAGGGGTGAATTTCGGGTTGCCTGCCTCGGCTCCCCCCCCACATTGCCTGCTGTTGCCCTGCCTTTGCCAATTTTTGTTTTCTCAGCGGTGGCGGCACCGGCAACAGCGGAGCAGACCTGACTTCAAATTTTAAAAAGAAAATACCACCTGGGTCTTTCCAACTCGGCATTTGTACACAGGTCCGGTCCCTCCCTCCCTTCTCGGATGTAGGTCACATCAGAGGAGTTGCAAAGACCTGCCTTTGAATGGCTGGTCTGGTCCTTCCCTCCTCTGATGTGAGGGATCAGATTTGTGTATAAGCATGGAGTCAAAAGACCTGCGTGTTTGTTTTTTTAAAATTTGAAGTAGCAGGGCAAGGGTAGGAAGCCGTCTGGATATGGAGGTATGGGTGAGATGGGGGGAGGGGTGCGCCAAATGGGCAAATTGCACAGGGCACAATTATAGCTTGGTATGGCCCTGAGTGTGTGTGGTATCAAGGCCCTGATTCTGAATGTTTTTGGATACTTTGGTGAAAGAAGTGAATGTTTTGAATGAAAGGAGAAATGAATGAGAAGGACTTCAGTGAATAAGAAAGATTTTAGTCATCTGTAAACTATCATTAAAATCATCTGTGGTACCTGAAGACTGGAGGACGGCCACTGTAAACGCCAATTTTTAAAGAGGGTTCCGGGGGTGAACCGGGAAACTACAACTGGTGAGCCTGACCAGGCAAAATGGTACAAACCATTATAAAGAATAAAATTACTGAACATGTAGGTAGTCATGGTTTAATGGTAGAAAGCCAACATGGATTTAGCCAGGGAAAGTCTTGTCTTACTAATCTGTTATATTTTTTGAAGGTGTAAATAAACAGGTAGACAAAGCTGAGCCAGTCGAGATAGGGTATTTACATTTTCAGAAAATCTTTGACACGGTCTGTCATGAGAGACTCTTCGCAAAATTAAACAGTCACGGGATAGGAGGCAGTGTATTATTATGGAAATGGGATTTATTCAAGAAACATTTTTTCAAATGCATAGAATGGGGAAAATTATTTTTTAGTATGGTACATGGACTACTGTTAGAGTGAAATGTGTCTTAAATATTACCACCAGTGAAAGTGAGAATACGGTGAATGTCAAAGAAATAGTTAAAAATTTCTCTTGATAACCTATTCATCCTTTGTTTAACAAACTGCTACTGTGTGCTTGAATGTTCGATGGATAAGGAGAAATGCTGCAGGCTTTTGACTCTGAAACACTCATTCGCATGATGTTTCATAAGGTTATTAAGGTTATCTTCCTCCCCACCCCCTTTATTCTCTCTTTAACATTGTAAAAGTCAAAGGTCTCCTACCAAGTTCTGGGAGCAGGCACAATCTCTTTTTAAACGTATTGGGAATATTTAGCTAAAACATGATTTTGCTGAGAAAACACCAGTAACAGGTAAAACATGGAATATTTAGAAATCCATTCTACATCAATAATTATTAGGTAAACTTCTACTTTGCCCTACCTGTGCTGCCTAGGTTTAATTGGACCAATAATACTAATGTTAATTATAATTATAAACTTATCTGGGCTTCTTTTTAAAAACCTATTAAATTATCTGGCTATTTGTCTAGGTGTCCAGGTTAGGGTTGCCACCTGTGTTCGGGTTTGTGATAAGGCTGTTGTCTATGTTTTCTATTTGGTGTCCGGTTTCTGATGGGATTTCATTTATTCATTTGTTTGGGTTTGGCCACAAGAAAAGGTAGTAACCCTAGTCGTGAGCCATGTCTTGATCTAATTAATGGTAGATTTACCTCGTTTATGAACATTTTACAAGGATTAACCTCAGTCCAGTTATTCATGGTGATTAAATCACAATGATTCAATTTGATTAACTGCTATTACTGTATCTCAAATCATACTTCAAGATTGATGCATATGGATCGGCAGGAGGAAAAATCGTTGCATCGAGAAAACTAGTGAATCATTGCACCCCAGCACTATTGTATAATGACAGAATGGCTTTTTAATTGGGTTTCATTTGTGTCACCCATTAGTTTAAAAAAAAATTACATCAAATGTTAACAACTAAACAGGTATATTTTTTGACCAAAACAGATGTCTACAATTAATAAAATTCCCCAATCACATATTTTTTTATATGGGAACGGATTTGTATACAGCACTTCATTAGTTTTTTTTTTATTATACAAATTTTATCTTTTTGTAGACTTGAAGTCTTGAACAAAGGAAATGAGTACAGCAAAAAAAGCAAAAACAGATAGTGGAAGATCATTCCAAGAGGCCTGGACAGAGACATATGGAGTGATTGAACGCAATGGGAAAGCATTGTGTATTATGTGTAATGAAAGTGTTGTGTCTCGCACATCAAGTGTCAAATGTCACTTTGAGACCAACCATAACAGTGTTGCTGAACTTGGTTTAGCTCAAAGAAAAGAGTTCCTTGTAGGAAAATTAAAGAAATATCACTCCCAGTCTCTTAGTTTTAGCAACTATCTTTCAAAAACTAATCATCTTACAGTTGCCAGCTTTCATATTTCACTGTGCATGGCAAAACATGGTAAGCCCCTCTCTGATGGAGATTTTATCAAAAAGGCAATTTTGGCTGGGAATAATTCACTCTTCCATGATTTCCAAAACAAGGATAAAATTGTGCAGCGCATCTCTGAGATGCCGCTAAGCAGAAATACTGCAAAAGATAGGGTTCTGCGAATGGCTGCTGATGTTAGTCAACAGCTTACTTGCGACTTACAAAAAGCACCCTTCTACTCCATGTGCTTGGATGAAAGTACAGATATTACTAACCATGCAAGACTAGCGCTCATTTTGCGTTATGCTACTGGTGACATCATGAGAGAAGAGCTGGTAAAACTGCTGTCTTTGCCTGGAAGAACACAAGGGATAGATATCCACAATGCTGTGATGGAGGCTTTTTCATCACTAGACATAACCGGGGAGCTGCACCGAGCGCTTGCCCTGTCCAGCACCAACACTATAACCCCAACCTTATCCCACTCCCAGAAATTTTCAGACCACACATGAATTGGTATAACAACAGGTCGCAGCTTTAATTTTTCCATAACATCTTAACACTTTAAACATGTATAACAACCCAAAACACAAACCCGGTGCGGAGCGTTACCTCACCCGCCATATGACTAGCAAGGTGACAACACTACCGCACCTAGCCGGTCAAACCACCGGACAAGTTACAACCACCCCTGCCCGACTTCGCCATGTCACTAGCAAAAGTCTGCTAGGAGTTCACCGGGCCGCGGGCACCCTGCCCCGCCCCAATTAGCTATGGCTCCGGACCCCGGAAACCTCCGGGTTCCCGCCGTCACCCACTCAAACCCCCCCCCAAGCTGCAACACCCCCAAATCCCCGTAACCCAAACATAATCACAGGGTGGGAGGGCGGGACACCGGCCAGTCTCCCTCCTTCCCACCATGTGCTCAGCGGGCGAACTCGCAACCGCTGCACATGGCTCAGCTCACTCCCTGATTGGTTCCAGCCGCGCGCATCCCACGGCGGAACCAATCTCTTTAAATGATGCGCCCTGCGTCACCGAACAGCCGCGCATCCACCTCTCCCCCCCCCCTCACTCCCCCTGCCTCTATCCTCCGCTTCCGGCCCTAGCAAAAGGGGCCGCGTCGAGGCTCGCCCCCGGTTAAATTCGGGCACCGGGACCTCGCCCGTGTCCTTTTCATAACCGGGGAGCTGCACCGAGCGCTTGCCCTGTCCAGCACCAACACTATAACCCCAACCTTATCCCACTCCCAGAAATTTTCAGACCACACATGAATTGGTATAACAACAGGTTGCAGCTTTAATTTTTCCATAACATCTTAACACTTTAAACATGTATAACAACCCAAAACACAAACCCGGTGCGGAGCGTTACCTCACCCGCCATATGACTAGCAAGGTGACAACACTACCGCACCTAGCCGGTCAAACCACCGGACAAGTTACAACCACCCCTGCCCGACTTCGCCATGTCACTAGCAAAAGTCTGCTAGGAGTTCACCGGGCCGCGGGCACCCTGCCCCGCCCCAATTAGCTATGGCTCCGGACCCCGGAAACCTCCGGGTTCCCGCCACCGGCACAGGCACCCCCGTGCCTTTGCCGCCCCCCCCCCCACCCCCATTAAGGAGCAAAAGCTGCGACCTGCTCTTGAGAACCCGTACAACCTGCTCCAAAACCTCCTGCCAGTCGTTGAGGAGCAAGTCAACCCCAACTGGAGACAGATGCACCCCATCACCTCGATACAAACCCTTACAAGTAACATCCACCCACTCGTGCTGCACTTGATAACCCCCTTTTGCACATAACCATTTTCCGATCTGCCTATTGATCTTCGTCAATCCCCGAGACCACCGCCGCTGTCCCCAGCACGCTGGCCTCGGGATGACATCCGACCAAATAAGCACAACACCAGGAAACATCCTTAATATCAGCTCCATGTCCTTTTTCGCAGCATTAATGAGTTGTTTACAGGTCCATGTTGCGAGATCATTGCCTCCAAGGTGCAGTAAAATAATCCCTGGTGGAGTCTTCAATCGCGCATGGTGTCGCAGCAAAGGCAACAGCTGCATCCAACGCAGACCCCGCTCGCCCAGCCATAACACCGACACCACATCAGACTCCAGTCCAAGGTTAAGCCCGATAGGCCGTAGTTCTGCCCGTCGTGCAGCCCAAAACACAAACGAATGCCCCAGCATCCAAGAGCCCAGCAAACTGCCGCCCCCACCTGAAACGAAAAACAGCAGTTAACAAACGCATGCGCACAGCTTTACTGTTTTGTTCTTTTTTTTTTTTGTTTTGTTTTTTTGCTTATAAACGGACATAACCTCGAAAAGCCTTGGACCTCCACCGGCCAATCAAACGTATGTGCCAACCCGACAACCCAGCACCCGCCGCACTAGACGCCGCCCCTATGCGAAAAGAGTGCGCCGCATAAAGAGCCGCGTCTTCCCCCATGCACTGCAACCCCAAACGCAAAACTGCAGTGACCTGGTAGCGCGTGACCAACCCTGTATCCTCATGTAAAAATAGCCCACCCTCCACCCGAGGGCGCCGATCTAAATACTCCCTCATGGACGCTACCGGGCACGTAAGCCCCCCTATCGCCTGCAGCACTACCCAGATACCCCGTCCTTGCTGATCCGTCTTAGACCTCTGCAAAAGGACCTTTAAGTGTGCGCCCTCGACACGCACATGTTGACACTGCAAACTGTGCCCCGCATTGCCCGACTTTGAATCCGCTACTAATTCACCGACCCTAAATGCCCCAAAAAAGGCCAAAGAGAAAACAGCCTTAAAAAGCGTGGCCTCATACGCAGACTTCGCAACAACCGGTAAAACCTCACAAAGTCCATGTAGAAGGTCATGCGTGACCGGTCGCCGTTGATCCGGCTGAGGAGGGTTTTCACGCCCCCACCCTTGCAACAATTTGCGCACCAAAAAACCCCCACCAGATGGGCCCCACCCCACGGCCTTCGCGAAAAATGCAAAGCCCGCCAAATGGCCCCTCACCACTGCCCTAGTGACACCCGCCCTTTTTGCCCCCAGTATGTACTGTGCCAATAAACGATCGGACACAGTCCCCGATCTCCATCCCTGAGCCCACAAAAACTCCACCACATTACCACAACCCCGACAGTAGTCGTCCCAGGTTTTCTTCGCTACAGATCTCTTCAACATCTCTCTCATATCAGCAGGCCACTGTTCCATAACTTCCAAGGGACCGGAAGCCCCTTCTCGTCTGCCTCCGGTGCCAGTCGCCGGAACCGATCCAACTGCAAACGGGAAAGAGCATCAGCTATACCATTGTGCAACCCCGGAATGTGTCGCGCTGTTAATCCAACATTCAGCCGCAAACAGGCTAAGACCACTTTTCTCATCAGATCCGCTACCAGTCTACAGCGTGGCGTAAAATGGTTAACTACGCTCACTACGGCTTCGTTGTCGCACCACCAGACCAACCTCTTATTCCGCAATTTGTCCGGCCACAACTCCAACGTCACTAAAATCGGAAACAACTCCAAAAATGTGATATTCCGGAGAAGCCCCTGCTGGTGCCACAACGGTGGCCACCGATCCGCACACCACGCCCCCGCAAAGTAAATACCTAATCCCACAGCCCCCGCTGCATCCGTATATAACTGTAACTCCTGAGTAGAACATGCAGACTCCATGAGTACGGGTGACCCATTAAACTCCCTTAGGAAAACATCCCACACCCGCAAATCTTCCTTGATGCTCCGGGACAGTCGAATTCTATGATGAGGCTTACGGACACCTGACGTGGCCGCCGCCAAACGTCTGATGAATATCCGCCCCATCGGTATCACACGAGATGCAAAATTTAAGGACCCTATCAAAGACTGAAACTCTTTTAGCGTGAACTTCGAAGCTACCAACGCATTCGATACCAAAGCACGTAAATGGTCTACTTTTGCTGGCGGCAAACGAGCCACCATAACCTCAGAGTCCAGTTCAATGCCCAAGAATGTAAGCCTAGTCGAGGGCCCCTCCGTTTTTCCCTCAGCTAACGGCACCCCTAGATCGTCCGCAACACCCAGAAAGACTGATAATAAATCCCCACACAGCGAAGTCCGTGCAGGTCCAACGAACAAGAATCATCCAGGTAGTGGACAACACTCTTAGCACCTGCCCGCTTCATAACCATCCATTGCAAAAACGTACTAAATTTTTCAAAACATGCACACGACACTGAACAACCCATGGGCATGCATTTGTCAAAATAAAACTCCTCCGCAAATCGGAAACCCAACAGATGAAAAGAAGAGGGGTGAACAGGCAACAAACGAAAAGCGGCTTCAACGTCCACCTTCGCCATTAGAGCCCCCTGGCCTGCAATCCGGACTAACTGAACCGCTTTGTCGAAAGAGGCATAACGGACCGTGCAGTATTCTCGGGGAATGTGATCATTAACTGACAATCCTGTTGGGAAGGATAGATTATGAATAAGCCTATACTTTCCCAGCTCTTTCTTAGGGACAATACTCAAAGGGGAAATCACCAAATTTTCGAAAGGGGGTTCCGAAAAAGGACAGGCTATCCGCCCCAAGCATAACTCCGCCTCCAACTTCTGCCGGACAACCGCTTCGAACCGCCGCACAGCCGGGGAATTCCTTGTGGCCTGCACATGCACCTTGCCCTGAACTGGAATAACAAACCCCCTTTCGAACCCCTCCCTTAAAAATTCCCTATCCCCCTTTTTTGGGTATAAGCAAAGCCATTCGCGCAATAACTCCACCTTAATGGGCGAAGGGGCTCTGCCGAAGCTGGGACCCTCACTTAGAGGTTGATGGGGGTACACCCCCGACACCTCTCTTTGTACACTTAGCTGCTGAGTGACTTCCGCCGCACGCGGAGCAAGCGTGCCGGAACTTACAATCCGTAAATGGGCAGGAGGCCTTGTTAAATCGCCAACATACATCACTGCCTCCTCCTGTCCCTGACTTACCAGGCATTCCCACCCCCCCAACTCGAAAGGACCGGCTCCCAGCGGAATTAGGCCCCCCACTGAACTTATTGCCGGACGTGGACAATCCCCCTACCGCAGTTGAACGTGCAGACATCTGGGTGAGCCACAAGTTGATGTCTTGTGTACCCCAAGTCAAAAACCGGTTCTCCTCCATTTTGTCACGGAACTTCTCGTCATAATTGAGCCAAGACCAGCCCTCATGGGCCTGCGAGGCTTCCAAGATTGAGTCCGCATAAGACAGCAACATCCCGTACTGCCCCGGGTACGTCTGCCCCCACACACTAGCCAAACGCAAAAAGGCCCTGACCCAATTCACCACCGACCGAGTCACTTTACGAACCCTCCCCGCCTTCTCATCCTCTTTACGTTTTTTCTTACTTTCGCCAGACCTCTTCCGACCTTCCAATAAACGGAAGATGTCAATATATCGCCGTTTCCTAATTTTATTTCTCAACTTCTTAGGCACCCCCTCCCACAATTCAGATAATGGAGTCACCGCCGCAGCGCCCCCCACAGCAGGGGTTCCCATCGAAACAGCCCCTCCTACCACCTCACTTCCCCCCTCATTACTTGGAGTACTAGAGGAAGAACTAGAGGACGAGGAAGTGGACGAATCCGAGTGCCGGCGTCGCCTAGAAGAATGCTTCCCTTTTTTACGCGCTTTCCCCGACCGCCCGCCCGGCTCGATCACCATTCCCCAACACCACCCCCCCTTGATGCCCTTGAGGTAACTCACCATCTGTAGCCGTCACAGTCGTCCGCTCGACCGCAAGCTGAATCCCATCCGGATGTGGTTGAACACCCGTCCCCCTCACAGCACTACTTGGGGTCCCCAAATTGTGAACGTCGTCGCGTGGTAATCTGCACTGCTGCGGTCCAGGAAACGGTGATCCAGACGAAGCCATCGTATTCTGTGGAGAAAGAAAAGGCAAAAAAGGAGAGGGGGAAACACCTGACCACGCAGGTTGCCAAGCCCCTAACCAGTTAGCTCCGGACGAGCCTAGACCCCCACGCTGCCATTGATCCCACGCCTGCTGTTCAATAGCCCCATATCTCTCAGGACTAAAAACACTTCACGCCGGGAAAACCCCTGTCCTCAACTCCCCTCCATGAGTCCCCCACCAAGACGCTGGACGAAAAATACCACTCTCTCCTCCAGTTGCACCTAACCCGCTCCCCTGAGCGGAATCCGCGTTCTCCTCGCCAGCACTCCCCCTGTCAAGACCCACTTCCTCAGGGTGACACCCCTCGGCACTCCTAACCTCCCCCCTTCCTCTGGATGGGGCGGTGCCGCGGCCCCCAAGCCGGCTCCGCGACCCAGGACATGGCCTATGGCTAGGAAGACCTCGTGGCTCTGAACCCTTGGCCATGCGGCCACCAGACTCAGCACTAGCTACGCGGCCCCTTGATGGACCCGCAGACCTGCCCTTCCTCCCCCTTTCCTCACCCCTACCTCTCTGAGCCCCCCGCGAACTCCCCCTACCCTGTCCATGCCCCCCTTTGGCCTTTCTCTGCCCCCCTTTTCCCCCAGTCATCTCACAACCCTGTCACAGAATAAAACTGCAATTAATGAAGCAGCCCTGCTCTGTGCACTCCCCAACCAGGAAACATCAAATGCACCCACCCACAAATGTACCCCCACTCGCCTGATAAAACTTTCACTCGCACAGCTGCTCTGCCGCCGCCGCTCCAGACCTCCGTCCAAGATGCAGAGTCAGTGCTCACGCCGGCGCGGCCATCAAAGGAAGCGGCAACGGAAAAAACAGCCCGCCACTGCCCACTCGCCGAGATGCTGCTCCGCAGATTGCACGACCAGGGATCGCAGCACTCTGAGCCCGCCGACGAAACGCCGAAAACACCGGCCAGTCTCCCTCCTTCCCACCATGTGCTCAGCGGGCGAACTCGCAACCGCTGCACATGGCTCAGCTCACTCCCTGATTGGTTCCAGCCGCGCGCATCCCACGGCGGAACCAATCTCTTTAAATGATGCGCCCTGCGTCACCGCACAGCCGCGCATCCACCTCTCCCCCCCCCTCACTCCCCCTGCCTCTATCCTCCGCTTCCGGCCCTAGCAAAAGGGGCCGCGTCGAGGCTCGCCCCCGGTTAAATTCGGGCACCGGGACCTCGCCCGTGTCCTTTTCATAAGTCCAGAAAAAGTGGTTTCAGTTACTAGCGATGGAGCACCTAGCATGGTGGGGACAACATCAGGATTCATTCATTTCTTTGCTAAGGAAGCAAAACATCCACTGATTCAATTTCACTGCATAATACATCAAGAGGCTCTCTGTGCCAAAGAAAGCAGCAAAAAACTTGACGATGTCCTCAAAGATGTAACAAAAATGGTGAACTTCATCATGGCGCGTGCTCTTAATTTCCGACAATTTCAAGCCCTTCTTGATGAGGTTCAGGCACAATATAACACTTTACTGATGTACAATAATGTCCGGTGGCTGAGTAGAGGACGAGTGTTAGAGAGATTTGTGGCCTGCTTGGAAGAAGTTAGGCTATTTATGAATGAAAAGGGGGAAGACTATCCTCAACTCACCAACATGGCCTGGCTTACCAACCTCATGTTCTTTACAGATTTTACTAACCACTTTAATGTACTAAACAAAAAATTACAAGGCATGGGAAAAACAACAGAAAGCATGTTTAGTGACATCAAAGCTTTTGAGAGAAAATTGCATGTTTTTGAAAAAGACCTTGAGAGTGGACAGCTGAAATATTTTCCCAACCTAAAAATACATTTGGATAATTCTACAACATTTGTGGACAGTCATAAAAAACACCAGGAAATCCACAAAGCATATTCCACCATTGTAGCCGAAGCAAAGGAGAATTTTAGTAAAAGATTTTCTCAGTTCCGTAAGATGGAGACAACCCTTTCATTTATTACTTCCCCAGAAAAGTCCACATTTGAAGATCTTGATCTTTCCTGCTTACAGTGGTTGGATATTCAAAACTTGGAAATGGAGCTACTGGGATTTCAAGAAAGCTCTATCTGGAAAAGTAAATTCAATGACCTGCGTGCGGCTCTTGAACGTATTGAGTGTGAAAGGGTGACAAATGAAATCACTGCTAGCAGTTCTGAAAATGAAATCCTAAAAGCGTGGAATTCTCTGCCAGACAATTTTAAGTCCATGAAAGCACTTGGGATTGCTCTTCTTACTTTGTTTGGGTCATCCTATGCTTGTGAGCAGCTGTTTTCGGCTTTGAATCATATAAAATCTGATGCTAGAAACAGATTAACGGATGACATGAGTGCTGCATGTGTTGCTCTGAAATTAACGCATTATGAGCCAAGGATTGACAAGTTATCAGCATGCATGCAACAACAAACATCACAATAATTTTTTTCATGTATAGATTCTTTGGGAATACACACCGAGTCCTGACACAGTTAACAGTTTTAAGAAGTTTATCTTTTTTTTACTCAGGATACATTTGACATGTTATGTGAATAATACATTTAAAATATATTGTATAACTGAATCAAATTCTTCCTAAATTCATTAAATTGAATGAAATCATTAAAACATTATAAATTGCCAATAAATTGAAATGAAAACCAAAGGATTGTGAATCAAATTGATTCTCTGACAATACAAAGATTCCAACCTTTACAAATGATGTTACATAGTTCAGGCAACTTTATAAAGAGTTTTTAGATACTAAAATCTTGTTGTTAAGGTTTAATTGACGTGCTGGCACTTTGAGGAAATTCTTTGGTTTTGTGCGGCAGTTTGGGCACTCGGGCTCAAAAAGGTTAGCCATCACTGGTCTAGGCTATCTGCTTTTTGATCAGGGGGTCTATATATTAGGCAAATTCTGAATATGTTGGTTTTTATAATTAAAGTGTCAATATTGTTGGCTATAGTTGATGGTATTGTTCTTGCATTTAATCTCTTTTTTGTCATTATGAGTACTCCTCCTCCTTTTTCATTAGTTCTATGTGTATAGTTTATATCGTAGTCTTCGCTATTAAGTTGATTTAAATAGACTGTATCCGTTTCAGTTAGCCAGGTTTCCGTTACGCATAAAATATCAGGTTTTGCGTCTGCTATTAAGTCGTTGAAAATGGGGAGTTTGTTTTTCATTGAGCGGGCATTTATAAGGATGCAAGTTAGAGAAGTAGTGTTGTTGATGCTAGTTACATTTGTTATTTGTAGTGAATTAGTTTGTTTTATTTGTATAAGTCGGTGGTAATTTATTTTTGCATGTTGGTTTGGGTTTGTGTGTCCAATGTGGTTGTAGTTTCTAATTGTTGTTTGTATAATAGGTATTGCCATGTGATTTTTGGATGTTAAGCTTAGTGTTAGGTCAATTAAGATAGTCAATAATATACAGCAGTAAGTTATTTTTAGTGTCAAGGTGTTTGAGCGCGACATGTTCAATGTGTAGGAAGGGTTTGATGTAGATTATATTGCTAGCAGTTGGAATGTGCCTAAGAGTAGCAATGACAGGTATCTATTACTGGCAACAGTTGTATCTTATACAGAGTAAAGACTTGCTTGCAACAGTGATGGACAGTAGTTAAATGACTTACTGGCAACAGTATAAATCAGACAATGGTTATAAAATGACTTACTGGCAACAGTATTAATCAGACAATGGTTATAAAATGACTTACTGGCAACAGTATAACTCAGTCAGTGGTTATAAAATGACTTACTGGCAACAGTATAACTCAGTCAGTGGTTATAATTGAGATACTTTCGGTAGTAAACATCTGACCATAGCATTTGGAGTGATAAAGATTAAGTCAGTAATGGGTTTGAGTTACTGGTAGTGTACACTTGCCCCAGTATACTAATAAGACACATTAATTAATAATGCTAGTGAATTAGCATACTGAATATAACAATGATAAAGTAGCTGAGATGCAGGGGTAGTAATCTCATGTAATTAAAATAATAGTCTATTAAGAAGAATATCAGTATAGGTGCATTCGACGTAGGATATACTTGCGCGTTTGCGGGTATAGTAGGAAGAATGATGATGCGCGAGCTCAACCCTAGGGGAGCTCCAGCCGTGGAACGAAGTCGTCGCTGGTCTTCGTTTGGTTGTTGTCCGTGTCTCTGGTTAGCTCTTGTTTCTTACGCGCCTTAGCCTAAGGGCTGTGCCAAAGGGCCCTCTTGCACGGCCCTCAGGCGCGGGCCCACAAGGCGCGGGTGCGCCTGTGGCTCTCTCTTTTTAAAGATGAGAGTGCGGCCCCGATTGGGCAGAGATGATTGGTGATGCGCTGCAAGGGGGTGGAGCCAGCGATCCGATTCAGTTAGATGCTCTTTTGTGAGGCCGACTGCCTTCCTCTGGTGTGCTCTTTCAGCTGCTGGTCTCCCGAAGCAGGATGGGCTTCCTCTCCGCTGTGGCTTCAGCTCTTTCAGCTACTGGTCTCCCGATGCAGGGTGGACTCCTCTCCGCTGTGGCTTCGGCTCAGGTGGGTGTCCCAGCTCCTCCTGGAGCGGTGAAGAGCAATAGGGATCTTGCTCCTGTAGCTCTCTCTTTTTAAAGAGGAGAGTGCAGCCCCGATTGGGCAGAGATGATCGGTGATGCGCTGCAAGGGGGTGGAGCCAGCAATCTGATTCAGTTAGATGCTCTTTTGTGAGGCCGACTGCCTTCCTCTGGTGTGCTCTTTCAGCTGCGGGTCTCCCGAAGCAGGATGGGCTTCCTCTCCGCTGTGGCTTCAGCTCTTTCAGCTACTGGTCTCCCGATGCAGGGTGGACTCCTCTCCGCTGTGGCTTCGGCTCAGGTGGGTGTCCTAGCTCCTCCTGGAGCGGAGAAGAGCAATAGCATGTTGCGGTGTGCGGGGTGCAGCACCACATTGTCATGTCTGCCCTGGGGGTCGGTGTGGTGAGTGCTGCACACACGATGCGCACTGTGTGTATGACATTGGCTCTGACCACAGAGCTACCTGTGGCTGGTGTGTGTATGAGGCCTTGCACGGAGTGTGGGGCCTGTCACAGTGTGTGTGAGCATCATGTATGCACTGTGGGGTACAAGTGTGGATGGTAGATGTTGCTGTGGGTGTGGCAGTCAGCCAGACATGTGTGGGGACTGGTGCAGTGCTGTCCAATGTATGTCTTGTGTGTGGAGCTATGCAGGACTGTGCACCCTGTGGTGCATGGCAGGGGTTACAATGGGTCTGTTGCGAATTGTCATAATGTAACATGTCAGGTCTGTCACTGTACTCGTGCTGTACACCTCATCGCCCTGAGATGTTGATCTGCAGATTTCCACGGTATGCCAGCAGTGGTGTGTGTCGTATGTGTGTGATGTTTGTGTGACACACACCCGAGCTCATCTCAGGGCTCGGCTATGTACATCCCTTGTCAATGTGCTGTGATCTGTCCATGGGCAGGACATATCTTGATGTTGTCTAGCTCTGATAGGCGGGTGTGGGGTGGATCCCCCAGGGCACTCTGTTTTGCTGTCGCTTGGTTTGCATGGGGTGTGTATTTGCCTCTGCAATACGGGTTTGTGATGCTGCATCCATGCGTGTGTCAACTGTGTGTGACATATGTGGCTTGTGGGGGTACACCCCGCATGGGCTGTTATGTTCCTGGTGGGGGTGGTAGGCTGTCCCTGTCTTGGGAGCAGTGTGTTAAAGTGTGCGTAGTGGGGGAGGGGTGATATTCCACCTGGCCAACTGTGTGCCCCCCCTCATTTGGGATACCTGTTCAGTGCTGTATCATATCCACCACTGTGCATGTCTTGGTACCTGCCGTGGCTCCCCTGGAGACACATTGCAACCAGTTGCTGCCCCGGTGGCCTCCTCTGAGTCTGTTCGGCCACACCTTCTCCCAGGACATGGGCCCACACCACCCCGTGGCATGCCAAGTGTGTGTGTGGTAGATAGCTGTGTGTGTGCTGCTTGTCTCAAACATACCTGCTTTTGGGTCAGCCGTGTCCAGCGCCAGGGAGAGGCCATGTGTGTAGATCAGTCCTAGGTGCTCAGCAAGCTGCTGCTCCAGGGGCGTGAGGCTTGGGATGAAGGGGCGGCCCCCGCCAGTGCCACTAGCATGTCGGCATTCTGCAGTCAGGTGTGCATGGACCCCTCGCCTGATATCATTGAACCTCTTACGGAGGCTGTCAAGGTCCCTTGGTGGCCCCCCAGCCTGTGCCATGGCCCCCTGCACCTTCTCCAACAAATGGGTCCTTACGTTCACAGTTGAGTGTGAGCTCATGCGTCCATACAGCTCCTCATAGTGTTCGAGGACACTTGCCAGCAGGTTCTGATTTTCCTACTGGCTGAATCTTATGGCCTTCTTCCTCTCCCCATCTGGCACAGGCGTCTGCCTACGCTTGCCTGTGTTATGCCACTCAGGCTGCTCATGGGTGGGGTCAGACATACCCTATGGGCCCTGTGATAAGGAAGCTTATCATAGCTCAGGAAGGAGCTATAGAAAAGGTGAAGTGACTCTGAACAAGCAACCTGTCAGTTCTGGTAGAAATAAGAAAACAGAATTTTCCCATAAAAGACTACCAGTCCCAGAATGCACCAGGTTTCCAACAGCCATTAGAGGAGCTGAAGTGGGGAAACGTGTGTTCAATCAGGAGGGCTATGAGGTAATCCCTAAGCACTCATCTCAAAAGGCAGGGCCTGATTCAGCACAGCTGCGCTGTATTAGGGGGGAGCACTCATCTAAGCAGAATAAAGGTAGAGTTTATTCTACAGAGAATTATCCTCATTATCCTGAGAATCAGCTTGAGCTTGATCATCAGTTTCATCTGAAGGATCATCAGAAGCAGAAGCCAAACTGGACGGACAGAGAGGGAAAGAAACCCTTTGGAAGAAGGAAGAGAAAAGCCTTTGAGAGGTCTAGAAGAGTCCAGAGCAGTACGTATACTGGGAGGCATTCCAAGGGCCAGCATACACCATTGGACTGGGGAAAGCCAGAGGAATGGTGCTGCAGAGCTAGGAATCTCCAGACGCTACCTGTGAGAGAGATGGCTGCACGTGGAAGGGACCCTAAGACCCGTGCCAGAAGGTATGTGAAGAGAGATCCAGTGTCCAGGGATCTGGATTGGAAGGCTGGACATAAGAACTGGACTACATACTGGCCAGGCTATATAGAGAGGAACTCTAACAGCAATGGAAGCTCAGGTATGAACACTGATCTATGCCCTAGCTATAACCTTGAAAGACAGCAGGGAAACAAGTATTCTCCTGAAAGTGCTCCATTAAGAGATTCATCTGTGCCAATCCATGATATTGAACCCATGCTTGTTGAAGAAGGGGGAACGATAGCAGATGAAGAATGTGTTTACATGGACTGCTCTTTGTCTAAACTCCTTTGGTGATTTTCTGTTGTAAAGTACAGCAACCATCACAAAGAAATACAAACTTGTTCTTTAATCTACTCAGAAAAGCTCCTGTGTAGGATTTTTGGCCACGCAGTGGAGAGCAAGCCAGCTGAGGGATTTCAGCTGGATAACTGTTAGCAATTGAGCCTTACCTAATTGCTTGTGAGCTCTAAGAGAATCACTTCTGAATCTATGTGGGAAGATATAAGAAGTTTACCTGAAAAGAACAGTTTTTTTCTTTCTTTGTGGCTTTTGGTTTGTTGTTTGATACTTTGCTAAGAGAATATTAGCTAAAGCCTACAGAAAAGACCAGTTTGTTGCCAACCAGGTCTTATTTCTTTTGCTTTGATTGGCTGACAAGTTCAAATGTTGTTTCCTCATTTTGTTTTTTTCAAGTTTAACACTGAAAGCAAGTAACCTGATTTATGTGCTACCAAGCATATCTGTGTTGGGAGAAATAACCCCATAAATAAATATCTTATTGGCTTTAACACTTGAGCACAACTAAATTATTGTCAGCAGCTGTGTCTGGTGTGAATGAACTGCATTGCCCACAATCCCTTGCAAATCATATAGATATATGCACTTGCCAAGACTGTGAAGATTCTCACCCAGGCAGCCGTCTGACAGCCCGCAACCTCGGACTCTGGATGACCCATCCCTCCCGTCTCTGTGGACTGCGGCCCTTGTATTTCCCCAGACACCCCACCTGTCATGTCCAGCCACAGCATGTCCCTGCTCTCCCTTTCCTCCCTCTGCATCCCGGACTTGTCTGATCTCCTGTGGCCCTTGCCCCCACTCCCGTCACCTTCACCAGCCCTCACCACCTTAGCCACTCACCAGCCCTGCCTCTTATCACCCCACCACCCACCAACCATGTCACCTACCTCCCCCACCACTCACCAACCCAGCCACACACCTCCCCCAGCACTCACCAAGCCTGCCGCTGGCCTCTCCCAGCATTCACCAACCAAGCCACCTACCTCCCCCACCGCTCACCAACCCTGCCACTTTCCACGCCTAACCTGCCTCTGACCCTCTGTTTGCTTCACCACCAATTTATTTATTTATTTATTTATTTAAGGTTTTTCTATACCGCACTATTCAGCATCAGCACGGTTTACAATAAACAAGTTTGTACAATGAGGAACAGCCATACATTGAACTTACATAGAACAGGGAGTTTAAACATGGATAACAGGTGAACTTTATACATAGCAAACAAAGGGAGATTTAAACAAGGGTAACAGGTGAACTTTATACATTATATACACAGGGATTGCATCACATCTAAGTTTATGATACAGGCCCTAAGGGGGATAGATGGGGGAGGTGACGAGTTTTCATCGGAAATTGGTTAGACAGCGTTGGCTTGTTAGACTATAATAACGCACCAATAACGCACACCTCCAAACTCGCTCGCCTGTACTAACCCCTCAGTGTGTACCAGGTGTTCACGTTAATTTATGGTATGTTTGGATGTCTGTGCATGTGTGTGCATGTTGCGCATGTGCAGAGGTGATGTGTAGGTATGTACACGGAACCGTGTGCCGCACATGCATAGACATGTACACGTGTCTGCGCATATGCAGCACCTGAGTCCGCAGATATGTGCACCACACATGCGCAAGACGTGTACGTGTCTGTGCATCTGTGGCGCCAGGATAAGCGCAAGCTGTAACGGACAGTATGGTGGGAGCTGCTGCTGCACATCTGTACACACCCACGCAAATACGTAGCCTGCATGTACATATGCGGTGCCTGATTCCACGCCCATCCCACAGGCAATTGGGGTTAGTGGAACCGTGCGCTGCAGATGTGCAGACACGTACACATCTTGCGCATGTGCGGCACATGGATCCACTAACCCCTGTCACCTGTGGGACGGGCGCGGAGCCAGGCGCCACATATGCGCAGATATGTATACATGTCTGCACATGTGTGGTGCATGGTTCCGTGTATGCACCCTATGCATCGCCTCTGTGCATGCACAATGCATGCACACATGCGCAGACGTTCAAACATACCCGTGAACACCTGGTACACGCTGAGGGGTTAGTGCAGGCGAGTGAGTTTGGAGGTGTGCGTTATTGGTGGTGAAGCAAATGGAGGGTCAGAGGCAGATTAGGTGTGGAGAGTGGCAGGGTTCGTGAGCGGTGGGGGAAGTAGGTGGCCTGGTTGGTGAGTGCTGGTAGAGGGGAGCAGCGGGCTTGGTGAGTGCTGGGGGAGGTATGTGGCTGGATTGGTGAGGGGTGGGGGAGGTCAGTGACAGTTGGTGGGTGGTGGGTGAGGTAGGTGGCAGGGTTGGTGTGTGGTGGGGGAGGTGGGTTGCACGGTTGGTGTGTGGTGGGGAGGTGAATGACAAGGTTAGTGTGAGGTGGAGGAGGTGAGGGAGTTGGGGGAATAGTGTCCACTATGGCAGCCTTTGTGGTTGCTTCATGTGCAATGGGGAATGTGCAGGGCTTGAAGTTGCCTGACGAGGGAGATGGTATCCATGGGGCTGGGGTACGGGGCAGGGGTGCAGGCCCACTGCAAGACCAACCTGCAGCTGTGGGGGCAGGCCAGGCAGGGGCTGTGCTGGCATGGCGCAGGAGGCGTGCCGAGTTGCAGGCTCACCAGCCTCACCTCTACAGGCCCAGGGCCCAGCTCCAGGACATGCGTGAGGACCAGGTCATCTCCCTCTACCGCCTGAGCACAGGGGCTATTAGGGAGCTCTATGAGGATCTAAAACCTGACCTTGAGCCCCTGACTGGTCAGTCACATGCCATACCAGATTTGGTCAAGCTCCTTGGTGCCCTACATTTCTTTGCCTCTGGCTGTTTCCAGTCATCTGTGGCTGCAGTAGGTGGCATGAGCCACCCAATCTTCTCATGCTGTCGCCACCAAGTACTGTGTGCCATGGTTGGAACTTTCATTGCATTTCCCAACACTAGGCAACAGTGGGGGACCCTGACCCAGGTCTTTGAGGCATTTGCTGGGTTACCACACATGATGGGAGCTATTGATTGCATACATGTTGCCCTGGTCCCGCCCAGAGACAGGGAGGCAGTGTTCTGCAACTGCAAACACTACCACTCCCTGAATGTTCAGGTTGTATGTGATGCAGGTATGCGTATTCTGAATGTTGTCCCGTGGTTTGCAGGGTCCACCCATGACTCCTATATCCTGCGTCACTTGGCACTATTCAGACAATTTGAGGCCAGTCAATTTGAGGACTGTATACTGATGGGTGGGTATTTGTCATCTCTGACATGCATATCGTATACCCCTGCTAGCCGTCTGCACACATGTCTGTCTTTGACGTGTGTCCAGAGTTGTGTGTGTGTGACATCTGTGTGTGTGAGAGATGACACGTGGGGGGGTACTCCATGTCCTCTGTGCTGTGGTGCTGTGTGCTGGTAGCACACTGAGATTTGACGTTTCATGCCATTTGACATTGTGTGTTTAGGTTGGCATGGTACGACACACATGTATGCTTCATGTTTATCAACAGTGTGGTGTTGTCTATGCCATCCTGCCTGCCATGGTGGGGTACCTGTTCATGTCGCACCATCTGTGTGTGGACAGTAGCATGACTGTCACATGCTTACAAATGTGTGCATCTCTGCCCTTGTCCAGGGTGCATTGCATGTGTGTCTCTGATGTTTTTGGGGCTGGCGCTACTACCTTTCGGCCCCTGTTATCTGCCCATGTGTCTGCTGTGGATCAGGATAATGTTGTTTGCACCCCCCGTGCTCTGTGTCTCACACCTCCAGACACTGGTGCATAGTTGTTGTGTCCCATCATGTGTTCCCCTATGTTTCTGTCTGACCTGTATGTGCTGTGGGTGTGCACGTACATTCATATGTGCATGTGTGTAGACATCAGCTCCTGGTTTAACGTTCATTTCTTTCTGCAGGTGATGCAGGATATGGATGTCGGCCCTGGTTGCTGACCCCTGTGCGTCTACCACGGACACGTGCAGAGATGAGGTACAATGAGGCCCATACCTCCAGTCGCTCCGTCATCGAGCGCACCTTTGGCATTTTGAAAAGTTGCTTCAGGTGTCTGGATAGGACCGGCGGGGCCTTACAATACCAACCTGTGACAGTGGCAGAGATCATTATTGCCTGTTGCATCCTGCACAAAATTGCTCTCAGGCACGGTATCGATGTCCAAATTAATGAGGATCTGGAAGACGATCCAACGTGCCCTCCTGTACGTGCCCGTGGTGACACATGTGAGGGCACAGCACACAGGCGGCAGCTGATTGAGGAGCCATTTTCATGTGAGTACTGGATGTTTTGGAAATAACATTTGGATAGATATATGTACTACTACTACCACTGTGCATTGGTATCGCACTACCAGTCATACGCAGCACTGCCCTGACATTGCTGACACAATGCCTGGCCATCTGAGCTTACAATGTGGTCCAACCGCTAACACAGAAGGTGTGGGCAGGGTACAAGTGGGTGTAGGTGATTCATGTAGCAGGCTTATTAGGCTTAGGTGATGTGGTGGGCTGTCACACAGGGTTTTGAGATGGTTGGTGAGGGTGGCTGCCCTGCAGCCACAGGTAGTTAGTTCCAGGCATTGGGTGCTGCAAGGTGACAGGTGTGTGGTCCCATGTTAACAGTGGGGAAGCAGCCCATAGATAGGACCAGTTGCCTTGACTTGTGGGGATGACATTTGGGGGATATGAGGGGATTGACTGGATTGTATGCTCTGATGAGCAGGGACTGTGTGTTACATGTTTCGGTATGGCAATGCATACAGGTGTTAGCACTGTTTACATGCTCAGTAGTATTTGTAGTATGTGGGTTATGTGAGTCCAGGTACAGGGCAACCACAGTGTGACAGCATGTATAGATCAGCAGGTGCGTTTTGATCTTGCCTGGAGCCTGTGCGGTGTCCTGACAGGTGGGGTATTATTGTCATGCTGAGGCTGTCGGTAGATTAGCCATGCAGTGCAGTGTTCCATACATTGTGGCGGACAGAGATGATTTCGAGGCAGACCAGCAAGGTGTAGGTTACAGTGAACAGGTTGGCGGGTGATGAAGGGGGGTATTAGCATTTTATTTGTGTGTTCTGGGGTGACAGTAGGAATCTTGCTGATGTTATCTAGGGGGGCACTGCAGGCCTTAGTTACATGATGGGTATGTGTGGGGAATGGGAGCAAGGGGTCATCGAGACTTGCTACCTTGATGACCACATCGACAGAAGGTGTATCAACCTATACACAGACACTGTAAAGGTTGGAGAGGGTTTAGGGGCGATGCCCAGATGTCTGGTTTTGGCCATGCTCAATTCATGCAGTGGGGAAACCTGAAGCCAGCAATGTCAGGGATCAAGCTGAGGTCGGGGTGTGGATTGCCAAACATAGTTCAGGCGTGGGGAGATATCTTTGGGACACATCAGCGTACAGCTGCTACTAATAGCCAGGGGATGTGCCTGCTGCACCAGGGAACTGGGTATGGGGTCAGGAGAATGTAGCAGCCCCTGCATATATCCCTTTTGTACAGCACCTGGGAGCAGGTTAGCAGGGGAGGTGGACCCACAGGAACATACACTGAAGGTGCCATGAGAGACATATGGGGGAAGCAGGAATGTACCGAGACCTTTCGGCAGAGCACATACAGGGTAGCGCGGTGACAGTTGTGGTCAACGGTCTCAAGGACAGCAGAGAGGTCACAAAGGGGACAGACAGGCTACAGGCCCTTGGACCACATCAGTGGCGGGTTTGGGTGGGGACAATTAGGTACAGTGTCATGACGAACTGCCAGACTGTGACGGATCTAGGGGGTTATGAGAGATGAGGATGTGAAGCTGGTGTGTTTGTTGCACAGCTCCAATATGACATATGTGTGTTTCCCTTGTGTTTCTCAATCCACAGGACATGCTTGGTGACACTCCTGGTGCTGTAGTGCAGTGGCAGCTGTGTGTACCTCATTCAATGTGCAGAACACTGGGGTAGGTGGACATACAGGTAATTTGTCTGTGTGGACAGTCAGGAGCAGCACATGTCAGAGGTTATCTGTCTAATGCATATATGTTGTGGATGACCTATTTAGCGTGCTCCCCTGTACCCCAAATGTTGCTGTTGGCCACACATATCCACATGAGTTCGTGCCCAGTTTGTCTTCTCCAGCACTGTTCCTGGGACACATCCAACAGGGCTGCGTGTGTCTATAGGTCCTAGGTGTTCTGGTGTGGGGCCACACTTACACCCTTCCCTGACATTGTAGTATTGGCCAACAGCAGTGTATCATAGCATTTGCAAGACCTTTATCTCCACTATTCTCCAGTTGTGCACATTCAGGCCGTATGTTACTGGTGGCCGCTACCTTCTCATACTTTGTGTGTGTGTGTGTGTTTGGGGGTGGCTCTGTTATGATACAGTGTGCATGCAGTTTATATTATCATGTGGTGGGCAGGGTCTACACACCTGTGGAGCGGTGGTGAGTGTGCTATCTCTACCTTACTGGTGTTAACTTTGTGCACAGTGTGCACATGTGTTGTGGGTTGACCTATCTCATGTGTGTTGACAGACCACTGCACAACAGCATTTATGTTTCCCAGATATCACCATAATTTGGACATGCGGCAATGGCGGCTGGACATGGGAACATGTTTATTCGACACATTTTGATGACATCTTCTGCCTTTACTGAGATGTGTTGTGGACTTTGCCTGCCTGTGAGGATCCCAAACAGACATTTGCTGCAGACACATAGTATGTCGCACCTTGAATCGTTTGGGGGTGACATCAGCCTTTATATGTTTGTGCTTTGCTGTTTGTTTCATGGACCTTCCCTGTTGGGTCTCTGTGCACCAACGCTGACGGACATGGGGTGCAGCTGTGATACGCCTGTGTTACTTGGGCATGGACATAACCATATCCATGTGACACGGTCGTCTGTGGTTGCATTTCCAAATGTCCACAACATGCACAGTGTTCTGTGTCGTGATCATGTTATGTTTGCCTGTGTGACATTTAATTACTTCAATAATGATGTTTGACTCCCTGCAATGTGCCCTGATGTTGCGTCCAGCATACCAAGACAGTGTTTGTCCTTATTCTGACACAAGGCAGCGGACACACACAGCACATCTACTTACGTGCATCTCTGTTCGACATCACCCACCTGTTGGAGGACACAACAACACCATTCAACTATCCCTGGGAGATAGTGCCATAGGATGTTTGACCTCGGCGAGTGGGACACATGCCTCTGCTGAACATTACTGTTAGACTGTTACTTTCTGTATAACAGGCCTGTCCAACACACCGTTGCTACCGTGGTCTGGCTGGGTGTCCTGTTGATTCCGTGGGACACACATGACCGTTCGAGTACTGTGGCACATTGAGATATCACACTTGACTATGCATGCTCAGTGATTCATGGACAGTCTTAATGGGACATATGGGGTCGCAGATGCCCTTTGCACTGTGGACGCTGTGTACTGGTCCCTATGTGTGCATCATGGACTGGAATAGTCACTGTATGTTCTACATCCATCTGACATTGTGTTAGTGTGTGTTGGCCATGTGTGTAACATGCACCGCAAGATATCCTCATCTGTTGAGGTCACGGGGGCATATAGCCATGCGTGTGGCACAGGGGCAACATTGTATACATACTCTTGTATATGTCGGCCTACCCTGCACTTGGACATGACACAGTTGTTACCACCACACCAGTTTAATGGCCGCCAACATTTTGGATTGATGTTTGCCCTCACCAAGGGAGTTACAGTGCATCTGGGGCATCACTGTGTCATGGTTCACCGTACACGGTACATGTGCATGTGACTGAATATGTTGATACACCAGAGCATGTGGCAGTGTGGCTTCTGTGTGGGGTACTGGCCCATGTTTGACCTTTCTTTCACACTCCATATACAGGTCATTGTGTTTGGCCACTGTACAGACTTGCTGCTGTACATTGATTTACAAACATAGCATTGCATGTCTGCACAGTCCTCTTTATCCCCTGATGTTCCACCACTCACCTTGGCCCATGACATTTTCAGTGTGGCAGTGTGATTGTTTGTTTTCATCCTTCATTTGTGCATCCCATGTACCATGATCTATGTGTACGGTTGATGTATCCACACCACCAATTGCAGGGGACCTGCTGCATGGTGATATCTCTGCATGTCTGTGAGGTTCCTTTTTTGGTCTTCTCTGGGATCATGTGCCTCTTGTACCTGTTACCTTATCCTCATTTTGCATTTGGCCTTTGTTTTGGGTTACATTGGTGACGCTTTCATCGCTATATCATGCATTATGGGGCAGCTGTGACATATATATGTATATCTGTGTGTACACTTGCTTACATGTTGCTACCTATGCTTTTCAGGCTTTTGCCACCTGAATTGGCAGACGGATATGTTTTTGGGGACAATTCATGACTGATGTGTGTTGGTCCCTCAGCATGCACCGCCTAGTTTCTACATGCGACTAGGGCATCTGGGACGTGCAGCAGCATGTGGGGGGTGGGGGAATACTGCATAGTGAACACCATGCAGCTACGGCACATTATCTCTCCTGCCCATCATCTGTAGACGTGCCAGTGACTTTGGGGTGACATGTGGGTAGCTGGCATGCTCAATGTGTTTTCAGTTTGTTCACTGTAAACCAACCGTCTTGATATGATGACAGGCAGTATATACGATATGTCTACTGATTGACCACAATAAAAGTATGTGTTTGACCCACATTTCTCTCTGCTGCTGCTTGACCACACTGACACATGTCTTTCATTATGTTCTAGTAATGTACATGGCCCACCTGTGCTCACATTCTTGTACGATGGCAGCTGGCTATATGGCAGCCGTCTGACACATCACAGGGTGCTACAGGTGTCCATACCGACATTCCCTTTGAAGGGACATATTTGGGTTGTGCTTGCTGTGGTTGTTTGGGATAATGGTTGTGGACATGTGTTAGTACACCATAGGTTGCAGGTTCAAGTCCCACACATTCCTTGTTTTGTGCTAACCTGACCAGGAACTGCTGACGATTAGTCACCTCTCCACACAACCTTCCATCACTTCACTTTACACCACAGTATGCCCTTGATGCAGCCTATCTGTCACATATTAGCTGTTACATATGGCTCTTTCTTTGTGCTGTCCATGTTGGCTTAGGGGATTGGCATTGCTATTGTTGATCTGATCTGGTCCATGTCTGTTTGTAGGTTCATGTCTCACATGCTCCTTTTCTGTTCTGTTCCCCATTTTGCCCTGCTCCACAGAGTATCCCCTGCCACCTATTGGGTTTAGGCTCTTTGCTCTTTTGCATGCTGTGTCCACTGCATAACATTTCATTGTGTGTGTGTGCATGTGTTTATATGTGGCTGTCATCGCAATTACTGACTGTGATATGAGCTGTACACACCGGTTCTGCAGTGCATTACATCTTCATTACTGTTGGGGTTGCCCTATCCTAGCAGCCAGCTGTGTTTTGGTGTGGTGCCCTCCAGTATTCTTGTATGCAGCCTTTGCAAAGGCACTCACATTGGTGCTGTAGCCTACTGGTTTGTGCATTGCCATTGGTGCTACTGGTCATGGGTTTGATTCCTCTCTGTTCTAATTATTTTATGCCTCTCGTCCACACATACTTTGCATTCCTGTCACAGTCCTGTCTGTGATGATCTGTGCTCCTGCCACATTATGCCCTCATCATTGTTGCCAAACATCCTTCTGTCGGTCTATCTGTGTCTGCAAGCTCTGTGGCATCCTGCCCTACTGTGAAGGCTGCTACCCCATGTCTTGCACTGGCATCCTTTTCTGCATCATGGCTCTTCATTCTTGCCTCTCCTGTGTCTGCTCTGCATGGCACTGCTATTCCTCTGTCCTCCTGTCATTGCACTTCTCCTGCCACCTCTGGCTCCTCTGCTGGACACGTATTCCCATCCTCTGCCACACACTTTCATTCTTACACTTTACAGTACCATCACCCTGTGCATCAGTACAGCTGACCCTGATATATTTGTCCACTTTACCAGTTGCCACATGGGCTGCTCACAGATTTGGCAGGTTCATAACCTCAGACATCTACTTCCTTACATCACTTCTTCATTGGCTTTCATTACTGCTCTATGCAGTGTTAGGATTACGTCTGTGTTTGACCCATACATTTCATGTTTGTGAGGTTGGTGCACCTTACTGCCCTTGGCCAACGTTTCTTTGGTCACCTTAACATCCTTGGGGCATCTTTTGCAACACCTTGGGTTCGGCCAACTTCTGGGGCACCTTATATGATGCCTTGGAGGGTACCACCCATTCGTGCCTCCTTCTGGGCCACATTCTGACCCGCCTTGGTTTCCGTGGCACTTAATGATGTGCCTTATGGTGCGCCCTAAAAAGTGCTTTAGGTTAGAGCACAGGGATGAGCGTTTTTTTGGAGGACACTGCAGATTGTTGAGATGTGTCTGACTGTTACAGGTGGGAAAAGGGATTGGCTCAGACAGCCTAATCACATATCACCACCGTGGAATTGTGCTCATGACTGCTGTACCAGCAGTCATTGTATTAACCAGTGTGCTACACCTCTAGTCCTTTGATCACAGCTCAGCGCGCAAACTTAGGGTTACCGTGCGTTGATGTGCCATGGCATGTGTATCGCGCAATGTTGGCCAGGGCGCCCTCTATCGCGCGATACCCCGCCATTGCTTCCTTTATGCCGGAACACCCACCACCTTATATGGCATTCCTCACATTATCGCTGCAACTAGCGCCGGTAACATTAGGACTGTTTAGTAAACATACCCCTTAGTTTCTCTTGTTATGTGAAAGTTCAACCTAGTTTTTTCAGTGGAGTCTCTCAAGCTCGTTAGCTAAGTAATAGGCCCTGGAATGTCTGAGTCACTGAATCTGTGGTGTTAACTCTTTCTAAGGGCGTTCAGTAATATAATGTTATTAAGTACCCTCACAGTGTACACAGCCCTGTACAGCCAAGCTTCCTTTCATATTTCTCCCTAAGCACTCCTCACGAGTCTCTCTTCACACAGGCCCTTCCTCAGTTGTTTCTCCCTCCGCCAAGTTGTCATCCCACCAGTTTCTCTCTCTCTTTCTTTGCAGCCTCCCCCCATCAATTTCTCTTTGCAGTCTTCTCTCTTCTGCTCAGTTCCTCTTTGTCAGTTTCTCTCCCTTTTAGTGGCCCCCTCACCCCCCCCCCCCCCACAATCATCTTTGTACTTCCTATCCACATACCTACAAGTGAATTTTGAAAGGAAGGTTTCCCACAGAGTTTTCCTTTGAAAATCCTGGTTCCAGTGGCAGCAGAACATAAGAACTTTAATACCTGTAGACTTCATATATGGGGATATCAAAATAACCCCTGATGGTTGCTTCTATTTCTACCTTCTTTATTGATTTCTAGCAGCTACCTCATCCCCTTCCTCATGATCCTTGGCAGTTCTCTCTCTCTACTGTTTTTTCTCCATGACCCCTTCCTGAATGTCTTTCATCTTGCCTTCTCTAATGCCCTCTCCCTAAGGGCCATCCCTTCTGCCCTGCTTTTCCCAACACTTGACCCCTTGCTGGGTTGTTTTTCATGCATCTTCCTTCTGAGGCTCCTTTGATTTCTGCTCTTGCCCCATGGTTGTTCTTCCCCTTGATAGCCCCTTCCCAGTTCCTTCCCTTCTGCCCTCCTCCCCCTTTCTGTACTTTCTACCTTCTGCAGCCCTCCCCTCCTCCCCCCCCCCGCCCTTACTGTGTGTTTTCTATTCTGCTCTATTTCCTCCCTCCTGCCTTCTCCCCACTGTTGCTTCTCTTGCCTTCCTAACCACCACCATCACAGTCATACGACTACTCACTCATTGCCTATTTTCCCCCTGATAGGTCAACAGAGCAGGCTGAGAACATGCAGCAGTGTCCAGAAATGCATACCTCCTCCAGTCATATGGAGCAGTAGTTAAGGAATGTGTTAATGGAAGCTGTTTTCCTTCTCAGTGTGACTTCTGACTCCTTGAGGTAGTGAACCAGACATGCTCTCTGTCCCTTGCCCTCCATCCTCTTCAGACTCATGGTGATAGAGATCATTGCTGCCTCCTCTCATTGTTGGAAATCAGCTGCATTCTCTCACCTCCTCTCCAAGGCTTCAGGATTCTTGTAGCAACAAACATCTGAACTTTTCCCTTTCTCCTCTGCACAAATCTAGATGTTTTGAGGTGGTGATCTTCCTTTCTTGGCATGTGTTGCATGGGATCAGGTGAGGTCAACCTGACTTTTACTCAGCAGCTGCATTTGTTTATATCCCTTCTGGAAAAGCCCCTGTGATGGTCTTGTAAACCCTTAGAGGTCCATGGACTCTAGGCTGGGAACATCTCGGCAGCCTTTGACACAGTGTCCCACACCAGATTGATGCAACACCTGCAGCAGACTGGAGTATGTAAGCCTACCCTAAAATGGTTTACCTCCTACTTGGAAGATTGGACGCAGCAAGTCAAATGCGCCCAAAAGAAATCTCTGCAGTTCCCCATCATGCAAGGAATACCACAAGGGTCAGCACTGTCATCTATACTCTTTAATATATACATATGCAACATCATCAAACACCACAAACGTCACTAATCACCTCTATGCTGACGTCATCATGGTATATGCTCCAATCAACCTACAATCACCTGACACCACAACAATAACCAGATGCCTTGAAGATATGAGCGCCTGGCTCGCCACTAACAACCTGGCGGTCAACTATGACAAAACAGAGGCAATGTTTGTCACCAGAAACTCCACTTTCATTCCGCCACAAACAATCAGCATTCTAAACAAACCAATAACAGTCAAAGAAGAAGTAAAGTACCTGGGCATTACCATGGACCGAGCTCTGAACCTAAAATCTCACATTGCTAAAATCACATCTAGGGCCTACCTCCATTTGAGGACCATCAGCAAGCGCCAAGCCAATCCTCCACCAGGGCCACTTCCACACAGTGTGCCAGGCAGTTATCACACCACTGCTTGACTATGGAAACTCTCTATACCAGGGCCTCCCCCAGCAGACCATACACCCACTTCAAATGGTGCAAAACACTGCAGCACGCATCATCACGGACACTGCAAGATCTGAGCACATCACCCCCATCTTACAGCAGCTGCACTGGCTCCCAATGATTGCCAGGAAAAATTCAAAACTATCCTGAACATCTTCAAAATCTTTCACCATCGCTCGGCAGATGCACTCCAGGATATCATAACAAGAGAAATCAGCATTAGACCAAGAAGGACCAATAAAGACAACAGGATCCGTACACCCACAGGATATCATAAGACTAAGCAAGCAACCTCTAGAAGAGCTCCCTCGCTACTGGCGTCCACACTGTGGAACTCCCTCCCTATGGGCCTAAGGACCCTGAACGACACCAAAGACTTTTGCAAGGCCCTCAAAACCCTGCTATTCACAGAAGCCTATGAGCAAACAGACAAACAATAGTCACCACCCAAACGGAACACCATCTACCTTCACCAATTTGACAACATCTACGCATCCCCAATTAGTATAAGTTCAATGTATTTACATTCGTTAGTACCCCTCATGTTAAATGTAACCCTCCAATTGTATTGTGACTACTTTGATTGAAGGATAAGGTGGTAAACAAATCTGTCTAAATAAATAAATAAAATATATAAACCACTGAGATATTGGGAAGAGAAAGAGATATTGAAACAAATCATTAGAGCAATGTTTATAATGGCCCCATTGTTGCAAAGTTTGTGAGTACTTCTTACTTGCAGATTTACATCAGTCTTCAAAATGAAAATGCACACGTTCTTTCACTTTGAAAATTGCCAAAGAATCCATACCCACAAACTCTTACACTTAGGGGTATGTTTACTAAACCTTCTTAACGTGCGCGCTGTGCAATTAGCGCGCGCTAAGGTACCTTAGCGCGCGCTAATGACGCTTTACGGGGCAAAAATGCGCTTTAGTGCGCGCTCACATGCGCAGCGGCGCAAACGAGCGCTGAAGGCGTGGAATGGCTCCCGGAGGGCGGAGGAAGGCTCCCCAGGGGTGGAGAGAAGGGGTCAATGGGTGGAGAGTGGGAGGGGAGAGGCTCCCCGCACACTAACGATGTGAAATTCGAGGCCAAAACTAACGCAAGTGAAAACCTCGCGTTAGAGCTGATTTAAAGGGAAAACAAACCATTTCTGTCAGCAATGTACAGCAAAACCAGGGAAACCTACAAAAAGTGATGTGTGATACATGTGCACGGAACAAAAGTGCAAATAAACATTGAAAATGACCCCAACAAAATAAAAAAAAATCATAATCAAGCTGGGCAATAGCGATAGTAATGGGAGACATCAAAAAACACTCCCAAGAAAGCCCCAAAAAATAAATATGAATTTTGGAAGGGTCTACGCTCCGTCCCCATACAAGGTGAATGATCCCACAGTGAAATAGCACTGATCAGGGTTTCCCTCTCCATTGGACAGGTTACCTATGGCATGCACATGTTCCACAACAGCAGGGCGGGCATGTCGGAATGGGCAACTGGACAGATGCTGGGAAAGGGGATACAGAGGGCTGCAGGCGGCACATGCTGTGGTGCAGCTGGGGTACAGTGCGGACTAGGCAGATGCCTAGGTGGCACTTAGGAATGCTGAAACTGAACATCAGCCAGACAGCAACTGATGAGGGTCCAACAAGGGCACGAGAGTGTTTATCACAGTGTCACAGGGGATAGTACCCAGCAGGTACCCCCAAGGGCACAGAACATTGGCAGGCGGTGTTGGGGGGAAGTGTGGACGCTTATGCAGGCACCCCTACCCCACAACACGCACCATAGGCAGCCGCCTACCTGCAAACTGGATGGCTTGAGACTGCACACCACCAGCACCACTAGCAGAAGGGCATGTCAGCATGGTGGCACAGGGGTACTGGAGGTGGAGGGGGGCAGTGGAAGCTGCCCAGAGCCGACCATGGCCTAGCCCTGTGTAGCTGGGTGCCATGCACTGCAACAGACAGGCTCTGTCTGACAAACAACCATGGTATCTAGAGGGACTGCACTGGCTCTGTGAGCACAGTGTGGTGCAGTGAACACAGCCAGTGTGTTCAGGAGCAGAAGGTCACAAGTTCAAGTCCCAGCTGGGGCTACTGCCAATCCAGTCCCTGTATTTTACCCGCTACTAAACCGTGGTAGTAAGGACAAACCTTTATTGCAGAGAACATACGCATGGTTCAAACGCCTATATTTTACCCCACCGAGCACAGACACAAGAAACATGCACATTACCTAGAGCAGAGCCCCCCAAATGCAGTCCTGGAGGGCCACAAATCATTCAGGTTTTATGCTGTCTCCAATATAAGGCCATGTCAGCATGGTGGCGGAGGGGTACTGGTGGTGGAGGGGGCAGTGGCAGCTGCCCAGAGCAGACCATGGCCTAGCTCTGTGTAGGTGGGTGCCATGCACTGCAACAGACAGGCTCTGTCTGACAAACAACCATGGTATCTCCAGGGACTGCACAATTTCTGTGACCACAGTGTGGTGCGGTGAACACAGCCAGTGTGTTCAGGAGCAAAAAGTCACAGGTTCAAGTCCCAGCTACAGTTCCTGCCAACCCAGTCCCCATATTTTACCCACAACTGAAACATGCTACTACAGACAGAACCTTTATTGCAGATGATGTGAACATGCCCAAAACACCTACATTTTACCCTACAGAGCAAAGACACCATAAACAGGCGCATTACCTAGAGCAGAGTCTCCCAAATGCAGTCCTGGAGGTCCAAACACCATTCAGGTTCCATGCTGCCTCTAATAAAGATGCCTGTGCTGCATATCTATGCACCACCCCCATGGTATGCAGATGTATCTTATGCATATTCATGAGGGACAGCATGAAAACCTGATCAGTGTTTGGCACACCAGGACTGGAGTTGGGAACCTCTGCCGTAAAGCAGCATCCAACAGGGGCAGACACACCCACACCCACAGGCTCCATTAGCCAATGCCTCCTGGAGAGGCAGGACATTGGGCCCTGCGTGCATCTCCCAATACTAGCACTTGCATACCTTAGCAATGCCACCCTACACCTGGGAATACGGTACACAGCTATCAAACGTTTGCTATGAATACTGGCAGATAGCAATTCCTACGTTAAACACAGTTTGCTGATTGAGCTCCATCATAGCAACCTTTCTGATGTCTGTGGAGTGTGCTTCAGGTCTGGTCTCTGACAGTGTTTACCACCCTGGGGAGTGACCCCCAACAGTATTGCATACCATATCCATGCCTGCACTGTGCCCAGAACTGGTGTGGTGGCCAGGGCTGCTAAACTCCTCTATAGTAGCACAATGCTGGCATAGGTGTGGGAGTGTGTGTCTGTCTATCCAGTGTGTGGTGGCTGCAAACACCCTCCACAGCCCACACTGCCAGCACTGTTGCCAGTATTGGCCTGCCAATGTGCATAATGAGGAGCAAGCTACCATGGGTATAGCCCGGACAGGGTGGCCTGGCCAGGATGCATCTGCACAGGGCATAGGGCACTGGCTGGGACATTGAAGTGCCCGGCCACCACCTGCACAGACAGGGTGGCCACAGCATGTCCTGCTGGGAGATCACTCTCACCCTGACTGTGCAGTGACCACAGCATGGCTAGGCACCCCCATAGTGCTATATAGTATTACTCTCATGTGATATTTATGGGTTTCTTTTTGGGGCCCAGTCACTGACTTAGCTGCTTGTTGTGTATGCTGACATCCTAGTTCTGGGTGCATGCATTTCCACCAGGAACATGCACTATGGACTAGCTAGCAGAGTGTCTGTAGCTGGTATGTGTCTTGATGGAGCCCCTTGCAGGGTGCAGCGGCTGAAGGCTTGCTGCAGGAGAATATCAGATATTGGTGGGGGTGCAGCTTAGCTTATCCAGGCCTAATGTCTGTCTGCTATTGCGTTATGGATGTGTACAGAGCTGTATTGACTGCCCTGTAGGGTGTCTGTTCCCCAGCAGGACTGGGGTTGATGGTCCTCTCTACTGCCACCATTGCAGGGTGGTAGAATGTGGATCTGTTGTTGGGAGACCCTGTTTACCACCCTCAGCCTTGGAGGAGGCGGTACATAATCCTCCTAGGGGTCCATAGGGGCTAAACCTGACTGAGACATACAGATATATCCAAGGTGTGTCTGCAGAAACTACCTATCTCACACATTAGCACTGCTGGGGACCTGCAGCTTGGCCTATCTCTGCTGTGGACCTGGTGCTGGGCACCCCACCTCACCCTCAGGGTGAGTGCAGTACTTGCACAATGTGACGGTGTGTAGCTACTCTGTGCCAGTACCACACACGGTCAGATCCCCCCGAGGTGCTGTGGGGGTGCATACCCCATCTTGTGATCATCTGTAGACTGCTGATTTGCATGTGCAGTGCATCATGGGTTTGGGTGGGTTAACCCTATCCTGGTGACCACAGCAAACTGTTTGTGTGCTGACTTGCAGTCCTTCTGCAGCCAGCCAGGGGTTTGCTAGCAGTTATAGAGCTTTAGCCCACTGGTTATTTCACTGCCAGTGGAGCCAGAGGTCATGGGTTTAAACCCACAGTGGGGTTATTTGATAGGGCTGTCTAAAGCATTATCTATTTTTAATGTACATTAGTGCTGCCAGCAAAAACACCCTCAGCATACTGTACCCATAAGGTGCCTCAGAGAGTGCTTTATAGGGTGCCCTATAGGGCACCTTATGGTTACCGTCCATATAAGGTGCACTATACAGTATCCTATGGAGCGACTGATAGGGTGCCCTATAGGGGACATTATAGGGTGCCGTGGCGGATAGTGCACTTTATAATGTGCCCTATGGAGTGCCTTATAGGGTGCCTTATGCGGCACCTTAGGTTACGGCACATGAGGGTGTGTTTGCTGGCAGCAATTAATAAAATACAAATAAAGTGCTGCAGGAAACAATACTTACATGTCAAAGCTGATGCCTCAGCCAGCCTTATGTATTAGGCACACTGGGGATCAAACTCATGACTCCTGTATCATCAGTCAGTGCCTTAACCATTGTGCTACACTGCTGTTTCTCCTTGCATGTCAGCGCACCTACTTAAGATTTGCATGCGTTTAAATGCACAGTGCTGCCATCAAAAACAGTGCTATGACCTTGCTGTGCCTCATAGGGCACCCTAAATGGCGCCCTATAGGCCACCCTTTAAGCAACATTGTAGGGTGCTGTGGCAGACAGTGCACTTTAAAATGTGCCCTCTGGGGTACCTTATGGGATGCCTTATGCAGCACCTTATGTTACAGCGCTTTGAGAGTGCATTTGCTAGCAGCAGTAATTAAAAGAAAATTAAACAGCCTCATAATGCAGTATTACACATAAATGGTAGTGCCTCAGCCAGCCTTATTCATTGGCCACAGTGGGGGATTGAACCCACAACCCCTGCACCATCTGTCAGTGTCTCTACCATTGTACTGCAGCCCTGCTCCTTTGTTTGCACATCAGCGCGCCTGCTTATGCTTCCTGCGTGCGTTACTCATGCGCTAATGTGCGTGGTGCACAAGAGCGCGCAGCGCAGTGCACGCTAATCCCGTTTTGCTATTTTTGACCGGACCGCCCACTCCTTTTATGGCATCCTGCAGACTAACGCGGCGCGCACGTTAAGAAGGTTTAGTAAACATAACCCTTACTTTTCTTGCAAGTACTTCTTGTGACAAAACCATCACAGCAGCTTTGGAAACACAAAATTACACAGGTACACTAAAAAAAATTTTTTTTAAACTGCCTCTAATGTTTCGATTGATTTTTACGTTTTTTGGTGCGCTGAATCCAAATCTGGTAACCAATTTGCTCCATCACGTACAGATTTTTTGCTACATTGGGTTAGCAGTTTGAGGTGAACATTTCAGATTGAGTGCGATCGAAATAAAGGTTTCTTGGATGAATTCTTTATACTAATTGTTTAGTAGTTATTCAAATAAGAATAAAGAAAATTGTAACAAGGCAGCACATAAGAATAGAGTAATGTCAACAAAACACACTGTGATGGTAGCAAAATTGTCTGCACTTAAAACAGCCACATACATGTGCACAAACATTGAGCATATAAGAGCGAGGTTAGACACAAAGCAAAGCAAAGAAATGTGCAAAAAATGTTGTACAGGTATGTATGTAAGAATAGAAAACGCAAACCGCACCATTGCAATACATGAAGACAAACACCCGATGGTGTGAAAATAAAATTCTAATAAATGAGATCCGACACTGTGGTAATAACTAGCAAATTTTTATTTCAAAGTTTAGTAAAAACACGATATTTGTCAACACAGTTTAGATTTTAAAGTCATTCTTGGGTCAATCAATCTCCTGGTGGGCCCGTTTCTTCTTCCCCCGAATGCTTCTCTTGTTGCGCTGCTTGGCGTATTTTTCATCTGGGGTTTCCCGCAGCAGCAACCAGCAGAAATCAGCCATCATAGTGGTGTTCCATCTTCCTTGGTACCTTCTCTCTGCGTCCTTGATGTCCTGGTGAAACCTTTCACCTTGTTCTTCACTGTACGCCCCCAAGTTTTCGGGAAAGTAGTTCACATGGGAGTGCAAGAAATGGACTTTCAGGCTCATGTTACAGCCTTGTTCTTTGAAGGCATTGAGCATCCTGGCAACAATATCCTTATAGTTCTCATCCCGCTTGTTCCCCAAGAATTTGAGAACAACATCCTTGAAGGAATCCCAGGCTTCTTTTTCCTTCTCAGACATCGTTTCAGTGAATGCTCCATATGAAATGAGTTTCCTTATATCAGGGCCAACAAACACTCCTTCCTTTAGCTTTGCTTCAGAAAGTCGGGGGAACTTTGAGCAAAGGTACCGAAAGCACTCACCATCTTTTGGAAGGGACTTGATGAATTGCTTAATGAGACCCAACTTAATGTGGAGAGGTGGTTATAAAATTTTATCACGAGGTACCAAGCTCTCATGAAGAACATTTTTCTCACCGGGTCTCAAATACTCCCGAATTGGCCAGTCTTTTTTCCCCCAGTGTAGGTCACGGGCCCGGCTATCCCACAAGCAAAGGAAGCAGGGATATTTGGTGAAACCGGATTGCTGCCCTAATAGCATGGATAGAATTTTAAAGTCTCCACAAATCATCCACTTATGCTCATCATAACGAATCTTCTGAAGAATCAGGGCCAAATTCTCGTATTTTTCTTGGAGAATAACAGAGTGAGCAATAGGAACTGAAGCGAATGTGTTGCCATTATGAAGAAGAACACCTTTTATGCTGTCTTTTGACGAATCAATGAACAGCCGCCATTCAGCAGGATCATACTTGAGTTTAAACTTTTCCATCACTCCGTATATATCGTTGCAAAATACCAAATCTTCCTCTTTGCTGAAATACTTCAAAAATTGTGTCTCGCGGTTGCGGTAGCAATAAAAAGTTGTTCCTGGTGACAATAGATTTTTCTGTTTAAGCCGAGAACCTAGCAGTTGGGCAGCATCTTTTGGGAGTCCTAAATCCCGGACTAAATCATTCAATTCAGCTTGAGAGAAAAGTTCAGGTTTCGGATCTGGTCCAGTTTCAAACTCGGAAGTACTGGACTCATCGGGAAAAGCCATCTGATGAGTCTCATCATGATCAGAACCGTCCACACAAATATGATCCAAAGATTTTGGTGGTTCAGGCACAGGTACTTCGTTGCTATGAGGCATAGGCCTAATTGCTGAGGGAAGGTTGGGGTAACTTATTACGTTCTTATTTTTTAAGTTGTATCCCTTCACAATGCAAGAGCAAAAATAGCAGTCACTGCTGTGGTCTCTTTGTTCACGCCACATCATAGGTATTCCGAAACGAAATGCTTGTTTTTTACCTTTCATCCATAAGCGTAGATCTTCCTCACATGTCTTGCACACTTTGTGAGGAGCCCACGGTTTGTCTTGATCGCCTAACTTCAAACCGAAATAGGCGAAATATACTTTTTTAATAAATGCAGAAATGTTCCTCTGCCGCTTTTTCACGGTATATTCCCCACAAATAAAACAAAAACTGTCCGGAGAGTTGACGCAACCTCTGGCTCTGTGAGCCATCACAAATACACAGCACTGCAAACTACAACTGTAGTGAACCACTTCGGAATAAAGCTGGATTACGACTGAGCAAACAAAAGGTAATAATGAACTTGCAAGAAACTGAAATTTGACAGGAACGTTCATGTCGCAACCACCGTGTTTGAGCGAGCGAACGAGGCAAGGCGAACAGGAAAGAACATGCGCCAGTGTGAGTACTGGATTTAGCCCCCCGCCTCCCAATTGTCCTGTTAATGTATAAAGTGAATACAAAACACTCTAAAATATCATGAGGGAGTGTTTCTAGTTAGTTAACCATTACAACCTCTATTTTGGGCCAAGAAAATAAACTGCAGTCGGCTAAAAAGAAATTATGTGAACATTCCTTATATGGGTAAGAAATCTAATTTTGCAAGAAAACGTGACATAATGGAACATTTTGGCTATTTTTCCTGGATTCAGCACCCCAAAATCTATAGGAATCAGTTGCAAAACTGGAGGCAGTTTTTTGGTAGTGTACCTGTGTTATTTGTGTTGTTGAAATGCCAGCTCCTACCCTGTTCCCTGAAGCTCATTCTCTGAAAGTGATGTACATATTGTGGAACAGCGTGTACATTTTCACCCACATACAGGATGGTCAGTTTTCAAATAGCTCATTTCTATGGGTAATAATCTGTTTTAGCTATGGGAATGTCCTTGAAAAGTCGCTTCCATTATGTAGAATGGGAAAGGGAAGTGATAGAGAGAAACGAATGAGATGGGTGGGGGGATAGTCACTTGGACCTGAATAAAAGGAGAAATACAAAGAAGGTGTATAATATAATTTTACATTAGTACTTGAACTACTTTTCAAGGTATGTACTTCCTTCCTCAACACGCAGAGTAGAAAATGAGTTTGATTTTGTCTGGAAGGTAGATGTAGATCTTGATTGAAAAAAGTGTATTGAATGTTTGGTTTTAAGGTCAGTTGAGTCAGTGAGAAGTACATGGTTTGTGTAATGCACTTTGGCCGGCTACAGCATCCTTACAAAAGGAATTACATGTACATGCCATGTAGCACTTGGAATAGACTGCTGAAATAAAAGTTCATTTTTTCTGTGTTCCTTCTTGCTATGCTAGAATTTGATCATTTTGATTCATGTCCCATTTGTGCTTTCACCACCTTAAAGTTATTGTTCTACAATGAAAACTTAGCAAGTAAATTTCCAGTACTGTCTTTCTGATGACCCCCCTCAGTATATTTTGGAGCATGGTTCTTACTGTGATGCATGTTTACTAATGGGTGCTAACCCTTAGTGCAAGGTTTGCCATATGCTAAGCACATCACAATAAATGCTAGCCCAAATGTCATGATAACCAGTGAGTGCACAATTAGATGAGGGCTGCGTAGATAAGGGGTGGAACGTAGGCACTGAAGGTGGATCATGGTTAACATGGGCATGCTGGGTGCACGCTGACCGTGAATGTTGCTGTTAGATTGGATGCAGATAATGCCATCTCAAATGTCATTATGTGCATCTGCATCTGCATGCCAGTTAGGGTGGTGCAGCATGTTAGCACAGAGACATCCGTACATGCCACCAAAAGTGAGCAGGACCCCTGTGTTAGTTCTGTGCTCTCGGGCTCTGATAGGCCCTGCATGTTACTACCACTGCAGCAGGATTCATGACACCGCAGACTGGAGAGGACAATGGCACCTCATGACTAGCTTCCTACTACAGGAAATCCCAGTTTTCTTCCATGCCTGCTCTTTCACTGGCAGCAGTGAGGAGCTCTTTTGGTTCTCACTGTGTAACCAAACTGAAGGCTTAGTGGAAAGCTTTTCAGCAGGATGATTCTCAATTGTGGGCTGAAGAGGGAATTGGATTTAGCTCATGCTTTTCTCAGAAGTTAAAGGTGAGTTACAGTCAGGTATTTTCCTGTCCCTGGAGAGCTTATAATCTAACGGGCTGATGCAGAAAAACTAACGTGCCCTTTATGCGCAGATAACGCAACTTAGATGCACAAGTTCCGCCACACCAAATACAGAAGAGATTGACGTGCACATGAATAACAAAGGAAAAGTATGTACACACAGTAACGCAAAGCAGTATCTGAATTCAGGAAGGCATGGGACAAAGATCTCTAGGGGTAAAATGAGGACTAGCAGAGGAGTAGCCTAGTGGTTGGAGCAACAGCCTGTTGCCTAGGAGGTCTGGGTTTGGTTCCTGCTGACGTACCTTGGACAAGTCACTTTGCCCTCTATTGCCTTTGGAAGAAAAGGCCTGGGAATCTGCTTCTGCTCATACCTTGCCAAGAAAATCCAGGGGCTGCATCAACTTGAAGGCACTTAAAAAAAAAGATTTGATATGGAAAGGCAGACTGCATAGGCCATATGGTCTTTTTCTGCTGGCATGTTTCTGTGTTTAAACAGTCACCCTATGCACCTGTATAAGGATAGTTGGTTAACTTTAGGACAGGCTCTGCTAGTGACCAGATTTTACTGGTTAAATGTAGCTGAACAGTTGCTAATATTCAGTGCTTTTTGGTTAAAATCTTACAGCACCCTGGCATGCTTCTGACTGCACTTCTTTGGCATTGAATAAATTTTGTCCAGCTGGTCAGAGGTGAAGAAGTTTTAAGAGAAAACATTTGACTGGGTAAGTTTTTGATTGGCCATATACAATATAAGTAGCTACCAACACTCCAACAACTGGCTATCATTATTCTCAAACACATCATACACTGCTTAAAAAACATGTTTATATGCAGAAAACAGCTATTATGAAATAATGTGGAGGTATGCATGTGTAAAAATTAGAGGTGCTGAAAGTTAGCACCCACATTTATGAAATATGCATACAGGTGTTCCCAGGGGCATAGCCTGGCAGGCCTGGGGTGCAGTTGTGATGTCTATATGCACACATTTACATGTGCTTTGAAATAGGTGTAGATTAGTGTGTGAGCATTTGTGCATTATTGTGAATAGTTCTGATAGTCTATTTTATAAAGCCACATAAACATCTATTTGCCTTTATAAAATAGACATTAAATGGATGCTTCTTTTGAAAAGCATTTTTGGGCACACTATTATGAAATCCCTCCCCCCCCCCCTTCCTCGTAGAAGCAAATGTATAAAGCCATTCCTGCATGGGTAAATGACCTCTTAAAAAATCTGACCTGCACAAAAGTATGCACTTTGGCATTAAGGTGCCTGCTTTGCAGGTGGGCATGCCCATGGGTCGATTTTGGGCAGGGCATGGGCAGACCACACAAGTAGGTGTGTAGAATATAAAATACTATAATTTATGCACAGGAGCAGGCATTTATACCAGTTCTAGGGTGTGTTTTGCCACTTATGCTGACATTTTATAAAGACAGGTAGGCACTTATTTGTCTTTATAAATTAATGGCATACAGGGCAGTTCAATGCAGACAACATTCTCACATTGTTTTTTATTTCCCATTACTGTAGTGTGTTTTTATTTGTGAAAATTGCATTGTTATCCAAATGCCTCACTGTCTCACTCTTCTGCCATATGGTTGTAGACAAATCCTTTCAACATATGAGTAGGCACGAAGCCAGTCAAACAGATGGGCATGTCTACAGAAGCCAGATGTGAGCAGAGAGACAATGATAATGAAGTCAGTAGCACCTTTTGTCTTACCGTGGGAGAACCTTGCAAAACAAGATAGACAAGTTTTCACTCTGCCAAATTTCATGTGAACAGAAAACTGGGCAAAGTAACAGGAATATTTGTTGCAATTAAATCAAATAAAGAGTAACAAGGAAAGATGTGGTCTTTTACAGAAGCTCCATACAATTAAAATTCACATTATGAGGGTAATTTTATAAGGGGGTGCCTATTTTTTAGGCACTAAAAATGTGTATAAATACCGGTATTTAAGCATTTACACTTGTTATGTGGTCACATACAGGGTGGCCCAAAAAAAGTGAGAACATCTCATAAATTAAAAGCTTAAATAGTTTACTTATTTACCTTTTATAGCTATATAACATCTTTATTTAGACAATTTCCGGTCGCCATCTTTTTAAAAAATTTGTCAATTGTTTACATCTGTCTTTTTGAATTTTTAAATAACTTATATGCTACGAGATGTTCTCACTTCTTTTGGGCCACCCTGTATACATACAAATGACCTCTGATAAAATACCGACCAGTGTAAAAATACACAAACTAATTTCATGGCATGTACTTTCACTTTGGGTGGGTATATGGGTCGAGTCTGAGCAATGTGAGCAAGTATGCTTGTTGTTAATATAATATGATAATTTGCATGAGAACTTGCAAAATATAGAAACAGTCATTTACACAAACCCTATGGCTGGTGTAAGTGATCATGCCTTCATTTAAAGCACAATTTCTGCTAATTGCGCAAGTATTCTTTAAAGAACAGTAGTTGCCTCTTTATAAAAGTACTTTCCATGAGGGGGTTCTTTTTAGCATTTTTAATTAAAAGCCTCGGGGTCAATTTCAGCCGCAGTGACCAATGCATTTAAAGCTGCTGGACATTTGTCGCTTTAACATAGACCTGGATATTCAAAGCCAGGGTCATATGCAGCCATGGCAATGAATATGGAGTGGAGGAATAGCCTAGTGGTTGGGGCAAGGTACTTCAGGCCGGAGGGTCAGAGGTTCAAATCCCACTAGAGGACAGCAACCTTGGGCCGGAAGGACTGGGGTTTCTAGTCCCACAGGTGCTCCTTGTGGTCTTGGGCAAGCCACTTAACCCTCCATAGCCCATGTTCCCTGTAAAATAGTTATCTCCAAGTTATAATGCCCTGTTCAATGTAAACCGCCTTGATATCATGAAAGGTGGTATATAAGAAATGTTAAATAAATAAATAAATAAAAATAAAAATAAAACATCCGGTCCTGCAAGATAGCGCTTTAGCTTGCTGCCCAACAATGCTATTCAGCCACTACCCGGTTAGCTAAGCCAACTAAAGTTAGGCCAGCCATTAAAGTTTTGTTTTATTTATTTGTGATTTTTTTTTCTATGCCACCCCTTCCCACGTTCAAGGGTGGTTTACATCGAATTGAACAAGTCACAAAGAACTTAGAACTAAAGTGAAAAACAGCTAACTACAAGCAATTGATACAGTAAACTGGGTTGACAAACAATGAGAGATATACATTTTCTATAAACAATTATTTACAGTATGGGTGTTTACAGGCAAGATATTTACAAGTGCAGGAGGCATCAGCAATAGGAGGAAGGGAGGGACTTGGTAAAAGAGCTGCAATAGGGCAGGGAGAAAGATTTACTAGAGGGGTTCTAGGTCACATAAATTTCACTAATGTTGTGGTTGTCCCCATAATATTCTAAACAAATGTGTTTTAAGTTTCTTACGGAATGTATGGTGGTCCTTGATAGATCTTAGTGTGTCTGGTAGGGTATTCCAGAGAATGGGGGGCAACATAGGTGAATGCCCTATTACTAGTATATTGCTTTGTCTTGTGAAAATCAGTAGACTATGACTGTATTTTGAGAGCATTCTCTTCTACTTCTTTCATCATTAGCTGAATTAATTAGGGAGGAGAGATAAGATAGTGAGATGTTATTAAGGAGTTTGAAAGTGATCATTAGAGTTTTATATTTTAATCTGCTTCTAATTGGTAACCAGTGGAGCTTATGCAGGATTGAGGTAATGTGCTCTATGAGATTTACAGATGATTTGAACAGCAACATTTTGAGCTATTTGAAGTTGATTAGTAACTTTCTTGGGTAATCCATTTAAAATGCTGTTACAAAAATCAAAATGTGGAGAGATGAGGTGCTTGCTTCCTGTTTCCTGGATTTTTTCCTGCATTCTCTACCTGAATGGTCGCTGGCTCTAGCATACACTGACTGGCTGATTAGCTGCAGGAATCGCTGAGGGCTTTAAATTCAACTGCCGTACCGCGGGACGCGGTCGCGGGTGTCCCCTGGAGACGTGCTCGAAGGGGCGTGACCAAAGAGGCAGGCCACGTCCCTTTGGTGCCCCTTTGGTGCACATCGGTTTAAGAAGGTTGTCCCTGTTATGGGGAAACAGAAAAAGAAATACCCACCGGCTGTTCAAATGAAGGCGGGTAAGATCGTCGGCCCGATGGATGCCCATGTGAGGGTAAGTGATCCTTCAGTTCCCGTGCAATTATTGTCGGACAGAGGAATGGAAAGCTCCGCTGGGAGTATTTCTTCGTCCACACCTTCTTTTCGCGATTTGGGTGTAACTCCGCCCATCGTTGGGCTTCAACAGTTGCCTGGTGAGGCCTCGCCCTTGAAGGAATTGGTGAGAGCTGACCCCGGCATTGTTTTACTGCCTGATTCTTTCTTGAAATTTGATTCGGGAGTGGCTTTACCGCCGCCTTTGCCTACAGTGATTACCTTCTCCTCAGTTTTGGAGTCATACTCCGCCCTCTGACGTTTCGTTAAAGGATATATGGCAGATAGTTTCACGTATGGAACTGGCTCTGGGTTCTTCTTTGAAGAAAATTTCGGACTTTTCCAAGTAGACGGTCATGAAACTTTCGGATCATGAAGATAGGGTTTCTGCTTTGAAAAAACGGATGGATATTCAGGAATCTAAAAATTTCTTTCAGAAAGATATTTGTGATAAATATTTGCTGGATTCTTTTTCTTTACATCGTCAGAATGAGTTTATGGAAAATGTGATGAGATCTCGGAATCTTCGGTTATTGAATTTTCCGAAAACTCATTTTTTGTCTCCTATGATTCTTTTATGTAAATACTTTAAGGAGACTTTATTGTTTAATGATGCAGATGCAATTAATATTTCTAAACTTTATTATGTTCCTCAAGATAAATTGGACAGAGGAGGTGAGTTGGTTGATCAATCGGCCAACTTAGCCTCCTCTCCTCTAGATATATCGGAGTTTATTGAATCAGATAGTGATGTTATATCCTCCAGAACTACTCTTTGGTAAATTTTGTGTCAGAGATCGATAAGGATAGGGTGTTACGTGCATATTTTTTTAAAAAAATGATACAAATGTTTCCTGATGTCTCCAGGGAGACTCAGAGGTGTCGTAAGCTTTTTTTGGAAGCGCGTCCACTAGGGTGGTCCACTGCCATAGGGGAAAAAAATAAAAGTAGGAATTTCTTTGCTCCCTGGCCTGATTCTGGTTCCATTTATGTAGAACACAATGTGTGCAAAGTTTGAAGCCAATCAAATAATATTTAGGGGTGGCTCAAGGTCCCTATCTATCAGGCCCCTGGATCCCCCCCAGGGTTCGTCAGACCACTGGGTATTATCCACTCATAGACGGGGGTATCATGATTGCCAAGCACTCAATGTGGTCCAGATGCTAGTAAGGACTTTGACGATGTGGGGAACATCTTACGGTGTTGCGAGACAACACCCAGAAGGAACTGGAGTTGCTCTTCTTTTGTGGTGTGTCGGCCGTTGAACTCCTTAATGAGTTTGACCCCTCGCTCAGCCACATCGTTGATCACTGGAAGATTTTTTACTTTCTTCAGACCGTCTTTGCATTCTCTTCCCAGTCTTCCCATTCTCTTCCCATTCTCTTCCCAGTCTTCTGGGTCTGCATTAAGAAAATCACTGTTGATGTCGAGGTGTTTCAGGAAACGGATTGACTTGCGAGTTGCAAAAGATTCAAGTGGTGGAATCATGGAACTTTTCAATTTGACCCGCTTTGGGGGATCTTTGTCTTCGTCGTCATCCTCATCACTTTCATCTGATTCTGCCGGGATCATGGCCGACACTATGGCCCGCTTTGTCGGTGCTAAAACAGCTTCATCGAACAGTGACAGTGCCACAAGCTCCTCTGACACATACCACAGATGCTGTTGCAGTTTGTCTCTGGCCGCTCTTCCAACACGGTCATTGTGGTAAGAGTGTAGTTTCTTCAGCATCTCCAAATCTGTTCGAGGAGCAACTGCGGCATCAGGGGCAGAAAACCAGGCTTCCACATGAATCAGGATGGAGAAAATGCTCACATCACGAACACAGGACTCCTCCCGTTGGGTAAGATCTTTGAGTTATCCTCGGAACATCCAAATCTTGAGACAGTACAAGACTTTTGCCAACCATCTGGCATGATGGAAAGCTCCGGGTTTCTTGAAATTGAAACTAGGAAGATTCCCTCCAAGGCAGACAATCGTTAACTCCAAGAATTCCAGGTAATCATCTCGGTGATTGCCTTGTGCCAACTTGGATTCCGCAAACTTCATGATGCGATCCCTGTCAGGTTGCAGCACCTCCAAGTCTTTTCCAGTTTGATAGTTGGACTTGTCAAGGGAGCCCCAATTCTTTTGGAACTGGTGAAAGAGTTGGACATTGGGACCCGATGAAGCTCCAGAGCATGTAGAGAATACTGCACCAAGAATTATTTCATAAATGTGATGGCGGCATGCCAAATGAAGGACTGTGCGATGGAGTCTCTGTTCTAGAAGAATGCACACTCCTGATTGACGTCCAGTGTTCGATGCAGTTGTATCAAAGTAGAAACCTGCAACCTTTTCATCCAAACACCATTCCTGTAACAGTTCATAAACTGCTGCAGCTTGATTCTCGCCCATTCCTGATGTCAGTTTTGGTACACCAAGAAGTTGTGTTTCTCCAGTGGAGACAGCCGTTATCAAAACTGGAAGGCGGTCAACGGATGTGGTTGAACAGAGGAGAGATGGCAATAACTTGCTATCCCAATGCACAATGCATGTTTTGCCTTCAGCTTTGAATGCGTTGTGCAGGTCCATCCATTGTTGCTGACGGTGCTTTTCTCTATGGCGCTTGACGCTGGAGCGGCTGATATTGAGCTCCCCAGGATAATGTCCCAGACTTCTGGCGGTTTCAGCTACCACAAACAGAGCATTGCGATCCGTTGTCCCTGTCCGATCCAGGGCTGCTGTAAGCTCTGGGGTCCAGACATTGTTAGGTCGAAACTGCTTTGTTTGTGGAGTTGCTTTCTTCTGTCCGTTATCTGAATCCACAGATGTCGACGAGTCTTCACCTGACTCTGCTGAGGAAGAAGATCCTTCCAGCTGAACTTGGCTTGTAGTTGCCTCGGCTTCGGCAACATGTTTTTGTCTGCGCTTTTTCAGTTCTTCTTCTCGCTGTTGCGATCTTGCTTCCGTGTTGGCCAGTTTCTTGTCCATCGCGCACATTGAGCCGCGGCACCCTGGTTCTCATTGCGCTATTAAGAATTCTTTGTCTTCTTGAATATGAATTAAAGACATTGCATTGGCATGCGCCACATCAAATAGGTTTTTCATTGCAACCTGGAATTCTTTTTCATTTGCCTCTTGTTTCCCTCCTCTCCCTTTGTTTTTCTTCAAAAGTTTCCACTGATTGAACAATTTCTTTACTATTTCTTGAATTCTGTCATTTCTTTGAACAGGAAGCCTGGCCTTTTCCCAGTAAGCTTCTACTTCACTTGTTACAATAGATGCACTTTCACTAACGCCTTTGTTTAATGTCATATGGTGATGTAAAAATACACTTAACACTTGCTCCTTGCTGGGGAGCTTTGCCCCCAGAATTGTGGTGAACATTTCTTCAATGAGATAAAAACCACGTTTTTTCGCCATCTGAAAAGAATAAAGATACAAAGATAATAGTACAATGTCTTTGCCACCTCTCAGAGACGAGATTAGTTCAAATATGACGCAATCAAATGTAATCAGCGTGGAACTGAGTGGATGATACAAGATGATGCAACATTTCGTCATCTGCTCCCAGGGGGAAATCTCAAGACTTGTTGAGTCACCCCTAAATATTATTGGATTGGCTTCAAACTTTGTACACAGTGTTTTCTACCTAAATGGAACCAGAATCAGGCCAGGGAGCAAAGGAATTCAGGAATTCAGTTTTATGGACCACCCTAGCGTCCCCGGGTTCTTGCTCTTGACGCGTCTTTCTACTTAAAATTTCCTTGTAAGTGTCATGTTGTCTTCCAGGGGAAAAGATATATATTCCTAGAAGTTCCACATCTGATTGCTTTTTTAGACAGTAAGACTTAATGGTTATATAATTCCCCCCCCCCCTTTTTTTTTTTTTGCTCATCAATTTGTAAAAGGAGTTTTAAAAAAAAAACAGGGACCATTTTGGGTTTTCCTCATTAGGCTATAACTAGTATATTAGTTTTACTTTTAATTGATTTTGCTGAAGTCCAGGATTAAGCACCTCCATTGATGTGGACTATTTTATGTTTATTATGTTTTGGAGTTGTAAAGGTATGGCTTATTTGCTTGTAAATTTCTTATTGTATTTTTGAAATTAAAAAAAAAAATATGGAGAGATTAAGGCCTGGAGTACAGATCAAAAATCATGTGTCAAGCAGTGGGTGTAAATGTTGGATCATCCGTAATTTGAAGAATATTGATTTAACAACTAGTTGTATGTGAAGTACCATCCTGAGAGACTGATCAAGGGTAACCCCAAGGTATTTTACTTGATTTTTATTGTAAGTTAGGTTTCATGTAAGGAGAAAGTAGTGGGGGGAGTGAAGTTCTGATTCCTGGTAGAGTACAAAACCTCAGTTTTATTGAAATTTATCTTTAAGTTATGTTCTTTCATCCATATCTCAATTTGTTTAAGACAGGATGACATTGTGTGTAGGTTAGGTTTGGTTATATCTATGGGGAGATACAGCTTTATATCATCCTCATAGATATGGTATCCTACTTTGAATTTTTTGAAAATGTTGCAAACTGGTTGCAGGTATGTGTTAAATAAGAATGCTGAGAGGGAAGACCCTTGAGGTATACCCTGTTCCGGTTTGTAGGCTGCAGATGTCTGTTGGCCTATCTGTACTTGTTGGGTGCGGCCGGTGATGAATGACTGAAACCATTGGTGTACAGTGCCTTTTTTGCCTATGTGGTTTAATCTTGCAAGTATTATGTTTTGACTGATACTATCAAAAGCAGAGGTCAATATCCCAAAAAATGAGAATAAATGCCTGTTTAGGGTTATCCATACCTTTTATGAGTTTATATAAGAGGGCTAGGAGAAGTGTCTCTACTCCATGAAAAGGACGGAAGTTGTATTGTTGCTCATCTAAGGGGGCATACAAGTCAATGAAATCTTGTAATTGAGTTTATACAACCTTCTCAATTGCTTTAGCCATAATGGGAGACTCGAAATCGGTCTATTATGTGTTAGGGTTTTTTTTTTGTCCTGGGATTTATTTTTTTAAATTGGATGAATCGTTGCATGTTTTAGTTTGAGAAGCATGTAACCCTCTTTCAGGGATTGGTTGACTATTAAGAGCATGTGGGGTAATAGTTCAGCTTTAGCTGCCTTAATCCAGCTAACAGGGCATGAATCAAGCGGAGAGGAAGTAGTGTTAACTTTGGAGATTGTGTTATTCAGATATTTTAGGTCAAGCAAATGAAAGTTATGCCAGGTTCTTAGGATTGATGGGGCATAGACAAGATAGTTGACATGGTCTGTTTTCTGTAGTTTTAATTTACTCACATAGCAGTTAGCGAGGATTTGTGGGTTGATGCAATTATTGTTGTTAATTCCAGAATTAGGCATTTGTGTTAAGGATTTAACAGTTTTGAAAAGTTCCCTTGGGTGGTTGAGGGATTTAGTGCGAATCTTAGTGTGGTATTCTCTTTTTTTGAGGTTAATAGTTTATTTGTAAGAATGAAGGGAATTCATATAGATTAATTTGTCATTTATAGATTTTGTAGATCTCCATCTGTGTTCAAGTTTCCTCTTCTTTTGTTTTAAATTTTTGATGTCTTGAGAGTACCATTTTTCAGAAGGTCTTGAGGTAGTTCTTATGTACTGATTTGGAGATGCAGCAGCATTTGCAATTGATGTATTCCAGTTGTTTAAAATTTCATCCAGGTTTGTTAATGGGATGTCTAACCATGGTAGTACATCTTTCAGAAAAGTTTCTTTATTAAATGGTTTGTACATATTATTGTATGGTAGAGCATTATTATGGGAGGGTGTGAGAGAAGGAGCTGGAAGTGTGCACTCAATTATATAATGGTCTGACCAAGACACCTGTGTTGTTTGTGGGGGACATTGAGCTCATGATTTATCATATTATTAGGATAAGATCTAAGGTGTTACCTTTCACGTGAGTAGGTATATTTACTATTTGTTAGTATCCCATGTCAACCATCGCATCGAGGAATGGTGTGGATTAGGAAGGGTGAAGTGATAGTAATTTGAAGTCACCTAGAAAGATATGGGGTCTCTTTAATGTAGCAGAGCAGGCCATTTCAAGAATAGATATAAGGCTGCCTGGGATAGAAGAAGGTGGTCTATATATGAAGCAGATCGAGATATTATTCTCAATTTTGAGTATGTCAATGCTGTCTACATTGCTAGTTATGCATGGGGATGCTTTCAGCGTTAGTTTAGTTAAGATGAGGACACCTCCTCCATGTTTGGTACCTCTACGGCATTGGATTAAAATATATCCAGCGTAGTTTAATTGTTTAGTCAACACAGTATCTGAGTCAGATAGCCAAGTTTCTGTGATACATAGTATATCGGGGTTGATATCCTTAACAAGGTCTATTATAACTGGAATTTTATACCTGATAGATCTTGCATTTAAGATAATGTATTTAATTGGAATTAGTATATCAGAGGAAGACTTATGAGAATCTGAGTTTTGAGTGGTAATACAAATTAATCTGTGATGATTTTGATTGAACGAACTGAAAATCTATGGGGTATGTTTACTAAACAGCGCTAACGTTGCAGCGGCAACGTTATCGCGTGATAAGTGATGTTATCGTGCGATAATGGTGCATTACCGTATGATGGTTACTAACACATCACCGTTATACTACTACTAGTGTTCCCTTAAGCAACATTTTGCTTTCACTTTTGCCATTACCTCTCCTATATGGTTACATTGTTACTCAACTGTTTACACTGTTGCCAATACCTATCTCATATAATCACACTGTTGCAAACATCTTACCAATCTTGCTAACACTCTCTCCTCACTATTTCCAATTTTCTCCCATCTGTCTCCACTGTTGCTAATATATTAACAATCTCATCTTTAGCATTCCCACAAACAACATTTTACCCCCACCATTATTCCTAATACACACCCTAATTCAAAGCAAAAATGAAACCTGCACAGTTCATTATACAGCTCTTATACTTGACAAGTATTACCTTAAGTATACTAACCTCCTGTGGAATATGCTACCAATCACAACACTTACCCTATCATCATGCTAGAATGGCTCATCTTTATATTGCCCCACCACATATCAATCAAATGCACATTAATAACTACAAATCATACACACACACACATAACTCACCAACAACCAAATACTCAGACACACGGATAAGAAGATTAATTAATATACAAACTAAAACTGATAATGAAATAAAAAAACTGAACTCACTCAATCAAGACCTGAAAATTATCCTCATAAATGTAAGTAACCAGGTAAGGCGGAGGTGGCCCACAGTTCCCTTCCTTCCCACACACCCCCCCCTCCCCCCTCTCTCTCCCTTCACAAATAAACACCACATGATCACTTATTGGCAAAATAACTGGTCGCAGCTTTATTAAACAAGCACAACATAACATTACAACCAAACTGTTAACTTATGGTTCCGGCAGCGGGACAATCCCTCACCAGCCATATGGGTAGCAAAGTGAGTTCCTTCCCGCCTCCGCCGAGAACCATCCCTGGCAATTCCATCCCCCTCATCCGGCTTCGCCATATTACTAGCAAAAACCGAGGGCTTCTCCGGGTCGGGGGTACCCCCACCCCCGCCCTGCATATTGCCATGCCTCCGGACCCCGGACAGCTCCGGGATCCCGCATCACCCCTCCAGCTGCAACCCCCCATCCCCCAAGCTCCACCAAAGGGAGGGAGGGTGGGGACGCCCGTCCTCTCTCCCCAGCTTCAACGGACTGGCGTCCGACCGCTCGCTCCTCCTGGTCCCGCGATCACCCCCCATTGGCTCCCGCGGCCACCTGGCAAGCGGGAGCCAATCAATTTAAATCAAAACGCGCGCGGGCGCGCGCCTCACCCCGCCGCGGAAGGAGTGCGCGCCACCCCGCCCCCCCAGTTATCATCGGCCGTCGGGCACGTGGGCCCGCGGCCTCCCATATCTGTCAGGAACAAAATCCCAATCATCATAGATCTCCTCACTGATGAGAACCCAGACTACCTCTGCTTAACCGAGACATGGCTGAGCAATTCTGATACAGTCCTAACTAACCAACTAAAAATAAAAGGATATACCTTATTCATCTGTAACCGCAATAAAAGAAAAGGTGGTGGAGTCCTGATACTAGCAAAATCTAGCTTGAACTGTTCCACTTCCATTAGTGAAACTAATGAAAATACAGATATACTAATGATAGAAAACAGAAACCTAGCAATCTGCCTATTTTATAGACCCCCTGCTTCAGACACCCATAATTTAACATCTATACTAGAAACAGCGTGCAAAGCATCCACGAACAAACCTCTTATCATCCTAGGTGATTTTAACTTACCAACCTGCAATAATAACCAATCCTCAATAATACTAGAATCAATGGATGATATAGGCTATCAACAAATCATTAAGCAACCTACTCATACTAAAGGTAATATTCTGGATTTAATATTCCTCCCCATGTCTTTCACTATTTCACATGAATATACACCCCCCATAATATCACAAATCCCATTGTCTGACCATTTCCTAATAAACTTCTCTATTAAAATACCCTCTGCTACCTCTTCTAATCAACCAAAAATTCATTTGGGACCCAAATTTAGACCATTCTCACCTGAAGAATTCCTCAACACAATTATTCCACAATTATCTACTGACATAATAAACCTCGATGAAGCTACATCTACCTGGAATTCAACCATAAAATCAGCATCTAAACCAACACATAATATACTAAAAAAAACACACCATACTAGACAATCAGAAAAATGGTACACAACAGAATTAGCCTCCATCAAAAAAAACCTTCGCAAAATCGAAAGAGAATGGAGAAAAACAAAAGCAACAGACCTACGAGTCTTATACTTTACAACTCTCAACAACTACAGATCATCTACAAACAATGCCAAAAAAACAATACCATGCGAGGATTCTAAATAAAGCCATTAACCGCCCCAGAGAACTGTTTGAAATAGTAAAATCATTATCTAAAGCTCCCATAGATATCCAACAACCAGCCTCAATTAACATACAAGATATGGCAGACTACTTTGCCAGCAAACTTAAATCATCAATGATACCTACACCATTCAATACTATTCCATCTACTAGTAATCACACCTGGAACATTTTCCACCCAATAGATAAGAAGCAACTACTCAAAATTATATCGAATATCAATACAACTACATCCATACTGGATCCCTGCCCAGTTCTCTGGATCAAACAAACAAAGCAAGAACTAGCACCCTTTATTCTAAATATAGTGAACCAATCGCTCCTACAAGGGGTATTACCTAAAGAACTAAAATTATCTGCAATTGCAATTATCTGCCCTATATTAAAAAACAAGACTTTGAACGAAAATGACCCATCATCCTATCGTCCGATAGCTAGCATCCCCTTCATAACTAAAATCATAGAAAAAGCTGTACAACTACAGTTACAAGATCATATAGATACATTTGCCCCACTAGATGAACATCAATACGGTTTTCGCCCTTTTCACGGCGTAGAAACCCTACTCATTACACTTCTTGACACTCTTAATAAAGGTCTAGACAATACTAAACATGCATTCCTTATGGTTTTCCTTGATATATCAGCTGCATTTGACAGCATCAACCACAACATACTTATCTCAAGACTTAAACAAATAGGATTGCTAAAAACCACACACGAATGGTTTAAATCATACATATCCGATCGTTCACAATATGTTCAGTTTAACCAATTTTCATCATCCCCTTTCCCTCAAGAACAAGGTGTACCCCAAGGCTCAGCTCTGTCTGCTTTATTATTTAACATATACCTCCAACCAATATGCTCCATATTCAAAAAATACAAAATTAATTATTCTATATATGCAGACGACATTATGTTATTCTCTGAGTTTAATGTAATTAACCCAAACCACAACAATATAATAAACTGTCTAGCAGAAACTGAAAAATGGCTCCTTTCAAACAATCTAACTATTAACATAAAAAAAAACTGAAGTCCTGATTGCAACAAAAAACACAAAATATACTCCCCCAGCTAACATTAATATCCTCAATGCCACTCTTCCAATCAAGGAAGAAATAAAATATTTAGGAGTTATCATAGACAAAACGCTCAGTTTTACAACACACATCAAGAAATTAACAAAAACAATCTATTACAAATTGCGTTCTATCCAACAACTAAGACCACTATTACAAGATGATGACTTTAGAACTGTTACTCAAGCCTTGATCATACCACATTTTGATTTTTGTAATAGCATACTACATGGTATAACCAAGAAGAACATCAAAATCTTACAAATGGCCCAAAATGTAACAGCTAGAGTTATATTTAAAGCCAAACTATCAGACCATATCACCCCTATTCTATTCACCCTACACTGGTTACCTATATCCAGTAGAATTCAATATAAAATACTGTTAACCACATTCAAATTAATTAATAATATTGCCCCATCATACTTAACCACCCTCCTTCACAGCCCACCCGAAAATAGGATAAGATGGAGAAAAAACCTCAACACCTTAGCAGTCCCAGATATAATAAGAAAATCTAAACACTCAACAAGTAACAGTGCCTTTTCGCTAGTTGCTCTGATACTGTGGAACAATCTACCAGATCAACTAAGAGAAACAAAAGATCTTCTAACATTCAGGAAAACACTAAAAACCCATCTATTCACACAATACTACACCAATGGAGAATCAGGTATAGCTTCCCAACCTCCTTAAACTGAATCAATTACATTAATAAACTATTATTTGTAATATAGTTCAATAATGTTATGTTATACTGTAATACATTTATACTAGTATTGCATTATACAATACCTGTAATAATGTAATACCTGTAATAATTTAAACTAACTCATAAAGTTCTGAATCAATTGTATTGATATTTGGTTTGTTATAATGTAAAATGTTCCTAGTTCTTAAAGTTCAATGTATCTGTTCTGTTTGTTATAATGTAAACCGCTGCTGATCCTTGGAAGCAGCGGTATATAAAAGCTGTCCAAATAAATAATAAATAAATAAATAAAATAAATGATAACATCACATATCGCGTGATAACGTCTCCGGCGGCGTTAAGGTGCACAGAGGGTGGAGTAAGGCTCCCCAGAGGGCGGAGATAAGGGGTCAATGGGTGGAGAGTGGGCGGGGAGAGGCTCCAGGCACACTAACGCTGTGAAATCAGGATCTGAAAATTAACGCCAGTGAAAAACTCACATTAGAGGCACATTTGCAGGAGAGAGAAACCATTTCAGTCAGAAATGTACAGCAAAGGCAAGGAGACCAAGAAAATTGATAGTAGTGATACATGAACAGCAGCAACAGCATAGTGCCCACGTATGAAAGGGCACTACGGTGAGGCTGCAAATGGGGTACGGAGGGCTGCAGGCGGGACATGCAGTGGGGCAGCTGGGGCACAGGGTGGACTAGGCATATGCCTAGATGACACATAGAAATGTAGAAACGGAAAACCAGCAAGACAGCAACTGACCAAGGGCAAACATGTCCACGAGTGTGTGTCCCACAGTGTCCTAGGGGACAGTACCCAGCAAGAACCACAAAGGACACATAACATTGGCAGGCTGTGCCGGGGGGAAGCATGGATGTCTATGCAGGCAACTCTACCCCATATCACACACCATAGGCAGCCGCCTATGGCACAGTGGATGGCCTGGGACTGCGCACCACTAGCACCACCGGCACAAGGGCATGTGTCACGCAGCGAGGGCTGATGAGAGTCCAGTTGAGAGAAAAGAAGGTGTTTTTCACAGAGAAAAAGACTTGCAATATTCCCAGGAACCAGCTAGAGGGAGCAAGAGTGTCTTCAGGGAGACTGAAGAGCCACGCCCAGCTGGTCACGAAAAAATGCCAACCAGCTTCCAATCCTCGAAAGCAGGAGGGCTTCATAAGGGGAGTGTGGAATACTGGAAGGGATTCCAGGGAAGGAGAAGAGGCAGAAGGAGTACCGGTAGCCTCGGAGATAGAAGCACCAGCAGAAGCAGCAGCCCAAGCAGAAGCAAGGGGAGAATCACTGGCAGCACCGAGAGAGAGAGGTGGAAGTGGAAACCTGACTACTCTAGTGCTAGAGGATTCCCAGGAGGGAGAGGTGATTTCTCAGGAGCTGAGGAAGGACCTAAGGAGGTGTCAGCTCAAGCCAAACCGAGAGCTGTTTGCCTTCAGAGGCAAAAGCACTGCTGTAACTGCAACCCTAAGCCAAACAAGAATCAGCTGGAGAAGCCAAGCCACACTGAGCCAGGAAGTCAGAAGCTTGGCTTGTACAGAGGCAGGTCTTCACCAGGAGAAGGAAGTCAAAGGCTACAGGGTAAGCCTAACCGTTATAGAAAAGGATTTCACCAAGCTGCTGCCTGGGAAAGGCAGGCAGTGGAAGAAAGCCGGTTACTTGAGGATTGCTGCCATACAAGGTATGAGAAATGTATGCCTAATAAGAAAGTTGTGAATGGTAAAAGCTATGATAAAACTGATATAAGCCTCTAAGGAAAGAGGGTACTTTAAAGCCTAACACAGCAAGTAGCCGATGCCCTAGGCTAGGCCAAGGACATTGGGAGCTGCTACAGAAAATATACAAAACCCCTGAATGTGTTTTACAAGAAACCAGGGATGTAGAATCAGAGCTTTCTGATACCGTGCCAATGCAAGTAGAACTGGCAGGAGATTTGTCTGACCAAGAGATGGACTGTACACTTTGCAGTTCTGAAAGTTTAGAGTCACTGCCAGACTTGTGATTGGGTGAATTGCCAGCAGAGCATTCTTTATTTGTTTGAGCACCTCCATTCCTGTGACGTATAACAGTTTTTGCTTTGAACCCTGAGTTTGTTTTCTACCTGCATTAAGGACATTTGCTTTAAAGTTGTAACCCACTCTTTAGAACCACTGTGAAAAAGGGAAATAAAAGCCTTATTAATTCCCACCACTCAGCTTGATTGTTTCATTGAAGATTGGAGCTCAAGCAACTACAAGGACCAAGAGCCATTTGGGACTTTAGAAGACTCTCCAATCTTAACCTTATATTTTTGTGTCCCACCTGCCCTGGCGTCCACTGGCCACCAGGGAAGTGGTGCTGACACATGTCAGCATGGTGGCAGAAGGGTGTTGGTGGTGGAGGGGGCAGTGGCATCTGCCCACAACAGACCAAGGCTAAGCCCTGTTTAGGTGGGTGCCCTGCACTGCAACAGACAAGGTCTGTCTGACGAACAGTCACGGTATCCCCAGGGAATGATCTGGCTCTGTGACAGCAGTTTGGTGCAGCACACACAGCCAGTATATTCAGGGGCAGAAGGTCACAGGTTCAAGTCCTAGCTGTGGCTCCTGCAGACCATGTCCCTATATTTTACCCAGTACTAAACCATGGCAAGAAAGACGGAACCTTTATTGCAGATAAAATAAACACGCCAGAAACACCTATATTTTACCCTACAGAGCACATACAACATGTTATGTTGTTAAGTGCCGTCGAGTCGGAGTCGACTCATGGCGACCCTCTGGATAGCTATCCTAAATTGTGTTCGGTCTCCAGTCAGGCGGCTCATTGTTGACAGACTGGTACCCGTAGCTGCTGTTATTGTATCGATCCATCTCATTGCTGGCCTTCCTCTTTTGCGTTGACCTTCTATCTTGCCAAGCATAATGTCTTTCTCTAATGATCTCTCTCTTCGCATGATGTGTCCAAAGTATGAAAGTCGAAGTCTTGTCATCTGAGCTTCTAAAGAAAGCTTAGGTTTGATCTCCTCTAGTACCGACTGATTTGTTCTTCGGGCAGTCCATGGTATACACAGTATTCTCCGCCAGCACCATAATTCAAAGGCATCAATTTTCTTCCTGTCTGTCTTTTTCACTGTCCAGCTTTCACATCCATATGATGTTATTGAAAATACCATGGCTTGAACAAGTCGAATCTTTGTATGGAGAGAGACATCTCTGCTCTTGAGAATCTTATCTAGGTCTTTCATAGCCATTCTGCCAAGAACAATGCGTCGTCTGATTTCTTGACTGCTTGTTGCTTCTTTATTGATAGTTGATCCAAGTAGGTTAAAGTTGTTCACAATTTCAATTTCACATACAACATAAACATGTGCAATCTCTAGAGCAGAGTTTCCCAACTGCAGTCCTGGAGGGCCAAACACCATTCAGGTTTCATGCTGTCCCTAATAAATATGCCTGTGATGCATTTGTATGCACTGCCCCCATTCTATGCAAATGTATCCATGCATATTCATTAGAGACAGCATGAAAACCTGAACCGTGTTTGGCCCACTAAGACTGGAGTTGGGAACCTCTGCCCTAGAACAGCGGCCAGCAGGGGCACAAACACCCACACCCACAGGCTCCACTATCCAACAGCTCATGGAGAGTCAGACTGTTGGGCCCTGCACGGAGCCGCATCTACCAATACTAGCACCTGCATACCTTAGCAATGCTGTCTTAAACGTGAAAACATGTTCCACATATATCAAAAGGTTGCTATGATTAATGTCAGATAACAAATCCTAAGTTAAACACAACTTGTTGACAGAGATTCATCATAACATCCTTCCTGATATCTGTGGAGTGTGTTTCAGTTTTTGTTCCTTACAGTGTTTACCACCCCGGGGAATGACCCTAACAGTATTGAGTACCATAGCAATGCCTGCACTGTGCCCAGGACTCGTGTGGCGGCCAGGGCTGCCAACCACCTCTATATTTGCACAATGCTGAAATAGGTGTGAGAGTGTGTGTATGTCTCTCCACTGTTTTGTGGCTGCCTACACCTTACTGAGCCCACAATGCTTGCACTGTTTCCAGTGTTAGTCTGCCAATGTGCATAATGAGGAGCAAGGTACTGTGAGTATGGCCCGGACAGGCATGTCATGCTGGTGGGGGGAGGGGGGGGGGGTCACTCTCACCGTGACTGAGCGGTGACCATGGCATGGCTAGGTTCCCCCATAGTGCTATACAGTATTTTTCTCAAGTGATATGTATGAGTTTCCATTTCTGGGGCCCAATCACTGACATACTTACTTGGTGTGTTCGCTCACATCCCATTTTTGGGTGCACACAGTTTCTCCAGGAACATGTACTAGCTAGCAGACTGTCTATAGTTAGCATGTGTATGGCTGGAACACCTTGCAGGGTGGAGACTGACTGTGCTCTCTGCTGGTGAATGTCAGATAGTGGTGGGGGGGGGGGGGTTAGCTGAGCTTTTCCAGGTCTACTGCCTGTTTGCCAGTGCCCTATGTGATGCATACAGATCTGCATTGACTGCTCTGTAGGGTGCCTATTCCCCATCAGGAATGGGGTTGATGGTCCCCTCTACTGCCACCATTGCAGAGATGTAGAATGTGGATCTGTTGGTGGGAGATCCTGTCCCCCACCCTGACCCACAGAGGGCAGGTTGAGTGTGCTACATAATCTGCTTTTGGGTCCAAACACCACCCTTCACTTATAACATGTGACCATGGCAACCACACAGGATATGCATTATTCTGGGTGCATCCTAGTCCACAAGGGCTAAACATGATTGGGAAATACAGATGGACACAGGTGTATCTGCAAGGACTACCTATCACACACTGGCACTGATGGGGACCTGTAGCACAGCCTAGCTCAGCCAAGCCAGGTGCTGTGGACCTGGTGCTGGGCGCCCTAACTCACCCTCAGGGTCAGGAACCACACAATGTCACGGTCTGTAGCTACTCTGTGCCAGTAAAACACATAGTCAGTTCCCCCTACCAGGCCGGGGTGCTATAGAGACACATACCCCATCTTGTGAGCAGATGTAGGCTGCTGATCTGCATGTGCAGTGCATCATGGGTACGGGTGGGTTTACCCTATCCTGGTAACCACAGCAGACAGTTTGTGTGGCAACCTGCAGTCTTTCTGTAGCCAGCCAGCGGTGTGCTAGAAGCTATAGAGATGTAGCCCACTGGTTACTTCAATGACTCCAAAGGCAGAGGTCATGGGTTTGATCACACAGTGGTGTTATTTAGTAAGGCTGTCTGAGGCTTTTCCTTTTAATTTAAATCAGTGCTGCCAGCAGAAACACCCTCACAGTGCCTTAGCCTAAGGCGCCTCATAAAGTGCCCTATAAGGCATCCTATAGGGCACATTATAAGGTGCCTTGGCAGACAGGGCACTTTATAATGTGCCCTATGGAGTGCCTTATTGGGCGCCATATGCGGCACCTTAGGTTACGGCACTGTGAGGGTGTTTTTGCTGGCAGCGCTGATTTAAATTAAAAAAAGGAAATGCCTCAGACAGCCTTCTTACATAACACCACTGCAGGATCAAATCCAGGACCTCTGCCTCCACAGTCATTGCAGTAACCAGTGGGCTACATCTTTATAGCTTCTAACACTGTGCTGGCATGACCTTAGGTTTAACGCGTGTTAACATGCCACTGCGCCCACTATCACATGATACCGTTTCCTTGCAACCTTACCTCCAGACTGCCCACTACTTATATGGCATTCTTCACATTAACGCTGCAACTAGTGCTGGTAACATTAAGACGGTTTAGTAAACATACCCCTATATTGGTTGGTTGTTCTGTGGGTCGGGTAGAATTGGTTATGTTTAAGGCGATTTCAAATAATAGGGATGTGAGAATGTTGAGTTCTTGGCATGGGTTGGGATTTACTAGTTGGTATTAAGGAGGAGATGATCAACCATGATAACATGTAGATAAATAGTTTCAAGATCTCCATTGTTAGTCAAGCTGGATAGCTCTATGCCTGTGGTGATTTCTAGTAGCAATCAGTAAGTAATTTAGATAACTAGTAATCTGGATGAAAGTGCCTAACCTTAGCTGGTTTAAGATCACTGGTCAGTGGCTGAATATCTTAAGCAGCTCCCCTGAAAAACCCAATACTACACCATTAGCATAAGGGTGTTTAGTGGCTTTAGAAGGGGATGTTAAATGGTGCAAAATGGCTATTAATTTTGTTTATAGGTCTGCTAACCGTGGTAATCATTTTGAATATGCCCCCCTTTTCAGTTAATTTGGATTTTTTTAATTTACCATAATCCTATGTTTTTAAACATGAACACATAAATTAACTCTGGGAGTACCGATGGGGTCAAAAGTGACCTCACCGCAAGTTTCACAACGCGTATCTCGGAAACTAGTTGTTCAAGAATGCAATCTTTTTATGACTTTTCATATGTCAATATTCACCATATATTGCTCCATGAGAGGAATAATTTTCATCCGCTAGGTGACGCTAGTGATGAATTGCAGCACAGAGTACAAGTGGGGTCATTTTTGACCCCAGTTGCTTATGTCCGGTTTGGATCGTGATACAATTTGCAGTTTTGTGAATTTTTTGATCTGACAAAGGTATTTATCATTAATTATGTATCATTTATTTTTTATACTCTTATTTTATGAAAATTACACATTTTCTGTAATTGATATCATACGTTCTTTCATTATTTCCAATGAAATCTAAAGGTTTTCAGCTCATTCATCACAATTATTGTACACCTATAGTAAAACTGCTTTGCATTTTATTCAACTTTATCCTTATTTATTTTAGGTTATTGTTTATGATGTCAAAACGAAAGTATTCAGCTGCCCAAGTAAGAGAAATATTGCAACGAGATGCTGACAGTGATGGCTCTGAGTCGTCTGATGATGCAGCCTATTCAGCAAGCGAAGAAGCATATCAGCCAAGTTCAGGCGATAAATCTGATGATGACAGTCATGATTCAGATGGCAACAGCAGTTGGTCGCCAAGTGAATGTGAGACTGATGTTGAGCCGGTAACATCGCCTGCAGCAAAGAGTCAAGTTACAGGTCAAGGCAAAGATCGAGGCTGTGCTGGATGGGGAAGAAGGCAGGAGTCCTCAGTGTCAGTATCATCTGTGAGGAATCTTAGTTGTGGTCGTAGAGGAGCTAAGAGGTCATCAACTATAAGCACAAATGTTGCCATTGAAGCCTATGTATCTAAGGATGCCACATCATGGAACAGGAAACCTATAAAGCAAGCTGCTGGAAGATACGCCAGAACTAATGTCATGCCCATACAACAAGGTCCTACAAGGTATGCTGTACGAAATGTTGATGGCCCTCTCATAGCATTCCACTTGTTCATGAGGAAGAACTTATTGAATGAAATCATGATGTGGACGAGCAAACAAGGAAGACACATTTATGATGACACCTGGAAAGATTTGACAGACGGAGAATTTCAACATTTTCTTGGACTTCTGATCCTCTCAGGCGTGTACAAGTCACAAAATGAATCCATAGTTCAGTTGTGGAACCTTGAAGATGCTCGTTCTGTTTTCGGCAAAAATATGGCCCATAACCATTTTCAGCAAATTTCTTGTGCTCTCAGATTTGATGATGCAACCAACAGACGTGAACAACGAGGCATGGATAAGCTTGCTCCAATCAGACACGTTTTTGATACCTGGGAAGCAACTCTAAGTGACGCCTTTGTTCCTGGTGAAGATGTTACCGTGGATGGGCAACTGCTTACATTTCGTGGCCGTGTTCTGTTCAGACAATATATTTCCAGAAAACCTGGGAAATATGGCATAAAGCTATGGATGTTGTGTGACAGTGCAATGTCATTTGTTCTGCATTTTCAAGTATATACAGGAAGGGAACTCGGACAAAACAGGGAACAGAATCAGGGTGAAAGGGTTGTGCTGCAACTCACTGAAGGATTGACGTGATCTGGCAGAAATGTTACTGTTGACAATTTCATCTACAGTTTATCCCTGTCATGGAAATTGCTAGAAAAACAAATGACACTTTTGGGGACAATTCGAAAGAACAGAAAAGAATTACCTCCAGAATTTGTAACAGCCTAGGACCGAGAGGTATTCACTTCACTGTTTGCCTTTTGCGATGACGCCACTCTGGTTTCCTATTGCCCGAAGAAAGGAAAAGTGATTGTTCTTCTGAGCAGTTTGCATGATCAAGAAGAAGTAGATAACACACGTCCAGACATAAAAACCACGCATGATCTTGGACTATAATTCTAGTAAAGGTGGAGTAGATACGGCAGATCAAATGTTGCGCACGTATACCACAAAACGAATGACAAGACGCTGGCCAGTGACAATCTTCTACAACATGTTGGACATCAGTGCTTTGAATGCCTTCATTGTTTGGATGTCACTAAATCCAGAATGGCAGTCCAAGTCAAAGCACAGACGTCGTCTATTCCTCTTGGAATTAGGAAAGCAGCTGCTTCAGAGTAATTGCAGTGAGACTTCTTCCAGCATTGAAGAAGCCACTGATGCTGTTTGCAATGTCGGGATCCCAAAGAAAAGGGCAAGGTGTCACTGCTGTTCCAGAGAAAAAAGGCAAGAAAAGCAACATAGTTTGCACCTCCTGCAAGCGCAATGTTTGCAAAGAACATTCAGAAATTGTTTGTGTCTCATGCAAATGACTGTAGTACTTTACTGTGTTCATCAAGTGCATGCAAAAACTGCTTTCATGGCAACTCTTCTTCATGTAATTTTATGATAAAGCATTAAATTTCAAAACATTTAACCTTCACATAATAAATAATTAATTCAGAATAATATTTTGTCTGTTTAGTTTAAAATTTTCATGGTTAACAATTAAAATTGTTCGTGGGGTCATTTATGACCCCAACGGTATTCAGTGTGTGCAACATATCTCGGTAATTCCAGGGTTAAAGGGGGGAAAGATGGAACACTGCTTTATAGGTATCATTAACCGGATAGCCGAACCTGAAGCTCACCCCTAAATCCTTCCCTTAACCCACCACGCCTTAATACCCTGGGCAACACCCGCCCCCACCACCAGGGTCACCCAAAAACTCACCAGAGACAGGTCTTGGCTTCAACTGGTCACAGCTTTATTGATAACAATCCAACTGTTAAAACTCATAATAATAATAATCAACTGTACCCATGCCCTGCGGGGTGATCAGTCACCAGCCATATGATTAGCAAGGTGACCTCGCCACCGCCCCAGCCGGATGAAGCCACCGGCCAATCGCCTGCCACCCTTCTCCGACTTGGCCGTCTCAGTAGCACAAGTCTGCCAGGGTTTAACCGGGTAGAGGACACCCCGCCCTTGCCCCAAAAGGCTTACAGCTCCAGACCCCGGAAACCTCTGGGATCCCGCCACCGGCACAGGCCCGCATAGGAGTCTGTGCCGCCCCCCCCCCTACACCAAGCTGTGACCAGCGCCATCACCCCGCACTACCGCCTCGAGTGCCTCCTGCCAGTCATTAAGCAATAAGTCCAGCCCGACCGGGGATAGATGGACCCCATCACTTCTATACAGACCAGCACAATTAACCTCAGCCCAGGGATGTTGTACCTGCAAGCCCCCCATTCCGGACACCCACCGCCCAACTTGCCGATTAATCTTTACGAGGCCTCGAGACCACCTCCTCTGCCCCCAGCAAGCCGGGCGAGGGATAATGTCTGACCATATCAAAAACACCCCTTCCCACCACCGCAGCACCACTGCCAAATCCCTCTTTGCCATGTTAATCAGTTGCTTGCAAGTCCATGTAGAGACTTCGTTGCCTCCAAGATGAATCAGGACGATCTCCGGCTGTTTGCTTGACTGCAGCTGATGACGAAGCAAGGGCAGCAGCTGCGTCCACTGCATACCGCGCACACCCAGCCATGACAATGACCCCACCGCTGAATCGAGGCCCAGATTGATCCCGATTGGTCGCACCTCCGCTCGCTGTCCAGCCCAGAACACAAAGGAGTGCCCAATCAGCCAAAATTCCCGCACATTAAGTCCCCCACCTGAAAAAGAAATCAACAGTTAAATTCGCCCCCCCCCCCATTTACCCCACCCTTAATTCATAGACGCACGTATCCTTGAAATGCCCGAGACCGCCATCTACCTATCCTTTGTATCTGCCCACACTCAAGCCCCACTTCGGCTGCACTGGTCGCCGCCCCGATGCGAAAAGAATGGGCTGAAAAGTGCATTGGGTCCTCGCCCAGCCGACCAAGGACCATCCATAAAACTGCCGTCACCTGGAACCGCGTCAGCAACTGCTCATTCACATGTATAAATAGCCCCCCCCTTAACCCCTGGACGAAGCAACAAATACTCTCGCATCGCAGCCACCGGGCAGGAGGGGGACCTTATAGCCTTGAGAATCACCCACAGACCTCTGCCCTGCTGGTCTGTCTTAGATTTTGACAACAGTACCCGAACTTGCCCCATCTCCAGCTGAATATGCTGGTGAAGCAAGCAGGCTCCAACCCTGACTTTCTGGGAACTCACAACTAGCTCCCCGACCCTGAACGCCCCAAAGAAAGCCAAAGTGAACGCCGCACGGAATAGCACCACCTCGTATCGAGACTCTGTGACCTTAGGCAACTCGGCACACAGTCTCAACAGTAAGTCGTGCGTAATCAGGTGGCGACCGTTGGGCGGGGTCAGACAAAAGCGCTCCCAGCCGCGCAGCAGCCTCTGAACCAGAAACCCGCCCGTCCAGTTGCCCCAGCCCACCGCCCTTGCAAAGAACGCGAAACCGGCAAGATGCCCCTTGACCGCCACCCTAGACCAACCCTGGGTCTTCGCACTGACTACATACTGCCCAAGCAAGCGATCTGAAACCACGCCTGACCGCCAACCACGATCCCACAAAAATGCTACCACAATCCGGCAGCCTCTCCGGTAAGAATCCCAGGTCCTCTCGGCCACAGAACATCGTAGCAGCTCCTTCATTGCGGCAGGCCACAGCTCCACAATCTCCAAGGGACCGCACATCCTTCCACATCCGCCTCTGGAGCCAATCGCCGGAACCGGTCCCACTGTAAATGTGAAAGAGCATCAGCGATTTGGTTATTATGTCCTGGAATATGCCTAGCCTTCAACACCAAGTTTAAGCGCAGACAGCCCAGAACTATAGCTCGCATCAGTGCTGCCACCTGCAGACATCGCGGAGTGTAACGATTCACCATGCTGACTACCGCTTTATTGTCACACCACCACGTAAGCCTGCGATTCCGCAATCTGTCCGGCCACAATTCCAACGTCACAAGCATCGGAAATAACTCCAAAAAGGTTATGTTCCTTGATAAACCCGCCTCTTGCCACTCCGCTGGCCACCCATCAGCACACCACACGCCCCCAAAGTATATACCCAACCCCACGCCCCACGCCGCATCGGTATATAGCTGCAAGTCCTCACTGGAACTTTCCACCTCCCTTATCACCGACGTCCCATTAAACTCCCTCAAAAAGACGTCCCAGACTTTTAGATCCTCTCGAACCGCTCTGGAAATCCGCAACCGATGGTGCGGCTTCTTTACCCCAACTGTGGCAGCTGCCAAGTGACGCAAAAATACCCGACCCATCGGAATAACTTTACAGGCAAAATTCAAGGAACCGATCAAGGCCTACATCTCCTTCAAAGTAGATTTCGAAGAGGCCAAGGCATTAGCCACCAAGACCCGCAACATAATGACCTTCTCAAATGGTAAACGGGCCACCATGTGCTCCGAATCCAACTCTATTCCCAAAAAGGTGAGCCTCAAACATGGCCCAACAGTCTTTCCTTCAGCTAGTGGCACCCCCAACTGCCCTGCTAGCGCCTCAAAACCATCCAACAGCTCCTGACAAGCCGACGACTTGCTTGAACCCACAAACAAAAAATCATCCAGATAGTGGACCACCTCAGACCGGCCCACCAATCAGGTAACGGCCCACTGCAAGAAGGTGCTGAATTTTTCAAAGTAGGCACAGGAAACCGAGCAACCCATCGGCATGCATTTATCAAAATAAAAGGAACCGAACAAGTGAAATCCTAACAAACGAAATGCCGTGGGGTGAACTGGTAACAAACGGAACGCCGACTCTATATCCACTTTCGCCATCAGAGCTCCGGGACCGACCCTCCTAAGTAGCTCCTCAGCCTTGTCGAATGAGGTATAGCGTACCGTACACCACTTGCGCGGTATGTGATCATTCACAGAAGCTCCAATTGGAAAAGACATATTATGGATCATACGAAACTTCCCCGGCTCCTTCTTCGGTACGATTCCAACAGGCGATACTACAAAATCCCTAAAAGGCGGCTGAGGGAACGGGCCAGTGACCCTGCCAAACTGCAGCTCCACGGCCAATTTCTCCTGTGCCACCGCTGCAAACCTTCGCACAGAAGGCGAATTCGTCGCCGCTGAAGCCGCCACCCACCCTCCTACCGGTATAACAAACCCAAACGGAAAACCCAACATCAACATTTTTTTAACATTCGGCCGTTGGTAGTCCTGTAGCCATAACCTCAATGCCTCGCTGTTGATGGGTGTAGGCGCCACATCAAACGCCCCATCCTGGCTTGGGGGAAGACAAGTGCGGGAGAGACGAACCTTTTTTAAGGCATTTCGCCGCCGGATGCCCACCACCACAGGCAGAGCACGCGTGTCGGAATTTACAATCTGGGAAGGGGCACGCTGACCTGTTAAATCGCCAGCATATGTCCCCCCCCCCCTGGCTCGCAGCTCCTTTAACCGGTAAGATGACCCCCCCACGAAAGGAATGACTCGGACCTGGCGTCGATGCCGCGCCGCCTCTGCTCTGAACCCCGGCAGCCACCGGCCGCACCGACATTTGGGTGAGCCACAAATTAATATCTTGCGTGGCCCAGGTTAACGACTTATTTTCCTCCATCTTATCACAAAACTTTTCGTCGTAGTTCAGCCAGGCCCACCCGTCATGGGTCTGCCATAATGACCCGGGCGATGCTGCCCCAAACACTGGCAAAACGCAAACATGTATGAACCCAGTTAACAACTGTCCTAGAAACCTTCCGCACCCGGCCAGCTTTCTCATCCTCTTTACGTTTCCTCCTGCTATCACCCGAACGCTTACGACCGTCCAACAATCGGAAAATGTCAATATATTTCCGCTTACGTATTTTGCGCCTCAACTTCTTTGGCACACCTTCCCACAATTCAGATAATCTTATCACGCTCTGGGATCCCCCCGCGGCCCCCCCTCCACAAACCACCGACCCAGTACCACTCATCCCTGAGGATGAACTAGATGACACAGACGACGAGGAGGACGAGTTGGACCCCCGCCTCCTCCTACACGAGTGCTTCCTCTTCCTTATCGCCTTACCCTTCCGCTCCGCCCGGACTCTGCCCCCCTCGCCCGCAGCCCCCATGTCTAAAAGCAACTCACCCCGCGCCGTGGCATCGTCGCCCACCGGTGCACCCATCTCCTGGGTGGGCTCTTCACTCGACCGCTGCTCAGACACACCCAGCCCTTCCGCCTCCGTCTCTGCTCCACTGCGCGTCGCACCGTGCCGGGACTCCATGCTTCCTGGTGCTGACTGCTGGATCCGTGTGCTGTTCCAGGTGAAGCGAAATACGGGACCTGTGGAGGAAAAGGAAAAACAGGAGGAGAGAACCCAGCAGACCAGGCAGGCTGCCACCCACCCTCCCATTCAGCCCCAGACGGGCCTTGGCCCCCACTCCTCCACCGCTCCCAATCAGAGCCTTGTCCTCCAGATCCCCCCCCCGGCATCCCGACTGAACCATACCATGGTGAGGGAAGCAACCCAGGGCCAACCCAGCCCCCCCCCCGAAGGATAAATGCCAAGGCCAGATCTCTGCCCGGCCAAGGCGTGCTCCGGGGTTCTTAAATGAGCGAGACCCGGAGCATTCACCCCCTGCCCCTCGCCCACCAGACTCCCTCCAACAGTTGCTGGCAAAGACCCCTTGAGTCACCCAGGCCACCCTCGTGGCAGCAGGTGCGGGCTCACTTAAACCCCCACCACTAGGTGCGCCTCCCCTATCCCGCTCGCCACGCCTGTGGCCCCCCCGCACAACAAGTTCTTCACCAGAGGACCTGCCACGCAGCCGAGGAAGACGCTTTGCCCTCTCCCTGGCAACCTGCACCTCCCGACTCACAGAGCATCCCCTCTGACCCCTATTCCTTCCACCTGGGCACCCCTGCCCCCCGCGACCACCTCTTGGCCCGTTCCTCGCTGCCCCTGAAGCACCACGCCCCCGGCCCTGGCTAGCCCTACTTACTGGCATCCTGGCTAAAAGGATTAATTATATAGCTAGTATTGTGAACACCCCCCCCCTCCCTTTCCCCCTTATGGGTAGACTCCTTGTCTCTTTTGTTCCCCCTTTTTTTTTTTTTTTTTTGCAAAGAATGAAATGCTACCCCGCTGCCATTAGGCCCCCGACGCTCCCCTGACCTGGTGTGTAGTTCCCACTCGCCTGCACAAACCGCCCTCCATGTGCGCCGTCTCACACTGTGGTCAAACCCGGAAGCACGCTCGACCGTTGCGCTTCGGGCGCGAGGGCCTCCGCCGCTGAAAAAATTCCAGCACCCTCGGCCCAACCGGCACGTCCAAAGCTGCTGCACAATCCGATCGTGGAAATGCCTCGCACCCTAGTGGGAAATCAAACCAGGGACCTCCGCCTCCGCAGTCATTGCATTAACCGGCCTGCCGAGCCGATCATGCGTGCGCCTCACGAGCCGAACTACCAAGAGGCTCTGAGCACCAGCGCACGCATGCAGGAGGATCCTCCCGTGCATGCTCCCGCGAGGGGATCCCATTAGCTGCCTCCACCTCAGCTATGCCCCGAGGCTCCTCCTCCTCTCTCTCCCCCCTCCCCCCCGTAACGTCCAATTTATATTTTTGAAAGATGCGGGGCACGCGCCGGGTTCCACATCGGGCCAGGCATCCGATTAGCCGCGGGCGCCGGGACATGCCCGTGCCCTTACATATACCACAAATTTATGATGGAAACATTATCGCTGCCATCTGACTCTTATTTGAAGACGAGATACAAGCATAAAAGTTGGATTTGTTAACATGAAATACTCTCATATACAATGGGCTTAATTCACACTAATTAAGAACTTTAAACATTCCTGCAGAAAGATGTTCTTTAACATTGGCATTTCAGGTATTTCGCGATATAATGTTCCCTATGGCTGCCCCACAACTTTAGAATTCTTTGCCATCAGAGTTGTGCAACATATTTGATATTGTGGTGCTTTGTAAAAATTGAAGTTGCTACTATTTCGACAGGCCTTTCCAGCTTTCTGCGTGAGTTAGATTTTTCACATGTAATGGCAAGTCAATACAATTTCTGAGTCTTGTTTTATTTGTAGATTTTTATGTGTATGTTTGCTGTAATATGCTTAGGAGTAACTGCGTAGTGAATTTTTTTTTAAATTAATAAATACATTGGTGAATAAGAGTAACCATATCTTGGACAAATCAGATACATTCCAGTGACCCAATTTCAGAGGAAGGGACTGTAGAGCTTAGTTGTTAGTATGGATGGGCAGAATGATATTTATTAGGGATGTGCTTTCATTTGAAATTAATTAATTAATTAATTAATCAATTACATTTTTTTAAATTAACTTATTTATTTACGTGATCTTATATATCGCCTTTCCAGCATCAAGGCGGTATATAAACCAAAAACTGTTACATATAACACAGTGTTGACTTGAACTGTAAAACTAGATTACATTTAACATTACACATCCATTAAACTGCTTTATAGGTGTGTCTGTTCCGTGTTGTTTTTAACCTGAAACGACAGGAAACATCCCCAAATTCTCTTTTTTTCTATGTTATCAAAAGTATGTGAACTGTTGCTCAATAGTGCAAACTTGATGATGTTGCCAAAACAGAAAAAAATGTTTACAAAACCTGAATAAAAAGAAAAATACCCTAACCAGCATGTTGTTGTTGTTAAGTGCCGTTGAGTTGGAGTCGACTCATGGCGACCCTCTGGATAGCTATCCTAAATTGTGTTCGGTCTTGAGTCAGGCAGCTCATTGTTGACAGACTGGTACCCGTAGCTGCTGTTATTGAATCCTCTTTTGCGTTGCCCTTCTATCTTGCCAAGCATGATGTCTTTCTCTAATGATCTCTCTCTTCGCATGATGTGTCCAAAGTATGAAAGTCAAAGTCTTGTCATCTGAGCTTCTAAAGAAAGCTTAGGTTTGATCTCGTCTAGTACCGACTGGTTTGTTCTTCGGGCAGTCCATGGTATACACAGTATTCTCCGCCAGCACCATAATTCAAAAGCATCAATTTTCTTCCTGTCTATCTTTTTCACTGTCCAGCTTTCACACCCATATGATGTTATTGAAAATACCATGGCTTGAACAAGTTGAATCTTTGTATGGAGAGAGACATCTCTGCTCTTGAGAATCTTATCTAGGTCTTTCATAGCCATTCTGCCAAGAGCAATGCATCATCTGATTTTTTGACTGCTTGTTGCTTCTTTATTTAGTTGATCCAAGTAGGTTAAAGTTGTTTACGATTTCAATTTCTTCTCCTTCAACGATGAACCTGTTGATCATGCCAGTTGTCATGATCTTTGTCTTCTTTACATTAAGGTGCAGGCCCATTTTGAGACTATGTTCTTTGATTGTAAGAAGCAAATGTTTCAGATCATCTTCACTTTCAGCCAGTAATGTGGTATCATCAGCATAGTGAAGGTTGTTGATGAGTCTTCCACCAATCTTCACACCTCTGTTGTCTTCATACAATCCTGCTTCTCTGATGATTTGTTCTGCATATAAATTAAACAGGTAGGGGGAAAGTATGCAGCCTTGTCTTACACCTTTGCTTATTTTAAACCATTCTGTTTCTCCTTGTTCCATTCGAACTGTTGCTTCTTGATCAATGTACAGATTGTGCAAGAGTACGATCAGGTGTTCTGGTATACCCATGCTTCTTAATGTGGCCCAGAGTTTCTCATGGTTTACACAGTCAAAAGCCTTGCTATAGTCGATAAAGCACAAATAGATATCCTTTTGGTATTCTTTAGTCTTTTCAAGGATCCATCTCACATCCGCAATGATGTCTCTCGTTCCTTGCCCTTTCCTGAACCCTGCTTGCACTTTAGGTAGTTCTTGTTCCAGGTATGGTTGTAGTTTCTTTTGAATAATCTTCAGTAGAATCTTGCTGGCATGTGGGATCAGAGCGATTGTGCGATAATTTCCACTGTCATTTGGATCACCTTTCTTTAGTATTGGTATAAACACAGATTTTTTCCAGTCAGATGACCATGATGTTGTCTTCCATATTTCTTCGCAGAGCCTTGTAAGTACGGTAATAGCTGCATCAGATTGCTGTAATACTTCTATGGGAATGCTATCAATGCCTGGTGCTTTGTTCTTTGATAAGGCTTTCAATGCTGCTTTAACTTCTTCTTTCATCACCAATGGTTCCCGATCATAAGGTACAGGTTGAAGCGGCTGTTGGTCCACTTTATCTTTATCATATAAAAACTCTGTATATTCCTTCCACCTTTTCTTGATTTTCTCAGCATCATTCAACATAGAACCTTGAGCATCTTGTAACATTCCAATTCGAGACTGGAACTTTTTCTTTAACTCTCGTAGCTTTAGGAAAGCCGATCTTGTTCTTCCTCTAATAGTTTCTGCTTCTATTTCCTTGCTTGCATCGTTGTAGTACTTTTCCTTGTCCTGTCTTGCTGCACGTTGGAAATCTCTGTTGAGTTCTGTTATTGTCTTTCTTTCTCCTCTGGCTTTAGCTTCTCTGTGTTTCTGGGCAATCTTCAGAGTTTCTTCTGTCATCAATTTTGGCCGTTTTTGCTTTTTCACCTTTTTCACCTTTTGGAGACTTCTCGCTTTCTTCCAACACAACCTTCTTGATGTTATTCCATAACTCTTCTGGAGCTCTGTCATTTGTATCTAAAGCAGCAAATCAATTTTGCAGGCAGTCTTTAAATTCCAGTGGTATATTCTCAAGGTCATATTTTGCTTCATTCATGAGTGGTTTGCTCTTTTTCAACTTTAGCTTGAGTTTGTATACCAGTAGTTGATGATCTGTACCGCAGTCAGCTCCAGGTTTTGTCTTTGTTGATGTTATAGAACTTTTCCATCATTGACTTCCACAGATGTAGTCAATTTGATTTTTATACAATCCATTGGTTGAAGTCTAGGTGTACAGTCGCCGCTTGTGTTGATGGAAGAAGGTGTTTGAGATGAATAGATCGTTGGTCTTGCAGAATTCTATCAGTCTTTCTCCAGCTTCATTTCTGTTGCCAAGTCCATATTTTCCAACTACTTTGCCTTCTTCTTTGTTGCCAAATTTTGTGTTCCAGTCACCCATGACTATCAGGATATCCTGTTTGCATGTTCTGTCAATTTCAGCTTGTACTTGTTCATAGAACTCTTCAATTTCATTCTCTTCTGCAGCTGTTGTTGGGGCATATACTTGAATTATAGTTGTGTTGATAGGCATTCCTCGTAGACGAATAGAGATTAAGTGTTCGCTGACTGCATTGTATTTCATTACAGTTCTTGCAAGTTTCTTCTTTATTATAAATGCAACACCATTTCTTCTTTGTCTTTCATTTCCAGCATAGTAGACCATGTGATCATCTGATGCAAAGTGCCCAATGCCAGTCCATTTCAGTCGCTGACACCCAACAGATCAAGTTGTACACGTTCCATTTCATTCTTGACCACCTCCAACTTCCCTTGGTTCATGCTTCGTACGTTCCATGTTCCAATGCGTAAGACATCTTTACAGCTTCTGACTCTCATTTCATGCGCAGCATAGGAAACAAAACAAAAACATTTGGTCTGCAAACCCCTATTACTTATTTGCCACCATTTTTCTATATTTAAATATTGTTAAATAAATACACATAACATACTAATCAAGCTAGAACAAAGGACCTACCCACACCCTGACCCTTGTATATAAGAATGTATAATAGCTCAAAATGTATAATAGCGCACATTGTAGAAAGATCAAATTAAATCAAATGCACACCACCTCAAACACACAACACGCATCACTGCATGAGAACACATGAACACTTGTATGATTGTTTGCTGTGGAGACCACCTTGAATGAAGGAGAAGGCGGTATAGAAATACTGTTAAATAAATAAATATTTCTATGTCATTGAATAACACATTGTCAGCTTCATTACCATCTGCATGTCCTTTTTAGACAGACAGAATCACTCTCCTGATAAAACTCCAATTGCAAAGAAGCACCTCATTGAGCATGCTCCTAGCATGATATTGGCCAAACTTTATATAAGTCAGTTTCATAAGAATAAATGGATAGAAAAGGAAAATAAAAATCTTTCATTGCAGGTGGAAAAACACTGCCATAATTAGAAATACATGAAGAAAACATTCTGACTTAAAAGAGTATTTTAAGTCAGAATTTTTTCTTCATGATTTTCTGTTATATTCTGACAGTGGGATTGCTTTTTTGGTTTTTTTTTTTTTTTGATAATTAGAAATAAGCTAAACAGAATGCTACACTGACATTAAAACTCAGGTGCATGCAGAAATGTCTAAAAAATGAAAATCCAACTTTTCACCCCCTTTGCAGACCTTACCTTTTCCTTATCAGCAACACTGCACATCGAGTGGGGAGGGGGATTTCTTCACAAATAATCTGCTTCTTGCTTCAGTCCTCAGGCCCACATCTGCTAGGATATGATACAGTGACATCTCAGGAATGTGCGTAATAAACAGAGCAGCCTAACTTGAATGGATAGAGGTGCGGGAAAGCGATATTTCTCTGCTTCACACAAGAGTCACAATTAGTCTTTAACGCTCTATGGAGGGAATTTTAGAAGATCCATCCAAGTGCAATCTGGGACGTCTAAGCCAGAATGTCTGAAAAAATGCAGGCATATCCAGGTGCCAACGTGATTTCACAAACCTGGATGTACCCCATAGGGACGTCTGCAGGGCCATCTACTTAGTCATCCCCAGAAACATATTTCATGACTTGGAACAGCCAGCATTCAAATTCTGCAGCTGCTATAGTTGTGCTGAGAACTGGGGATGAAAGTGTGCTTACATACTCTGGATGTTTTTCATCCTAATCTTGCTCTTTTCAAATGCTTGTTCATTGCTATGCATGCCTCGGAGCTGGTTTAAAGTTAGACTTGACACCAGGTGTCCATGATATTTCTGTAATTAGGTGGAGACATTCTGGTCCATGAGAACACCCTAAGCATGCCTCCACAATCCTGAAAATGCCCCAGCCATGCCTCTGTTCAGAGCCAGATGTCCCTCAGAGCTGGCTTCTAAAATGGTTCTGTGCTATTTCCATTTTCAGAAGTCCAAAGCATGAATAGGGTTTATAAACTTTCACCCTATAACAGGCAACAAACAGCAACAAACGAGAGGTTCATTACAAATTGCACAACTATATCATACACACCCTTCCCTAGCTAGGAACACCAAATTCAATCAATAAAACTTAATAGCTATTGTCTGACTCAACTGAAGTAACTTGGGTGGGTGGGGGGAGTTATTAAATTCTGGTAAAATATTTCATCTCGCCACAGTTTAATTTATCAGGGAGGTCATTAACTTGCAGTAATTCATATGATAATGAATAACATGTGACTGGGAAACCTTCTTAAAGGGGGTTGTAATTTAGAAAAGAGTGTGCCTCTTCCTCCCCAATCAATGACTCCCCTTGGAGAAACCATCTACCTCCCTAAAGAAACCCTGGACCCCCAAAGACACCCCTGCTTCTCTCCTCCCCCCCAAAGATTCTCTGGTGTCTACCATGAGGAGTCGACCAGCACCATATTGAACCAAAAACCAGATGGGGCAGAAGTAACAGAGGTCCCTCCTGCCCATACTTCCAGACCCCAGGGATTGTGCATATAAGACAGGGAGGGCCTACAGGGTGCAGGTGGTCTTCAGGTAATAAGGAGGTATTGATTGAGGATCCAGGGAGTGGCTTTGGGAGTAGGGGGGTCTTGACTGGGGGGGGGGGGGTTGAGCTTGGGTTCATACGGCCCCTTTAATATGGCAACCAGGAGTATCAGGTCATGTCTCATTTTTCCACTAAGTATGCAGTTTGCAGAGTTCATTGCAAGCTGCGTTATTTGATTTGCACAATAATGAGGTGTTTTGCATGCACTTGCATCTCATTACTATATAACACATGTAAACTTAATGTGCCTTATGATAAAATATCACATGATTTTGCCATTTAAGGTGTATTAAGTGGCAAATATAATCTGTTATTCCCCTAACGTACATTAGTAACTATTCCTGTTTGATCTTACTGAGATGCTTCTGCAGCACCTAGAGGGTTAACTTACTTTCCTGCTTACTAAATATACCATACTTGATGCTCTACAGAAATGGAAAATCAGAGGCAAAGGATCATTTCATGAAGTTGAAAGGAGGAAGGCCCAAGAAGTAAAAAAAAAGGTTTATTAGAAATTAGGAAGTCATGCAAGAGAAAAAAATTGCCATAAAAACTAATAGCAGTTTTCATAATACCTGTATGTGAATTCTGTATAGAGCATGTTTCTGCTTTTGTGAGGAAAGATTTACATTCTGTAATAATTATGTACAAAAGGAATTAATGATACTGTAGGAGCTGGTTTAATATATTCATGAATGGACATTTGTAATACCAGCGCTCATTTGCACAACAACTTTCAGCTTTTGAAATAGCTGCAAAGAGCTTTTCAAAGAACAATATGAATGTGAAAAAATGAAGCTCTAGCAATAGTGTTATGTGTAGCAAACCTGGAGATCCATCAACTGGGGCTAGACAGGCCTGGGTGCACTGCTCAGGTCTTAGCGAATGGGAAGGTTAACCATTGTTACTATGGCGGTCTCTGCTGAGCAAACAGGGGAACTGAGGGTGCCTCTCACAGATTTCTAAGGTGGAGGGTTCCAAGATGAAAGGAAGAAAAGAGAGAGAGAGATGTCAGAAACACAGATTTAGGGGCATGTTTGCAAAAGAATGCTAAGCAGTTAGTACATGAATTAGAATGCACGGTTTGCACAATAGTGCATTCACATTACCGCACTAGCACTATGCTAATTGATGCACTTACTGCATGACATGTTACGAGGGGAGAAATAGATGGGTTCTGAGTGCTAGCTGTGCATTACAGTGAGCGCATGGTATGCTCCTGTGCATGTCACTTGTGCACTTCCCACCTCCTAAACTGCAGACGGTAAGTGCAGATGGCTGATTGCAAATACACTTAAGGCAAGGGAAAGTACTTTTCGGGAACACCTCCCCCAAAAACGATCTTTATAGATACTGAGCATTACCTTTTGCAATTAACCTGAAAACCTTTACCACAATTTAGTAAACAGATTCCTTAAACATATTACAATTTTCTTCTAAGCTAATTTTGCACCAACTCAATAAAATAAAGCTTCAACTTTCGGTTGATGCACTTTCTCTTTAATGACAAAATAAAGACATTTCAGTTTAAATACAAAAGACCTTATTCATACAGAAACCATTGTTCTGTGTCCATCGAAAAATCTTGATTGACTGAGCCCATATACCCATACAGTCATTAATGAAGAGAATTCATTGTCAGCTTTATAATATTAATAAAGTAGAGGGTTATTTTAGAAGCATTCCCATGTCCAAAAAGCAATTTTAGAATCTTGTTTTTGTAGCCCTGATAATGTTCAACACATCTGCAAAGCCAGGGGGAGTGGTGGGACATAGAGTGGGAGTGATGTGGGCAGGGTCCACCATGCAGATATGGAGTCCCCATTTTATAAAAGGAATACGTGTCTGGAAAGAAAAACTTGGATGATGCAGCTCCCAGGTACAAATAAGTGCCTGCTGACAAGAGCAGATGTAAATATTGAGATTGGGAGGCCCCCCAGCTACCCCTGACCAGATATGCCCCCCCCAGCATCAAACTGATCCCCCCAACCTGCTCCCTGCTGCAGCAACAACCTATTCTCACCCTCCTACCCCTGTAGTACTGTGAATTTACCACTAGGAGTCATCAGTGCCATTTGAAGAGGGAAATTGCACAGAGCAGGAGTGAGTGAGCTTTGTTCCTGCTCCCACTAACCACCAATGCCTCTGTAAGCCTGGAGACAGAAATTGGGAATGCTGGGGAGCCCAGACAGTTGGATGGGTGCTGTGGTAGGGGGATCCAGTCTTTTCCCTTTTGGTGGACAGGTCTTTGATGGGAGGAGGCTGTCAGTGATGCCCTGGGGGTAATGGGGGTTAGAGTACCACTGCAGGGGGGTGGGATAGGGTTTATGTTGCTGCAGGGGTGGGGCTGCAGGATTGGTTTGATGCTGTGGATAAGGAATATCTGGTCAGGGAAGCTGTGGTGGTGGTGGGGGGGGGGGTGTCCAGGGGTGTGGGGGCCAGATATGTAGTGCTGCTCCAAAATGCCTCTATGCTGGTGCAGTAATTTTAGGAGGCTGCTCCCACATCTAAGTGGGGGAGATTTCCACAACTTTTTTCAACGTGCAGTATCCTAAAATCGCTGCTCTTATCAAATGCTCAAGGGCATACCCATATACCTGTACCGTCTAGAGCTATTTTACAAGGCCCTTTGCCTCTAGCACAACCTTTGTAAAATACTAGTCTGATTCTCCCCATCTTGAGATTGATATGGTGAATCCCCTCTCCACATTCTTTCTCAAATTCCCTTCATAATAGTCATTATAAACAACTGAACCAATAAAATATTTCACCTGTTAAAAATACATTGTCAAAAATGATAGATATTTATTTATTTTATTTATTTAGTGTACACTTGTATCCCGCTACTTCCAGCGATCAGCAGCAGTTTGCTATACATAACAGTGCGGCTGTACAGGCCAGGAATTAAAACATACATAATGATTTAGTGGAAAAGTACAGGTCATATCACTCGAATTATATGATTCACACTTGATTGCAGGCTAGTGATTTCACAAGTATATACATATTTACATGTCGCTGGGTCTATTGTTGGCTAGAACGCGGAGTTCTTTCTTTGTGCCTGTTGTGACCCAGTGTGAGTACATGGTGATTAGGCAGGATTGAAATGCGTCTGGAAAAGATGAGTCTTAATTTTTTTTCTGAAGTCCAACAAGTCACTGTTTGCTCTCAGTTCGCATGGTAGTTGGTTCCATAGCAGAGGCGCTATAAATGAAAATGCTCGGTTGCTGGTATTTGTATTGACAGATCTCAGGCTCCCCGGGACCAGGAGGGTATTGAGATTTGGAGATCTTCTGCTTCTGTTATTTGGCTGTAAGGTGATAAGGGTGTTGAGGTAAGGTTGGTTAGCACTAACACCTAAGTAAAAGCAAAAATGCACGATTACTTAAAAATGCACGGTTACTTAAAAAACAAAGGATTGACTATATTAGCATCCGAGGTGCCGAAAGGAGCAACGGTGTTAAAAAAAACTGTAAAAAAACTCAAGAGACTCAAGGAGGAACCTTGCTTGAAATTGTGAGAAATATAAAAATATGCTACAGGAACCAAAACAGAAGACATCGTGTAGGGGTGCCATAGAAACTCAGCACCATTTGCCGAAACCACCCAAATCACCACTGTCTAAAACCATACAAACACATGATCAGCCTACAAATTGTATATATTGTATATATTGTGGTTGTACATAGTTACCCTGTTAGCCAAGTTGAATATCCTGTTCATATGTAAACACAAAGTACTATTGGAAATGTGTATGTTCACTGTTTATTGTAAACCGCGCTGATGCTGAATAGCGCGGTATAAAAGAGACTTTAAATAAATAAATAAATAAATTAGAATAAATAAAAGAGAGGGAGTTCAAAAATATACACGCAGATTGTGTCATATGGTGAAAGAGCACTAACAAGAACCCAAACTCCAGAACCTGATCAATCAACGATAAGCGCACAAACTCTTGCAACTCATTTTGCTAACAAATTAAAAAATAAATCATCTAGCACAATCATAACAATACCTACGGACTTAAAACTAATCAATAAATGGATAACCTTTCAAGACATTGATCAAACACACCTCCTCAATGTCATATCAATGATCAACACCACTACCTCCCCCCTGGATCCATGCCCAGTATCATGGATAAAAAACACCAAAACTGAATTGGCTATACATATACAAAATATAGTAAACCAATCACTATCTCAGGGCATCATGCCAGATACCCTAAAACTTACATCCTTACGCCCTATAATAAAGAATAATAAACTCAATCCCACAGACCCAAACTCATACAGACCTATAGCCAGCATACCGTTTATTGCCAAGGTAATAGAAAAAATTATACAGCTTCAACTACAAGATTTTATCGACACGCATGCACCACTTGACTCACACCAATTCGGCTTCCGCCCATCACACGGAGTCGAAACCTTGCTAATAACACTCATGGATGACCTCATCAAAGGCACTGACACATACAACCAAGGTTACATCCTCATATTCATTGATATAGCTGGCGCCTTTGACAATGTCCACCACAACACACTCATTAACAGACTCCTAAGCCTAGGAATAGGAGGAACAATTCTACAATGGTTTATATCATACATCACAAACCGATCGATACGCGTTAAATTAGGCCAAGACACTTCAGAGCCCTTCACACAAGGACAAGGTATTCCCCAGGGCTCGGCACTATCAGCCCTCCTTTTCAACTTATATCTCCAACCCATCACAAATATATTTAAAAAATATAAAGTCAACCACTACATATATGCAGATGATATCATGCTCACTCTACCAATAAACACAAACAATCCCACCTACCAGAACTTACTAGACTGCATCAGTGAAGCAAATACTTGGCTAGAAAATAATAACCTCAGCATCAACCTAAAGAAAACAGAAGCAATGTTCGTAACAAGAAAACCAGATACTACTCTCCCTGAAACTATAACAATTAACAACACTATAATCCCAATCAAAAAAGAAGTAAAATACCTAGGCATCATAATAGATCACAAACTTAGTATGCTCCCTCACATAAAACAAACAGTGAAAACCATATTCTATAAACTTAAGACCATCCAACACCTACGACCAATACTGGACACGCATGACTTCCGATCTGTTATCAGCACACTCATCACTCCACACTTCGACTATTGTAATAGTCTACTTATCGGCCTCCCTCTCACAAATACCAATTTACTCCAACGAGCTCAAAATATCTGTGCTCGAGTAACAGCAAAAGCCCGCCTCACTGACCACATAACTCCCATCCTCGCCGAACTACACTGGCTTCCCATAAATAGTAGAATATCGTACAAAATACTCCTAACCACATTTAAACTTATCAACGACATCTCACCCTCACATCTAACCACTCTAATACATGCTCCAAAAGAACATAGAACCCGCAGACAAAACGCAACCCACTCACTAGACATAAAAAAATCCATTCGAAAAACAAATAAAACCACAAGCTCAAGAGCCTTCTCATATGCAGCCCCCACCCTATGGAATAAACTCCCACTAAGCCTCCGCAAAATAAAAGGTCTCCTGACATTCCGGAAAGAACTAAAAACATATCTGTTTAAAGAACACTTTATAAATCTTAATGAATCCCCCACAACCCCCACACTACACCTTCACAACGAGCCCCCTTAACCACAGATCAAAAAGCCACAAACCCCAACACACTTAGGAATAATGCAACTCTACGTTTAATAATGATTAATGCAACTCTACGTTTAATAATGATTAATGTAAATAGTTACAGCATTACTAGTCAATGCTAATTGTAAAATTGTATAACTATATGTTCCATGTTATTGTTCATTGTTCATGAAAAGTCAATTGTACATAGTTTGAAAGAAAAAACACTGTTCTATGTAAAACCCTGTTCATTAAATGTTAACTGTAAACCGCATTTGATCTTGGGAAAAAGCGGTATAGAAGAAAAGCATAAATAAAATAAATAAAATAAAATAAAGAGCAAAAAAAGAGAGGGATGCATACCTGCACACGGAGTCAGAGGCGGGAATTCACCGCGCAGAGGCACATGAGTGCTATTTAAAGGGGTGGTGGGCTCCCCCTACTGGCATTAGGTACAAAAAACCTTGCAAGAGAGAGGGCGTTTGATTCTATTTGAAAAGAATGACAGGGGGTAAAGGGCTCCCCCTACTGGCAAACTATTCTATAGTTTAAAAATAAAACAATTAAAAACATCACTAAGAGTAACATCCATTATGTCATGAGGGATGAACAAAAACCATAAAAAGAGGATGAAACATCATCAAATAAAAAACAAAAAAATTTTTTAGTGAGTACATAGGGAATTAATGATAAGAGGCAAAACAAGGGCCATCTAAAACACGTAGATGACAGCTATGCAGAGATCTAAAGATCATAATAATGCAGATATGTGAATAGACATTGTGATAGGCGTAAAAACTAAGAATGATAGGATAAAAGAGGATCAAAAAACAAAAGTTAAAAATGAAAAAGAAAAATATTTGGTCACAATCAGTAACATGAGTGATAAAAGGCGTGAAATGAGCATAATGGGGAATTCAAAGGAATATATTGCATTCGATGTCCTTATTCAATCCTTTCGGATAAACAGTATCAAGTGAAAAAATGTATCTTTGTTCCTCTTGAGTTGGCTTTAGATTAAGGTTTCCCCCACGGGGGGAGGGGAACACTCTCCTAATAACAAAAAACCTTATATCATTAATATGGTGCTGGGATTCGATCCAATGTGACACCAATGGAGCAGTGATAATACGTCTTTTAACACAACTTTTATGTTCTTGAATGCGGGTACGGACAGCACGAATAGTTTTACCGACATACAAAAGAGGACAGGGGCACATAATGACATACACTACATGAGTGGACAGACAATTGGTATAAGTCTGCAATGAGTACTGAATATTGGTGGAAGGATGCGTAAAAGAATCTTTCAATTCAATGGCGTGTTTGCAAATGGTACATTTATTACATTTATAATGACCCTTTGCGTTTCGATTGGACATAGAAGCTGGGGGCATGAACGAGGAAACTAACATATCACCTAAGTTGCGTTGCCTGCTGTGAGCTATTGTGAGATGTAGGTTTTAAAAACAAGGACGTGTTTGTAAGATATGCCAATGGGCTCTTAGGGTTCTTTGTATTTTGGAAGAAAGGTGAGAAAAACGAAGCACGCAAACAAATTTATCATCAGATTGCTTGTCTTTGGGCAGAAGTAACTGTGTCCTGGAAGCAGAATGGGCCCGTTCAAGGCCCTTTTGGACGCACTCTTTGGGGTAACCTCTATTATAAAACCGTGCTGCCATGTGGGAAGATTTTTCTTTAAAATCATCATTGCTAGAACAGAGACGGCGCAGTCGCAAAAATTGTGATAAGGGTAGGTTTTTCTTAAGGTGACTGTTATGGAAGCTCTCAAAACAAAGAAGTTTGTTACGGTCGGTGGGTTTACGATAGATGGTAGTAGTGAATCCATGCTGAATCCACTTGTCCTGAAGACCACCATGGCCTACACCAAATGGGACAACATCTTCAGTTATTCTGAAGACCATCTCAATCGTCTCCTGCAGGAGCCTCCCCTTGTAGAAGATGCAGCCGAGGATATCAGCCTCGCAGATCGTTGGATCGATATGATTCGCACCAGGAAGGCCGTGATCTGATATAAACTTCATTACGCAAGTCTATTACAGTATTGCAGAGTGAAAAGAATTCCACGTGGTTTAAGAATAACTAGAGAACCTAATATGTTTCGCGATGACAAAACTTTCACAGACCGATGGTGCGCAATTCTCAATAAATGCTCCCTCGACCTCATGGTCCTTTTGGCCGAAACTTCCAAGAAGAAGGCAGACAAGATCAAGGAAGAAGCAGATAGAAAGATGGATTCCCTCAAATCTGATGACAGACATTTTAATAGACTTATAGATGACTATAACACCAAATTAGAAGAGTACCATAAGGAAGTGAAAAAGGGTAAACTTGATAAACATAGACGAGACGAATTAGATTACAAAAATGGAAATTTTTATTTGTGGCTTAAATCCTCCTCCTCCTCCTCCTCTAACAGCTCACGTCAAGTTAGCTTCAAAGAAACTCTTCCAGAGAATTATAAATCTAGACAATACGACTCTAATTCATTTAGACAGGAAGATCCCACTACCTCTCACGGATATTGCTCTCCTCTGCGTAACAACGCAGCTACACGTAAGAAAAAGTTTTCACCAATACGCAGAACTAGTGACACATACGAGAGGCACACCAAACGTATCAGAAGTGAATCTGAGGAATTGTTTGCCTCCCCTGCTTCTATCCCTCTTCCTCAGTCTCCCAACACATCACAAGATTTTTTAATTGAGGATCTTTAGGAGAAAGAATCAGTGCGACGCCCCCCAAAAAACCTCAATTCCGCCTATGGAGTTCAGGGGAAGGGGCAGAGGGAAAGGCAGGGGCAGTTTCTTTTGACCCCCTTACAGCCGCACATACGACCAGTATTAGCTCATCCTCCACATACCAATGAGTCTAACGGTCTCAATGATCACCCTGTTTTCAATTTGTCCTCAGTCACTCTTACCACATCAGAATTAGCACTTTTACAGTAAGGCTTTTCTTTTGTTCCTACTGCCAAATATGATGCTTTCCAGACCAGGCTTGACCTCCATAAGTTTTTTCGGAAATTAAGGATTAAAACGTTTTTTTCTGATAAACCCTCTGTTCCCAATGACCCGTCGGTTATACGCAGCAAATCACGCTGGTACCCGCCTGGACCTGTGGATAGTGCTGTGCAATCTTTCATGGATTGTGTTCTCCGTGATGTCACGTCCCTGGAACAAAAGTCTAAATGTCGGTACAATAATCTCACGCACGATGAGTGGTCAGCCCTGCACACACTTAAGGAAAGGCAAGACATCATCATCAAGCCAGCAGACAAAGGCGGTGGCATTGTTGTAATGGATCGATCCTATTATATAGAAGAGCTTACCAATCAACTTACAGATGCTAATTTCTATCAGATACTTTCACACGACCCTACCTTGACTATTAAACAGGACATTTACTTTCTGCTATTGTACGGTTTCAATGCCGGTTTTTTGACCTCACGTGAATTTTCATTTTTGCAAGTTTCGCATCCCACTATTCCCACCATTTACACCATTCCAAAGATCCATAAGTCTCTTGAATCCCCCCCTGGCAGGCCTATTGTGTCTGGCATCGGTTCAATCCTTGAGCCCCTGTCCCAATTCATAGACATTTTTTTACGTCCCTTCATACCACTCATCGCTACATACGTCCGAGATTCAGCAGATATCATCAATTTTTTGAACACTTTTCATGGCAACCTTACAGATATCACTCTGGTGTCTTTTGATATCGAATCACTTTACACCAATATCCCACAGGACAGTGCCATCACTGTTATTACCAAATACCTTAATCAACGTACTCCACCCGTCCGAATCCCGACTCACTTTTTGGTAGATTTGGCTCATATAGCTCTCACAAAAAATTACTTTCTGTTTGATGGCCGCTTTTTTCAGCAAATAAAGGGTACAGCTTTGGGTGCCGCCATGGCACCCGACATAGCCAACTTATATGTGGCACAATTTGAAGAATCTCACTTACAAGATTGCCCCTTTGCATCTTCTGTTGTCTCCTGGAAGCAATATATCGATGATATTTTGGTATTATGGAAAGGTAGTGTTTCCCAGTTAAACCAATTTCATGAATGGCTCAACAATTTAGACACCAATCTAAAATTTAAGATGCAATTTAGCACTACTGAGCTCCCATTTCTTGACATTCTCATAGGAAAATCACAGCATGGATTCACTACTACCATCTATCGTAAACCCACCGACCGTAACAAACTTCTTCGTTTTGAGAGCTTCCATAACAGTCACCTTAAGAAAAACCTACCCTTATCACAATTTTTGCGACTGCGCCGTCTCTGTTCTAGCAATGATGATTTTAAAGAAAAATCCTCCCACATGGCAGCACGGTTTTATAATAGAGGCTACCCCAAAGAGTGCGTCCAAAAGGGCCTTGAACGGGCCCGTTCTGCTTCCAGGACACAGTTATTTCTGCCCAAAGACAAGCAATCTGATGATAAATTTGTTTGCGTGCTTCGTTTTTCTCACCTTTCTTCCAAAATACAAAGAACCCTAAGAGCCCATTGGCATATCTTACAAACACGTCCTTGTTTTTAAAACCTACATCTCACAATAGCTCACAGCAGGCAACGCAACTTAGGTGATATGTTAGTTTCCTCGTTCATGCCCCCAGCTTCTACGTCCAATCGAAACGCAAAGGGTCATTATAAATGTAATAAATGTACCATTTGCAAACACGCCATTGAATTGAAAGATTCTTTTACGCATCCTTCCACCAATATTCAGTACCCATTGCAGACTTATACCAATTGTCTGTCCACTCATGTAGTGTATGTCATTATGTGCCCCTGTCCTCTTTTGTATGTCGGTAAAACTATTCGTGCTGTCCGTACCCGCATTCAAGAACATAAAAGTTGTGTTAAAAGACGTATTATCACTGCTCCATTGGTGTCACATTGGATTGAATCCCAGCACCATATTCATGATATAAGTTTTTTTGTTATTAGGAGAGTGTTCCCCTCCCCCCGTGGGGGAAACCTTAATCTAAAGCTAACTCAAGAGGAACAAAGATACATTTTTTCACTTGATACTGTTTATCCAAAAGGATTGAATAAGGAAATCGAATACAATATATTCCTTTGAATTCCCCATTATGCTCATTTCACGCCTTTTATCACTCATGTTACTGATTGTGACCAAATATTTTTCTTTTTCATTTTTAACTTTCGTTTTTTGATCCTCTTTTATCCTGTCATTCTTAGTTTTTACGCCTATCACAATGTCTATTCACATATCTGCATTATTATGATCTTTAGATCTCTGCATAGCTGTCATCTACGTGTTTTAGATGGCCCTTGTTTTGCCTCTTATCATTAATTCCCCTTTGTACTCACTAAAAAAATTTTTTGTTTTTTATTTGATGATGTTTCATCCTCTTTTTATGGTTTTTGTTCATTCCTCATGACATAATGGATGTTACTCTTAGGGGCATGTTTACTAAAATCCGCAAAATAGCGTGCCGCAAATTAGCGCACGGCAACGCGGCACTGAAACGCGCAGAAACGCGTTTAAACGCCCCGCACACGTGCGTGTCACCCCCACACAGGTACGTGGCTCACTAACGGGCCCCGTACAAGTGCGGGCCCGCAAATGTCCGATAGAGGCGTGGAACGGCGAAAGGAGGGCGGAGGAAGGCTCCGGAGGGGCGGAGGGACAGGGTCAATGGGTGGAGAGTGGGAGGGGAGAGGCTCCCCGCACAGTATCGGGCCCGAATTTGCATGTAAAAACTACCGCGAGTGAAACACTCGCGGTAGAAAGCATTTAAAGGGAAGAGAAACCATTTCCGTCAGCAATGTACAGGAAAACCGGGGAAACCAGCAAAACGTGAGCAGTGTGATACATGTGCACAGCACAAAAGTGAAAATAAAAATAGAAAATGACCACAACAGAACTATTAAAAATAGTAATTCAGCTGGGGAACAGTTATAGTGATGGGCAAATACAGAAATCACACCCAGCAAAGCTCCAGAAAAAAGAAATGAAGTTTGGAAGGGTCTACTGAGAGGAGACGTTTCCAAAAAACATTTCCACGTTATGGAGCTTTCCTGGGAGTGTTTGCTATGGTTGCCCATTAATATCACTGTTGCCCAGCGTGGTGATATTTTGTCCCACATTTCCCGTGGACATTTCCGGGGTTTATGTGCACGTTTGTCACCAGACAGGGTGCATATGCCCACAGTAGAATTGCGTAGAGCAGGGTTTGTGACTCCATCCTGCCAGGCTTATTGCCTCCAGGGGCTGCACTGTCTCTGTGGTACAGCGGACAGAGTCATTACCTCTAGGACCAGAGAGCAGAGGTTCAAAACCCAGCTGGGGCACCTGCCAGCCCAGTCCCTATATTTTACCCACCACTAAATAAAGATAGCGCAGACACCCCTGTATGCATGGGGAAAACACCCATATTTTACCCAACACCGCACACACACCACAACAATGGGCATTACCTACAGCCAAGTCCCCCAAATGCAGTCCCATACTGCCACATTGCAATCAGGTCAACTGCTTTTTCTGAGAGAAGTTCATGCCAGCATGTTGGCGGACAAGTACATGTGGTGCAGGGGGCAGTGGCTGCTAACCACAGAAGACAGAGGCCTAGCCATGTGCAGGCTGGCACAGTCCACTGCAACAGACAGGTCCTGCCGGATCCACAGTCATGGACAGTCCAGGGAATCCAACCAATCTGTGGCTACACAGTGGTGCAGTGCACACAGACAGTGCATACAAGAACAGAAGGTCACAGGTTCAAAGCCCAGCTGGGGCTACTGCCAATCCTGCCCACATATTTTTCCCACAACTAAACAGTGATAGTAAGGACACACCTTTCATGGCGGGGACATATGCAATGGTAAGACATCTATCTTTTACCCCACTGAGCACAGACACCATGAACAGGGGCAGTACCTAGAGCAGAATCACCCAAATGCAGTCCTGGTGGGCCACACACCAGTCAGGTTCCATGCTGACACTCATACAAATGCCTGTGCGGTATAGCTATGCACCACCCCCATGGCATGTAGATATAGCCCATGCATATTCATGAGGGATAGCAGGAAAACCCGAACAGTGTGATGCAAACCTGGACTGGAGTTGGGAATCTGTGCCGTAAAGCAGCAGCCATCAAGGGCAGACACACCCACACCCACAGGCCCCATTGGCCAATGTCTCCTGGAAAGGCAGAACATTGGACCGTGCATGCAGCACCCAAAACGAGCACTTGCATAACTTACCAATGTCACCCTACACCTGAGGTATACGGTACACAGCTCGGAGACGTTTGCTAGGAGCACAGGCAGGCAGTTATCCATACGTTACGTACATACTGCTAGTTGACCCCATCCAAACAATCTGTTAGGTGTTTGCGGGGCATGCTCCAGGCCTGGCCTCTGATGGTGCTTACCACCCTGGGGAGTGACCACCAGCTGTAATGCGTACCATATCCATGCCTTGCTGTGCTCAGGACCGGTTTGGTGGGCAAGGCTACTTACCCCCTCAATCGTAGCACCATGATGGCAGAGGTGTGGAAGTGTGTGTCTGTCTATACAGTGGGTGTTGGCTGCAAGCCCCTTCAACAGCCCGCACTGCCAGCACTGTTGCCAGTATTGGCCAGTCAATGTGCATAATGAGGTGCAAGGTACCATGGGTATAGCCAGGGCAGGGTGGCGTGGCCAGGATGCATCTGCACTGGGCATAGGGCCCTGGCAGGGACATTGGCTGGGATATTGTAGTGTCCGGCCACCACCTACACAGACAGGGTGGCCAAAGCATGTCCTTCTGGGGGATCACGCTCACCCTGACTGTGCAGTGACCACAGCATGGCTAGGCCTCCCCATAGTGCTGTATAGTAGTTCTCTCATGTGATAGATATGGGTTTCTCTTTGGGGCCCAGTCACTGATCTATCTGCTTGCTGTGTATGCAGACAGCCCAGTTCTGGGTGCATGCATCTCCATTGGGAACATGCACTATGGACTAACCAGCAGACTGTTTGTAGCTGGTAAATGTCTTGCTATAATGGCTTGCAGGGTGCAGTGGCTGTTGGCTTGCTGCAGGGGAATATCTGGTGGTGGAGTGCAGCTTACCATACCCTGGGCTTATGTCTGTCTGCTATTGTGTTATGGCTGTGTATGGAGCTGCCTGCCTAGGGGGGTGGTGGTGTTCCTCAGCAGGACTGGGGTTGATGTTGCCCTCTACTGCCACCTTTGCAGGGAGGTAGAGTGTGGATCCCTTGATGGGGACCATGTTTGCCACGGGGGGGGGGGGGGGGTGCCTGATGGTGGCAGACAGGGATATCCATGAGTGTTTGTGCAGAAACTAGCTATCTTACACATTAACACTGCTTTGGAATGCCCGCTTGGCCTCCATCAGCCATGGCAGGTGTTGTTGACCTGGTCCTGGCCACCTCATTGCACACTCAGGGTGAGCACAGTACCCGCACGATGTAACGGTGTGTGGCTACTCTGTGCCAGTAAAACACCCGGTCAGTGCCCCCTACTAGGCCAAGGTGCTGTGTGGGTGCACCCGGTCACTTCCCCCAACAGGGCCGAGGTGCTGTGGGGGTGCATTCCCCATCTTGTGTCCATCTGCGGACAGCTAATTTGCATGTGCAGTGCATCATGGGTACGGGTGGCCTAACCCTATCCTGTTGACACCAGCAGACTGTCTGTGAGGTGACGTGTAGGCTATCTGCAGCCAGCCAGGGGCCTGCTTACAGCTATGGAGCTGTAGCGCAATGGTTACATCACTGCCTATGCAGCCAGAGGTCATGGGTTCAAACCCACAGTGGGGCCCTTTGGTAGGGCTGTCCACAGCTTTATTTTTATTTACTGTACATATGTCTATGCCGACAAGACCACCCTCAGCTTACTATACCCATTAGGTGCCTCTGAGGGTGCTTCATAGGGCGCCCTGTAGGCCACCTTATGGTTGCCATCCCTATAGGGTGCACTATACATTATCCTGTGTCGCAACATACATGCTGCCCTATAGGGGTCATTCAAGGGTGCCTTGGTGAACAGTGCACTGTAACATGTGCCTTATGGGCCGCCGTATGTTAACATGCTGGGAGAGTGCGTTTGCTAGTAGTGATAACAAAATAAAATTATACAGCCTCCTACAGCACTCCACAACATAATACATACTGCCTTAGCAGGCATTTTTCACTGGGCATTGTGAGGAGTTGAACCCCTGATCCCTGCACCATTGGTCAGTGTTTTAACCATTGTGCTGTGGCTCTGTTCCTGTGCTTGTGCATCAGCGCGCCGCCTTGTGCCTATCAGCGTGCCGCCTTCTGCCGCCCAAGGGGACCAGTGCGCCGCCTTCTGCTGCCCAAAAATAACTGTGCGCCGCCTTATGCCGTTCCAAATTATTTTCCTCCTAAAGCAATGTTAATCATTACAGTTACTGCCTCAGCTGACCTTTGTCGTTGCGCACACTGGGGGATTGAACCCATGGCCCCTGCACCATTGGTCAGTTTCTTCACCGTTGTACCACGGCTCTGTTGTTTTGTATACTCAGCAGCGCGCCACTTTGCCTTTCCACGCGCTAATGTCGACCCCCGCACATTAGCGCGACGCACACACGTCCGGTTGCTTACTACCGTTTTTTTTCTATTTTCTGCCTGAACCGCCCACTCCTTATATGGCACAGGCACACTAGCACGGCCCCGCACGTTAGGAATGTTTAGTAAACATGCCCCCATGTCCAGTAATAAAATTTCATTTTGTTTTCAAAATATATAATTCAGTTTTTGTAGTGCTATAGATAACTTAATTTCACCAAGCAACTCCATATTGTTTAATATCTGCACTAAACATGAAGGCTAAGCTCATGGGGAATGTACAGTTCCTGTAACAGAAACCTAAATACTTTGTAGGATCACATTGAATATGAGTAGAATTTCTTACCCCTTGCAGACCGTCACTCATCTCAAGCTTCCCTACTTTTTGTTCAATCCTCTCTCTCCAAAATTCAACTGGAGTTTTTTTCATCAGCGGTTGAGCTTTTTTCAGCCCCTTCCCTTTAGAATGCCCCACCCTTAGATCTGGGTCAGGACCTTTCACCATACAAATGTAAGAAAAATCTTAAAACGTTTTTCTTCTGGAAGAGAATCTCTGTATGACAGTATGCATGGGTTGTCTGGGTTTTGTTTCTTTTGCCTTATGTTCAAATTTATTAAAGACTGTAAACCATCTAGGTAGGCTTGTAATTCAATGGGTGGTCAACCTTTGTAATAAATGAATAATAATAAATGAATAAATTTAAAAAAATAATTTGCAATTCCCCTTGGGCCTGATTCTGTCCCGGACGTAGATCTCCCCGCGGGATCAGAATCGCAAACAGGCATGTACGTGCAGGCCAGGACTGCGATTCAGTCCCGGCCTGCACGTACATGCCCTGCCCGACTAACTCAGTCAGGGCATTTAAATAGAGCTGCGGTACCATGGCGTCATGTTGCCACGGCACCGTGGCTCCATTTAAAAGCCGCGATGCCAGCTGCCTGCAAAAAGAGTTAATTCCCCACAGCACAACCCCTGATCTGGCCTCCTAAGGCCAGGGTCAGACTGAGAGGAATTAACTCTGGCCCCCCAAGCCCCATCCGTGCCCTGATGATGAAACCAAACAACGTCAAATAACTTCCCTGGCCATTTTGCCAGCCCTGGACATCCAAGGCCGACATTAGAATCGGCCCTGTACGTCCAGGGCCGGCAACTGCCCACTGCCAGCCCACTCTCCGCCCCTGGGCCGCCTCATCCCCGCCCCGGCTAACTTCCCCGCACAACCGGCGGGGAAATTAGTCTGAGCCTGCAGACAGTATTCATGGTTCAGAATGACCCACTTGTGAACAAAGAAGCACTGTGAACTTGTTTTACTGCATTATATTTGTAATTGAACAGTTAAGTTTCCAAAGCTCCTTTTTCTACATGAGAAGGAACTTTGGTGTGTTAAAAATGAATTGAGTTGCTGGATAACTTTAGCAAGGAGTATGATTTTAGAAAAATCAAGAGTTGCTATGGAATTATTATCCTTGAGAAAAAAAAAAGGCATTTGACAGCTGTGCTTAAATAATATATTTATTTAGATTCATGTATTGCATGGGGGTGTCTTGCTTTTGAAGGCAAAATAAAATGCCAAACAAATGTTCTCACTAAGCAGAGAATATAGCTGAATTTAGTTTCTTTCCCTTTTGTATCCGAAGGGGTTGTTGCTAAGAATGTTATTTTCTTTTTCTGCTAATTATAGATTTTTAAAATGCAGTTGAGGTAGGTATGATCTAAAAAATCTAAATCAGAGGTAAAGTGTATCTGCACGCCACTGAGAATTGGAAGCAATGAGCAGGAGAGGCAAGTGGTAGTTCCCCCATCCACCGAAGGATTCCAGGATGGTCCTGTACATTTGGGAATTGCTGGGGGGATGCCCTGCTTATTCTAACTCTGAGGTGGAATAAGAGCAGGGCACCCCTCCAAACCTTGCCGGCAGCCCCCCTCCCCAGAGACCCCCCATCAGTTCACCAGGACACTGAGGGTGAGCCTCCACCACCCGATCCGGGCCCCTGTGACCCCCATCAGGGTCAGGCAGTGGGAGTCGGGGTCAGAGGCTGCGGACAGATTGAGCAGTGGGAAGGGTGTCCCCATGACTGCTGGAGGGCACTATGGGCCATTCTCGGGCCTCATTCTGATAGCCGCGGGAACGTTTTGATCCCTCATTTCAGAATCACGTCCAAATGGGCCCGTCCTGCACAGAGCCGTCCAGATGGCCCAGATGTGCCCCTTTCAGTATCAGGCTCCAAATGTCTGACATCATGAGCGTAATTTTATAAAGTCCCAAATAGTTAATGCATGGAAATATCTAATTATGGTTATTAATCTAAGTTGTGATAACGTACCTCGCTCGATCACTTCCACCAGCCCTACAGCAGGTGTAAATGCATAAATAACGTGACCATGAGGGAAAGGTTAAATAAATGAATAAATAATGTGCCCTTGAAGGAAAGGTTAGGACAGCTGTTATAGATGGTGATTCAATCATTAGGCATGTAGATAGCTGGGTAGCTGGTGGACATGAGGCTCACCTGGTAACATGCCTGCCTGGTGTGAAGATAGCAGACCTCACACGCCACCTAGACAAGGTCTTAGATAGTGCTGGGGAGGAATTTGCTGTCTTGATACATGTCGGTACCAATGACATAGGAAAGTGTGGTATAGAGGTTCTGGAGGCTAAATTTAGGTTTTTAGGTAGGAAGTTGAAATAAAGAACTTCCAGGGTAGTATTCTCTGAAATGCTTCCCGTTCCATGCGCAGGACCCAAAAGGCAGACAGAGTCCAGAGTCTCAATGCGTGGATGAGATGATGGTGCAAGGATGAGGATTTTGGATTTGTTAGGAACAGGGGAACATTCTGGCGAGAGGAGGGACTCTTCCGAAGGGATGGGTTTCACCTTACAGGGATGGAGCCAGGCTTCTGGCATTAACCTTTAAAAAGCAGCCTAGATAATAGAGGAGAGCCGACAGTCACCCAAGAGCGCATGATTCAGAACAATGTATCCTTGAAGGATACTACCAAAAGAATGAAGTTAGGGTATATCAGCAGAGAGGTTCCAATGAAGACAAAAGAAGCCCAAATGCCCTAGAGTACGGAGAAGACAGAGCTTAAAGATTCCAAATGATCCCTGCCTACTGATAGCCAGATTAATATGAATAAAATACAGTCTCTAAAATGCTTGTATGCAAATGCTAGAAGTCTAAAAAATAACATGGGAGAGTTAGAATATATAGCACTAAATGAGAGGTTAGATATGATTCGTATCTCAGAGACATGGTGGAAGGAGGACAATCAGTGGGACACTGTGATACCTGGGTACAAACTATATCATAATGATAGAGCTGATCAAATTGGTGGAGGGGTTGCACGCTATGTTAGAGAGGGCATTCAGTCACAAAGGATTAAAGTTTTGCAGGAAACAAAATTTGCTGTAGAATCTCTATGGATTGAAATTCCATGTAAAAAGGGGAAGGCGGTGGCAGTGGGGATGTACATCGACCGCCTGGCCAAATGAACAAATGGATGATGAAATACTCAAAGAAATCAGAGAAGCTAACAAAAGTTACAGCACAGTAATAATAATGGGTGATTTCAATTGCCCTGGTATTGAGTGGGTCGGTGTCACAGCAGGACATGCTAGGAAGATAAAGTTCCTAGATGAAATAAATGACTGCTTCTTGGAGCAGCTGGTTCATGAACCGACCAGAGGGGAAGCCATATTGGACCTAGTCCTTAGTGAGACACCAGATCTGGTGCAAGAGATAAGGGTGTTGGGGGCCACTTGGGAATAGTTATCATAGCATAATCACGTTTGATTTAATTAATGGAGGAGGGATGGTAATGAAATCCACAGTACTAACTTTTAAATTTGAAAGGGAGACTATGATAAAATGAGGAAAATAGTTAAGAAAAAACTAAAAGGAGCAATAGCAAAGGTTAAAGACTTACATCAATCATGGGTGTTGTTTAAAAATGCTATCTTGGAAGCCCAGACCAGCTGTATTCTACGCTTTAAGAAAAGTGGGAGGAAGTCCAAAAAACTGCCAGCATAGTTTAAAGGTGAGGTCAGAGAGGCTGTTGTAGCCAATCGGGGCAGCCAACGGTCCGCATTTAAAGCAAGCGCCGTCGGGCATGAAGGCCTCTGCTCCCTGCTCCCCGGCTCAGCAACAGCTCTCCCGGCCGGGATCTAGCCGCCGGGGATAACAGGGCCCGCCTCCATCTTCAGCTGCCCAATCGGGGCAGCCAATGGTCCGCATTTAAAGCAAGCGCCGTCGGGCGCGCCCGCGCCTTGCGGGCCCGTGCCTGAGGGCCTCACCAGAGGGCCCTTTGGCGTGGCCCTTAGGCACGGGCCCATATACCTCAACGGCCATAGAACCTTTCACAAAACTTTCCAGCAGCTTGAGCTCCCGTGAGGTTGAGCTCGCTTACCAACGAACCAGCCTACAGCACTGTACTTCCTTGCACAATTCATGACCAGCAATGCAGACTTCACGCGACAAGAACTGGATTAACCTCTAACCAGACATTCCTCTCCCATACTATCTACTGCAAGTATAGCCTCACTATATAGCCACTACATATCATGTCTATTTTAAATTTAAATTTACTTATCTACTTTCTATACTGTCGTCAGTACTACCAATAGTACCAGTCACCTTTGCTCCGTGTATTTACCATACTGTTGTCAGTAACCTTTTAAGAATACCAGTCACCTCTGTGTATTTTACAATACTGTTGTCAGTAACCTTCTAAAAGTACCAATCGCTACTGTTACACTACTAGCACCCACTGTACTGTTACCAGTAATCCTACATTGCCAATCAACCTTTTGTTTTCACTGTTATCAGTAGCCAATCAACCTAAATACTGTTGTCAGTAGCCCCATCAGCTCCAATCACCATTGCACTGCTACCAATAATCTACTATTGCTAACAATCTACTCTACTGTTGTCAGTAACCTCACCAGTTTCAGTCATCAGTATACTTTTACTAGCTATCTACCCTTAACCACTGCCTGTGACTATATTATCTATTGTGACCCAACATACTGCTCTAATTACACAGGTACACTAAAAAAATTTTTTTTAACTGCCTCTAATGTTTCGATTGATTTTTATGTTTTTTGGTGCGCTGAATCCAAATCTGGTAACCAATTTGCTCCATCACGTACAGATTTTTTGCTACATTGGGTTAGCAGTTTGAGGTGAACGTTTCAGATTGAGTGCGATCGAGATAAAAGTTTCTTGGATGAATTCTTTATACTAATTGTTTAGTAGTTATTCAAATAAGAATAAAGAAAATTGTAACAAGGCAGCACATAAGAATAATGTCAACAAAACACACTGTGATGGTAGCAAAATTGTCTGCACTTAAAACAGCCACATACATGTGCACAAACATTGAGCATATAAGAGCGAGGTTAGACACAAAGCAAAGCAAAGAAATGTGCAAAAAATGTTGTACAGGTATGTATGTAAGAATAGAAAACGCAAACCGCACCATTGCAATACATGAAGACAAACACCCGATGGTGTGAATATAAAATTCTAATAAATGAGATCCGACACTGTGGTAATAACTAGCAAATTTTTATTTCAAAGTTTAGTAAAAACACGATATTTGTCAACACAGTTTAGATTTTAAAGTCATTCTTGGGTCAATCAATCTCCTGGTGGGCCCGTTTCTTCTTCCCCCGAATGCTTCTCTTGGTGCGCTGCTTGGCGTATTTTTCATCTGGGGTTTCCCGCAGCAGCAACCAGCAGAAATCAGCCATCATAGTGGTGTTCCATCTTCCTTGGTACCTTCTCTCTGCGTCCTTCATGTCCTGGTGAAACCTTTCACCTTGTTCTTCACTGTACGCCCCCAAGTTTTCGGGAAAGTAGTTCACATGGGAGTGCAAGAAATGGACTTTCAGGCTCATGTTACAGCCTTGTTCTTTGAAGGCATTGAGCATCCTGGCAACAATATCCTTATAGTTCTCATCCCGCCTGTTCCCCAAGAATTTGAGAACAACATCCTTGAAGGAATCCCAGGCTTCTTTTTCCTTCTCAGACATCGTTTCAGCGAATGCTCCATCTGAAATGAGTTTCCTTATATCAGGGCCAACAAAAACTCCTTCCTTTAGCTTTGCTTCAGAAAGTCGGGGGAACTTTGAGCAAAGGTACCGAAAGCACTCACCATCTTTTGGAAGGGACTTGATGAATTGCTTAATGAGACCCAACTTAATGTGGAGAGGTGGTAATAGAATTTTATCACGAGGTACCAAGCTCTCATGAAGAACATTTTTCTCACCGGGTCTCAAATACTCCCGAATTGGCCAGTCTTTTTTCCCCCAGTGTAGGTCGCGGGCCCGGCTATCCCACAAGCAAAGGAAGCAGGGATATTTGGTGAAACCGGATTGCTGCCCTAATAGCATGGATAGAATTTTAAAGTCTCCACAAATCATCCACTTATGCTCATCATAACGAATCTTCTGAAGAATCAGGGCCAAATTCTCATATTTTTCTTGGAGAATAACAGAGTGAGCAATAGGAACTGAAGCGAATGTGTTGCCATTATGAAGAAGAACACCTTTTATGCTGTCTTTTGACGAATCAATGAACAGCCGCCATTCAGCAGGATCATACTTGAGTTTAAACCTTTCCATCACTCCGTATATATCGTTGCAAAATACCAAATCTTCCTCTTTGCTGAAATACTTCAAAAATTGTGTCTCGCGGTTGCGGTACCAATAAAAAGTTGTTCCTGGTGACAATAGATTTTCTGTTTAAGCCGAGAACCTAGCAGTTGGGCAGCATTTTTTGGGAGTCCTAAATCGCGGACTAAATCATTCAATTCAGCCTTGAGAGAAAAGTTCAGGTTTCGGATCTGGTTCAGTTTCAAACTCGGAAGTACTGGACTCATCGGGAAAAGCCATCTGATGAGTCTCATCATGATCAGAACCGTCCACACAAATATGATCCAAAGATTTTGGTGGTTCAGGCACAGGTACTTCCTTGCTATGAGGCATAGGCCTAATTGCTGAGGGAAGGTTGGGGTAACTTATTACGTTCTTATTTTTTAAGTTGTATCCCTTCACAATGCAAGAGCAAAAATAGCAGTCACTGCTGTGGTCTCTTTGTTCACGCCACATCATAGGTATTCCGAAATGAAATGCTTGTTTTTTACCTTTCATCCATAAGCGTAGATCTTCCTCACATGTCTTGCACACTTTGTGAGGAGCCCACGGTTTGTCTTGATCGCCTAACTTCAAACCGAAATAGGCGAAATATACTTTTTTAATAAATGCAGAAATGTTCCTCTGCCGCTTTTTCATGGTATATTCCTCACAAATAAAACAAAAACTGTCCGGAGAGTTGACGCAACCTCTGGCCCTGTGAGCCATCACAAATACACAGCACTGCAAACTACAACTGTAGTGAACCACTTTGGAATAAAGCTGGATTACGACTGCGCAAACAAAATGTAATAATGAACTTGCAAGAAACTGAAATTTGACAGGAACGTTCATGTCGCAACCACAGTGTTTGAGCGAGCGAACGAGGTGAGGCGAACAGGAAAGAACATGCGCCAGCGCGAGTACTGGATTTATCCCCCCGCCTCCCAATTGTCCTGTTAATGTATAAAATGAATACAAAACACTCTAAAATATCATGAGGGAGTGTTTCTAGTTAGTTAACCATTACAACCTCTATTTTGGGCCAAGAAAATAAACTGCAGTCGGCTAAAAAGAAATTATGTGAACATTCCTTATATGGGTAAGAAATCTAATTTTGCAAGAAAACGTGACGTGATGGAACATTTTGGCTATTTTTCCTGGATTCAGCACCCCAAAATCTATAGGAATCAGTTGCAAAACTGGAGGCAGTTTTTTGGTAGTGTACCTGTGTTATCAAGAGGTTGTTAATAACTTCCTAGTAGTCTAACCTGATTAACCCGCTCCCAATTACATATTGCTCTGACAAGATGGGTTCCCCCATTACCACCATAATAGGATGCGTTATCATCATATCAAGTTGGTTCTCCAACTCCCTCGCCTTAATCCCAGCATCCAAACAGATCCCTATTTTACGGAGTCATGGGAGAAGGTGGACTAATGCATCCCACGATAACATAACCTGGGTTAACCGACCACACCATCCCCACCTGCTACACATTACACTTCAACACAATATGAAACCCAAACGATTTGAAAACCCCTACCCACATAGCCTAAAATGCGCCCTCATCAACGCCCGTTCTATCCGGAAGAAGTGGCCAGCCGTCACTGACATCATTGCCAGCCACAGCCTTGATATACTCATGGTCACTGAGACGTGGTTATCCACCGAAGACAACGTCTTACTCAACCAGATCCTCCCCCCAGAATTTCACCGCACATTCAAGTCATAGACAAGATAAAAGAGGAAGTGGCGTGCTCATCCTCACAAGGTCAGACCTCCATTTTCGAACTGTAGACTCCACCAGTTCAAACCACCTTGAGACCGTCACCATCTCCAATAAACGCTGCTCAATCATCCTGCTTTACAGAGCACCTTCAGCCTCCCCAGATGATCTCTCGGCTATCATTGATCTGGCATCTAACACTCAGAACCCAAGCATCCCAAATTGGATCCTAGGGGACTTTAACCTGCCCACGCTACAAGATAATCAAGCATCAGCCTTCCTTGATGCCCTCAAAAATCTTGGCTTCAAGCAATTAGTTAATGATCCTACTCACATTAAGGGAAATATCCTGGATCTAGTATTGTCCCCGCAAACCTCTCTTAACCCAGCCCAGGATCCTATAACCTCCATAACTCCTGTTCCTTGGTCAGATCACAAACTGATCATCATCCAGATTCCTTCATACAAAGCCTACACAAAAATCAACAAAATACAAAGTAACACCACAAGACCGCCCTCTCGATGTTTTAAGTCTTACAACAGAGATCTTATCCTTGCGGAGATGCAACAACTCTTCTCTGAAACCACCCAGAACCTTGATGACCTAATCTCCCACTGGAACAACTGCCTCAGTTCAATTGCCCTACGTACACCAACCAACAGGCCCCCAGGCAAAAGGATGAGTGCCTCATGGTACTCAGCTGATTTTAAAACATCACTTAACCATTTACGGAAACTAGAGAAACGCTGGCGCCGATCTCATTCTTTACATGACCAGACAGCATACAACTGTCATCTAGCTGTGCATCGCAACGCAATCACCAACACGATGAAGCAGTACTACTCAAACACCTTAAAGAGATCGCTTAATAAACCGCATGACCTTTTTGACCTGGTTAAGACCTTATCAAAGGAACCATCCTCTGGACCTCCATTTGAGATACACCCACAAGATTTTGCAACTTATCTCCAATCCAAAATATGCCAGACTGACAAAATCTCTACTACAACCTTCGAAATAGAGCAAGACTGCCAAACAACACTAACCATGTTTTCTACTCCCACCAAGAGAGAACTCGAAGACACTATTGCGGCCCTAAATATCACTACTGCCCAGTCTGATCCATGCCCAGCCTTCTGGATCAAGGAGCTTCGCAGCCATTTCAGCCCAGTACTGTCCAAAATAATGACCCTCTCCTTCTCAACCGGCTCCTTCCCTTCCGCCCTTAAACGCACCTCTATTAGACCTCTGCTAAAAAACTGCAAACTTGATCCCCAGCAGGTGGAATCCTATAGACCCATATCCAGCATTCCACTACTTGCGAAGATCATTGAAAAGGAAGCTCAACGACAATTACAGGATCACATCGACTCCGCTGCACCGTTAGACCCATGCCAACATGGCTTTAGAGAATTCCACGGAGTGGAAACCCTCCTCACCACTCTCTTCTGCAAGATAATCACAGGCATTGATGACATCCGTAAGGGTTTTGCTCTCATCTTTCTGGACATCGCTGCAGCCTTTGATTCAGTAAATCATGAGCTTCTATTAAGACGACTGATTGACAAAGGAATTAATGCAGATCCTACCTGTCCGAAAGATGGCAACATGTTCGTTCTGGAGGGACAAATTCTGAACCTTTCCACCAAAGTCAAGGAGTCCCACAAGGATCCTCCCTTTCTGCGCTCTTGTTCAATATTTACATGCAGCCAATTTGTAACATCATCCGGTCCTTCAATGTCGACTGCATGTTATACGCAGACGATGTCCTTCTCTACATTCCTTTCTCTACTGAGCATCTGGACCTCTCCCCACTGACGAGTTGTTTCAATGCAATATCTGACTGGCTTCTTTTGCAAAACCTCAGAATACAACATAAGAAAACGGAAGTACTCTTCATTACGAGGAACCCCAACTTTACCCCACCACAATATCTTAAAGTAAATGAAGCTGAGCTGTACTCTAAACCATCAATACGATACCTGGGAGTCATCCTAGATCAACGCCTGGATATGAAGGCTCACATAGGAAACATAGTGAGATCAGTCTACTACAAGATCCGCTCACTTAGGCATCTACGCTCCATGCTTGAACCATCTGACTTTCGGACAATTTTCCAGGCATTGGTCATACCTCATTTTGACTATGCCAATGCCATATTACAAGGTCTTCCCCAGTCTACACTAAACCCGCTGCAGCTAGCCATGAACACAGCAGCAAGAATCCTCCATGGAGCATCCAGGAGCGACCACGTGACACCTCTGCTAATACAGTTGCATTGGCTACCCATCCAGGCTAGAATAGTTTTCAAGATCTTGATAATCACTTTTAAAGCTGTTCACAATCTCTCATCCACATCCTTAACCTCCCTCATCCATGCCACATCACCAAATAGATCAAGAAGATCCATGGCTATAAACTCCTTAACCATACCGAAGGCACTTACTGTTTGCACTAAATCGACAGCCAACATGGCTTTCAGTCTCAGTGCCCCAAGATACTGGAATTCATTACCCCATGATATCCGGGCTATTAAGAATCTACCACAGTTCAGGAAAGCCCTCAAAGGTCACCTCTTCAACAAGTACCTTATTGAGCCCAACTGCATCCCTTAGAGCTCCAAGACACCCCCATTCCATCCACATTCCCAGACAAACTTATAGCATACCAACAACACACCAAGTTGAAACTCAAACCCATGACGTGGATTGTGTTTTCTATACATCCTCTTTGATTTTGTTTCCATGTAGGAAGTTTTGTAAATAGTTACCCCTGTTATCCAAGTTTTTTGTTCCCTGTTATCTGTAAACTCATACATGTTATTTGTACTGAGCATTTTGTTCCATGTAAACCGCGCTGATGCTGAATAGTGCGGTATATAAGAGAATGTAAATAAATAAATAAATATAAATAAATAAATAAATAAATAAATAAGCATCTTTCAGGAAATGGAAAAAAGAGCCAAATGACGGAAAATGGAAAAAGCACAAGCACTGCAAGTAAGATGCAGGGCATTGATAAGAGAGACAAAGAGAGAATTTGAGAAGAAGCTTGCTGTGGAAGCAAAAATGCATAATAAGAACTTTTTCAAGTATATTCGTAGCAAAAAAAAGCCTGTGAGAGAGTCAGTAGGACCATTAGATGATAGAGGGGTAAAACGGGCACTAAGAGGGGCAAGGCCATAAAGGAGAGACTGAATGAATTCTTTGATTCAGTCTTTACTGAGGAAGATGTAGGGATGTTACCCATGACTGAAGTGGTATTTAAAGGTGATACTGTGGAAGAATTGAAAGAAATATTGATACACCGGGAAGATGTATTACAACTATTTGATCAACTGAAGTGTAGCAAATCACCTGGATCAGATGGTATATATCCACCCTAGGCCCATGTAACTGAATTTCAGAAAGAGCTCCACCTTCAGCAGAACTGAAAATATATAGAACTGTGTTTAGTGGGATGGGTATATTGCATGGAGCTGGGATGGGGGAAACAATAAGTGGAGTTAAAACATGGTAGTCATAGTATTACATTCCACCTAAAATATCTCTTCTGGACTATGCATGTGAAGGCCGATTCCATATGGTGGGGACGCCTACAACATAGATGGGATCAAGTTATACCCAATTTTGCAACTGCGGGAGCTAGACACACCCACGATTGTTGAATCGGGCAGTTAGATGTCCCAGCATGCACCGTATTCCACTGTAGGGGATGTCCCCTGGGCTGCCCATCCACCCCACACAGTGCTCTGACTGGCATGCCTCTGCATTGGCATCCCATCATCATAGGACCAACACAACCATCCGGAGGCGCAGAATGCCTAGGTTGGAAGCAGCTACAGCACACCACCATCTGACCCATGGCAGGGGTCCTCAAGGCCTGGATTGGGCAGTGGGAGCTGTCCCGCAGTGGCACCCCGCAGTGCCCGGCACTTATTCCACCATCGGGTTAGAATAAGCCAGACATGTCCTGAATAGCCTCTGTACGTCCTGGCACCTGGCCACTCCCACTTCTCTATCCTAGCACTGCCCCCTCCCACCCATGTCCAGTGCTTCCTGCACAAATGCTGTGTACGTGCAGGCAGCACTGGCAATGGAATAGGGGTCTGGATCTGAGCACGGGTTGGACGTCTGTCTTGCACATTCAACCCTGCTATTTGCAGGACAGAATGCTCCCTATAGCGACTGAATATCAGTGCCTGTAAATATAACCTATATGTATATTTGACACCTCCTCTGGAATGCCCATATGCATAGAAGATTATTTGATGAGGAGCCACCATAGGTTATGCACCATTTATGCATGTAAATCATGGTATTTCAGTGATTTGCACATGTAACTCAGGCAGTTGATATTCTGAAACAATGCACTTTGAACTGATGACACTTTGTGGGTGTGCACATGGGCAGAGTTGGTTGGAAGATAGGCATAGCACATTAATGTGTGCATAAATTATAAAATACTATAATCTATGAATATGATTACAGAAGAACATAAGATATGCCATACGGAGTCAGACCAAGGTCCATCAAGCCCAGTATCCTGTTTCCAACAGTGGCTATTCTAGGTCATAAGTACCTAGCAGTTTCCCAAAAAGACACAGGTTCCCAATGCTTGTATTGGAGCAAGCAGGGGATATCTCGGGTCCCTTTTAATAATGGTTTATGGACCTTTCCTCCAGGAATTTGTCCAAACCGTTTTTAAACCCAGCTACACTAACAGCTTTTACTACATCCTCTGGTAACAAATTCCAGAGTTTGATTACACATTGGATTAAAAAATATTTTCTCTTATTATTTATATTTTCTTATATGCTGTGCTATTCTGCATCAGTGTGGTTTACATTGAACAAGGCATTATAACTTGGAGATAACTATTTACAGGGAACATGGGCTATGGAGGGTTATGTGGCTTGCCCAAGACCACAAGGAGCACCTGTGGGACTAGAAACCCCAGTCCTTCCGGCCCAAGGTTGCTGTTCTCTAGTGGGATTTGAACCCCTGACCTTCCAGCCTGAAGTACCTTGCCCAACCACTAGGCCACTCCTCCACTCCAATTTAGTCTTAAATTGGTTACCCTGTAGCTTCATTGCATGTTCCCTAGTCTTTCTATATTCTGATGATGTAAACAATCAATCTATGTTTACCTACTCCATTCGTTAATTTAAGCAGCATGGAATCTGTCTAGCTTTTGGGACTCTGAGAGGTTCTTGTGACCTAGATTAGTCACTGTTGGAAACAGGATACTGGGCTTGATGGACCATTGATCTGACCCAGTATGACAGATCTTATGTTTTCTAGAAATTTATGGGCATGACACCAAATCTAGGATTGGTGTAAGTGGTTGTGCCTAGATTTTGTACGCATATCTTACAACTTATGCCCCTATTTTGTAAATTGAAGTATGTATGTACTTTGCTTTATAAAATAGGTTCAAAATATGCATGGGACAACACATGTTAAATAAGCAATTCTTATAAAATTATTGCCATTGTTAGATGTCCACCTACATTAGTATTTTCAGTATCCTTATTAAACATATAATGCAGCTGAATATCCAATTTGAAAATGTCTGTATTAAAAATTTCAATTTATTCCCTGCATATTCTATTGAAAATTGACCTCTAAGTCCAATAAGCTTTATTATGTTGATTTTTCAGTTAAGGGGTCCATTTATGAAGGTGCGCTAACATTAACGTGCATTAATTCACCATTAATGTGCATTAATTTAGCACAGGTTGGATCTCATATTATTCAATGGGACCAAGGTCTAATAACACATGTTAATGGTGAATTAATGCATGTTTACATTAGCACTCCTTAGTAACTAGACCCTTAAATGGGTTAACACTTTTCTAGGGTCAAAGAAGTGGTTTTTGCTAGTACAAATCATAATCCTATCTCTAGGTGAAATGCAGAAAACTATTGCCAGGAATCACATAAATATTTTATTTTCCATTAAGTGGTGACTTGCAGGATATTTATTTTCTACTAACTAATTTCAGCAGTAATTCAGCTTGGATATATGTCATTTCATTAGGTTAATTTATATTTCTGCTATTCTTGTCTCTTACACTGATATTCTTCTGAATGCTAATAATTTCAGCTTTTAAAACGATTCATTATCACAGAATCTAAGAATAACATTAAAGTAGAGAGCATAAAACTTTCAGCTGTGTGTTTGAATAAATCACAGTCTCTCAGAATATGGACATCCAAAAGGCAATGTACAGTTATCCAATGCTGCTGGAGCACTAAAGCATAGATGTACCGCAGATAATCTTGCTTGAGAATCTTCTCCCCTACAAAGTGCAACACACTGATTTTTATCCAGATCTCATTTAATTAACCGTGTCTAATCACTTCATCTGACTTATTATTTTCTCGCTTAATCCATCTCACAATATTTTGCTGGTAAATTCCCTGGTCATTTGCACCAATAGTTCTATTTCAACTCTTTATAGTCACAGACACCCCTCAAACAGTCATAAATTTGGAGAAAAGGTATAGCAAAAACATTTTATTATGATAAAACAAGTTACAGAAGGGTGGAATTAGTCTGGACTATGGATACCAGTGCGATTTAGATCTTGATTTTATTTGCTGAACCACTGGTGATTCAGAACCACTAGTGATTCAGCACTAATGCATCATTTCTACATACTCTTTAAATAGGAGAGCAAATAAGAATGGTGTTATCAGTTCCCAATTACACAGGTCTGCGACTAAAAAGCTGTTTTTATCTAATTTCCATGCATTTTAGTGTGCTGAAAACAAATAAAATATTGAAAAACCTCCTAGACGTCATGATTTGCCACAACATGCAAAATTGTCTTCAAATTTATCAATTTTTTCAAATTACTATTAATTAATTCAAATTACTATTAATTAATTCACATAAGTGCATTTAAGATATAAAATGCCAAAAAAAACTTAAAGGGGTTGTCCGAGTTATGTAAAAAAAAAATATAGCACTGTAAATCAGATGGTCAGCAATATATACATAAGCTAAGCAAGTTTTAAGTCTGTGCTTCTAATGGTAGAAGGGGTTAATTTTTCCTGAAGAATCCAGTGGGAGGGAGACACAAGGCAGATAGCAGCAGCTCCGGTCAGTGCAGGGGGGCGTGGCCAGCACTGTGACGTCTCGTGTACAGACACAGAGCTGCTCTCTCCTGCATGCCACACTTGTGCACGAATCATCATCAGGTTCTTGGTTCTAGGCTGTTCACACTTTTTCATCGCAATTCGTGTTAGCTCGTCATTCTTCAACCATTATGTTATGGCTCTGCAAAAGTGTATTAATTCGCCAGACAGTTTCTGTTTCATCTGTGGTGAATATACAGTGTTGAAGCAACAGCAGAATATTACAGACTTTGTGAAAAAAGTATACTTTGCATAATTTGGACTAAAAATTGGAGATCAAGATAAAGTCTGGGCGCCTCATAAAGTGTGCAAACGGTCTGTTGAGGACCTCCTAAACTGGTTCAAGGGTAAGAAAAAATCTTTCCGTTATGGGATTCCTATGGTATGGCGAGAGCAAAAGAACCATAGTGACGACTGTTACTTTTGTTCATGCAATGTGAAAGGGTTTAATTCCAAATGGAAGCATTCCATTTCATACCTCAATCTTCACTCGGCAATTTGTCCCATCCCCCATGGCACAGATATACCAGTACCCAAGCCCCCTGCTACCTTGGAAGAGATACCTAGCTCCGATGAAGGTGAAGTCATACCTGAAACAGATGACGAATGAAGTTCTGACTTTGAAGATGATACAAGACCAAAATTGTTTTATCAGGAGGAGATGAATGATTTGGTAAGAGACTTGAATCTTCCCAAAGATGCCGCTGAGTTACTCGGATCAAGGCTGAAAAGCAGGAATTTATTGTTGCCAGGAGTGTCATCTTCATGGTTCAGACATCGTGAAAAGGAGTTCGTTCCTTACTTCACCCAGGAAGACGATGTTGAAGGTCTGATGGGTCAATTTAAAATCCAATATGATTCAGAGCAATGGCGTCTTTTTATAGATTCGTCAAAAAGAAGTCTCAAAGCAGTTTTACTCCACAACGGTTTTTACACTTCCATACCTATAGGTCATTCCGTACACTTGAAGGAAACCTACAAGAACTTGGAATTGGTTCTTCGTAAACTTAAATATGAAGACCATGGTTGGCAAGTGTGTGGGGACTTGAAGGTCTTGTGCATGCTGCTCAAACAACAAGCTGGGTATACCAAATATCCTTGTTTTCTGTGTCTATGGGACAGTCGAGACTGACAAAATCACTGGACCAAGAAGAGTTGGCAGCCGAGGGTGCTAACAGTTGGTGAAAAAAATGTCCTCCGAGAAACTTTGGTACCTTCCCATAAAGTTCTTCTACCACCTCTCCACATAAAATTGGGATTGATGAAGCAATTCGTAAAATCACTTCCAAGAGATGGAGAATGCTTCAAATACTTGGTCACCAAGTTTCCAGGCCTGTCGGAGGCAAAATTGAAGGAAGGTGTGTTCGTCGGACCAGACATTAAAAGGCTTATAGTTGATCAAGATTTTGTCAATACCATGACAGATCCTCAAAAAGAAGGGTGGATTGCATTTAAAGAAGTCGCACAGATATTTTTAGGCAATAACAAAGATCCTCACTACAAAAAGATTGTCGGACGAATGCTGAAAGCATTTCAAGCTTTAGGTTGCCTGATGAGTTTGAAAGTGCATTTCCTCCAGTCCCACCTTGACTACTTTCCTGAAAATTTGGGAGCTGTGAGTGAGGAACAAGGTGAACTATTCCACGAAGACATTAAAGAGATGGAAAGGAGATACCAGGGAAAATGGAGCATTACAATGATGGCAGACTACTGTTGGATGCTTCAGAGAGACATTCCAGATGCTACTCACAAGTGTAAATGAACCAAGAGGAGCCTCACAAGGAAGAAGAATCGAGTTTAGTGTGTGTAGGTGAGCTCATTTCAGTTCAAAAAAGGATTTTCATGAAAATATTGTAATAAAACTTTAATTTTATAAGTCTATTTCCATTTATTTTGAGATATTGCCTTATTTAACATAGTTACCTAAATTGTCAGGAAACGTGATGTCCTATGACAAAATGGAGGTCATTTTCGGATTCAGCGCACCAAAAAACATAAAGATTACGAGGAATTACCAAAACAGCTCTCGAAATTTTTTTTTTTAATTATTAGTGTGAGCTGCTATTAAAAAAAAAAAATTAATTGGAGGTCTGGCGAAAAACCCTGTTGCTGTAGTTCTGTGACATTTGTGATCAATTATGATCATTGGTGCCTCTATACAGTAGGACTGACACAGGAATAACAAGCAAGCAGAAACCTGCTGACTTCAGAGAATTTTCATACAGTGTGATATATTAGGGAGGGATCAGAGCAGGCGGTGGTATTGCAGTAGACTAACTATATAGAGACTGATAATCAGCTATGCGGTTCTGCAATATGATGAAGACTCGATGATTCATTTGCTATTAAAATGGATTAGGCTCATAGGGCGTTTACTGCCTTTTCCTCTCAGTGCAGATGTTTTTTTGACAAACCCTAAATTTATTAATTTGTTGAATACTAATCTCACTCAGAGAGAAGAGAAAGTCCTAGAAAATGTCTTAACCTCTGTACCTACATAGAAATATTATGCCTTTAGAATCAGGAGAGACCTTTTTAAGTTTATTAGGAAACTTAAGGTTATATATTTATTTTCCAAAAGACAGATAGATAGGACAGACATTTCTAATTTGAGAAATTATTTGAAATGGATTCTGCCCAGAACATCTAACCTTATGATTGACACCTTTGAGAGAATAGTCTTACAAAGAATTGTGGATTTAGAAATTTGCAGGCTTGGGATCAGGATAAAATAACTATTGCCATTTCTCTAGACCTTTCATCAGCGTTCAATCTAGTTGATCACTGATTGCTACTGACAGGACTGTATGATATTTGCCTCTGTGGGTCTGTACTTTCCTGGTTCCATTCTCTCCTCCAGAAATGCTCATTCCATGTTCAAGTACTTGATTCCCTCTCATCATTGCAGGGTCTCCTCTGTGGGGTACCCCAAGGGGCCACTCTCTCACCTATGCTATTTAATATCTTTCTTAGTCCCCTGGTTACCCTTATACAGAGACTTGGGGTCTCTGCTTTCATCTATGCAGATAATATTTTGCTGCTATACTCAGTCAATGTGCTCTCTCTGGACATTTCACAGGTTAATTCTTACCTAGCAAGTATCGCTGTGTGGTTTTGAAGCAATTCTCTAAAACTTAACCCAAGCAAAACCATGGCCACGTGGTTCACAGATTCCATAAATAGCCTAGTCCTTGCCCCAGAAATTGGAGGTGTTTCTGTGACACTGCAAGCTACCCTCAAGTATCTTGATATGCTTGTGGATTCTCAACTATCTTTCTTTCAACAATTATCCTGAGATGTTAAATCTTCATTTTTTGCTCTCTGACATTTCCAGGCTATGCAACCTTTCTTCAATATATCAGTGCAAATAGCAGTGGTGCTCCACACTGTCATGTCATTGTTGGACTAATGTCATATTGCATATTTAGGACTTCCTCTATACCAACTCAAGCGGCTGCAGACTGTGCAGAACTTGGCTGTATGTACTCTCGCCCATGCACAGTTTGACCATGTTACGCGTTTACTCATATAGTATCATTGGCTCCCTATCTCCTCACATGTTCAGTTTAAGTCCTTAACCTTTACCTTTAAAGCCATTCATAACATGGCTCTGGAATGCCTTTTCACCTTGGTCATTCTTCATGCCCCCGCCAGAGCTCTCCGTTCCCTCAATGGGTTTCACTTACACATGCCAATCCAATCTTCTATTAAATTTGAGTCTACTCGAAGATTCACCTTCTTCACCATAGCCCCGGCCTTGTAGAACAGTTTACCTGCCTTTTAAAGATTAGAACCTGATTTGAAGACCCTCAGAAAAGCTCTGAAGACCCACCTATTTGAGTCGGTTTTCGGGGTGTCCTCAGTATCTGTGTGAGTCATCTTTCATTTATCAAATGCTACAGTCTTCCTTGCTCTATCAACCTACTTCCCTATGATACCTAGTCTATTTGGTTGTGTGTCTACTCTGCTTGTATACCTTTCCTCAAATTTACCATATAAAAGTGCCAAAAAAAATAGTATACTTAGGAAATTACAAAAATGATTTCTAAGCTATATATACCCCAGTAGATACAGGATAAAATAGTGGACCTCAAATGGGATATTGAGCTAAATAGAGGTCTATAAACAGACCTTGCAGTATTACAGCCTCAAGGGCCGTGACTGGTATGCTCATTGTTCATCATAGGTCACACCAATTATCATTTCATACAATGAACATGTGCAGAAAACAATTTAGTGTAAATTTAACATACAACTACTAAGTTATAAACCCAGCCCGACCCAATAATGTGTTTTGAAAAGACTATAAAGTTAACTTATCTGCATCAGGTGACCGTGCACCAAAAAAACATTCAAAAATCAACTGAGATGAGAGCCAAACTCCAGCCTTCTGAATGCTCCACCTGGTCTCCTAAAGACCCCTGCTATTAATACCCATGGTGAAAGGTAATCACATGGTCAGAAGTAGCAATCAGATTAAAGAGGACTATTCCAGCGCTTGATTTAAACCACCGAGTTCTACCGAGCCCAAACAAAATATCCTGGCTTGTTCATAAGAAGAACATAAGAACATAAGATAAGCCATACTGGGTCAGAACAAGGTCCATCAAGCCCAGTATCCTGTTTCCAAAAGTGACCAATCGAGGTCACAAGTACCTAGCAGTTCTCCAATGCTTGTCTTGAGGAAAGAAGTGGATTTCCCAGGTCCCCTTTAATAATGCTTTATGGACCTTTCCTCCAGGAACTTGTCTAAATCTTTTTTAAACCCAGCTACACTAACAGCTTTTACAACATCCTCCGATAATGAATTCCAGAGTTTGATTACGCGTTGAGTAAAAAATATTTTCTCTTACTAGTCTTAAGTGGGTTACACTGTAGCTTCCAACAATTAGCCTCACACCTTGAATCCACCAATCCTCTCCACCCATCCTGGCCATTCTACTCACGCCATTCTCATGTCACTCCTCAGCGAGGTTCACCACACCTGGAACCATGGGAACATCACCCTTGCTGTCTCTCTGGACCTGGCCTCGGCTTTTGACCTTGTTAATCACAATCTTCGCCTTGTATGTCTGCACGAAATCGGTCTCCGTGGTCTTGTCCTCAACTGAACATAAGAACATAAGATATGCCATACTGGGTCAGACCAAGGTCCATCAATCCCAGTATCCTGTTTCCAACAGTGGCCAATCTAGGTGATACTTACCTAGCAGTTTCCCCAAAAGACACGGGTTCCACAATGTTTGTACTGGGTCAAGCATTGATATCCTGGGTCCCTTCTTAATAATGGTTTATGGACCTTTCCTCCAGGAACTTGTCCAAACCATTTTTAAACCCAGCTACACTAACAGCCTTTACTATATCCTCCGGTAACAAATTCCAGAGTTTGATTACACGTTGAGTGAAAAAAATATCTTCTTTTATTAGTCTTAAATAGTTTACCCTGTAGCTTCATTGCATGTCCCCTAGTCTTTCTATATTCTGATAACGTAAACAATTGATCTACATTTACCTGTTCCACTCCGTTCATTAATTTATAGACTTCTATCATATCTCCCCTCAGCCGTCTCTTTTCCAGGTTAAAGAGCCCTAAACCTTTTAGCCTTTCTTCATAGGAGTATCCTTCCATCCCCTTTACCATTTTGGTGGCTCTTCTCTGAACCTTTTCTAATAACGCTATATCCTTTTTAAGATACGGTGACCAGAATTGCACACAATATTCAAGGTGCGGTCTCACCATGGAACGATATAGAGGCATTATAATATCTTTTGTTTTATTTTCCATTCCTTTTCTTATGATACCTAGCATTCTGTTTGCTCTCTTGGCTGCCGCTGCACACTGTGTCAATGGTTTTATCATGTTATCCGCAATGACACCTAAATCTTTTTCCTGGGTGGTGGTTCCTAATGTGGAACCTTGCATTGTGTAAACATAGTTTGGGTTGTTCTTCCCTAGGTGCATAATTTTGCACTTGTCCACATTAAATTTCATCTGCCATTTTGATGTCCACTCTTCCAATTTATCAAGATCCTCTTGCAATTTCCCACAATCCTCTTGGGTTTTAACAAGTTTAAATAGTTTTGTGTCATCTGCAAATTTGATAACGTCACTCGTTATTCCCCTTTCCAGGTCATTTATGAATATGTCGAAAAGAAGCCGACCCAGAACAGATCCCTGGGGTACACCACTATTCACCTTTTTCCATTGGGAAAATTGGCCATTCTTTCTATCTTTTAACCAGTTCCTGATCCACAATAGTACACTGCCTCCTATCCCATGACTCTTTAGTTTTGCCAAAAGTCTCTGATGAGGGACCTTGTCAAAGGCTTTCTGAAAGTCCAGATACACTATATCAACCAACTCACCTTTGTCCACCTGTTTATTCACACCTTCAAAAAAACATAACAGATTAGTAAGACAAGATCTTCCTTGTCTAAAGCCATGTTGGCTGTCTCCCATTAGGCCATGACTATCTACATGCTGAGTAATTTTGTTCTTTATGATGGTTTCTACCATTTTCCCCGGTACTGACGTCAGGCTCACTGGTCTGTAGTTTCCTGGATCACCCCTGGAACCCTTTTTAAAAATTGGCGTTACATTGGCGATCCTCCAATTTTCAGGTATTGCAGATGATTTTAATGAAAATTCATAGATTACTAATAGCAGGTCTGCAATCTCATATTTCAGTTCTTTCAACACCCTTGGATGTATACCATCTGGCCCAGGTGATTTGCTACTCTTCAGTTTATCTAATAGTTGTAATACATCTTCCCGATGTATCAATATTTCCTTCAATTCTTCCGCACCTTTAAATACCACTTCAATCATCTTCCTCAGTAAAGACCGAAGCAAAGAATTCATTTAGTCTCTCTGCTATTGCCTTGTCGTCTCTTAGTGGCCCTTTAACCCCTCTATCATCTAATGGACCAACTGACTCTCTCACAGGTTTTTTGCTACGAATGTACTTGAAAAAGTCTTTATTTCACATTTTTACTTCAGCAGCAAGCTTCTTCTCAAATTCTTCCTTTGCCTGCCTTATCAATGCCTTGCATTTGACTTGCCAGTGCTTGTGCTGTTTCCAGATTTCGTCGTTTAGCTCTTTTTTCCATTTCCTGAAAGATGCTTTTTTGGCAACAACAGCCTCTCTGACCTCACCTTTAAACCATGCTGGCAGTTTTTTGGACTTCCTTCCACTTTTCTTAAAGCGTGGAATACAGCTGGTCTAGGCTTCCAAGATAGTATTTTTCAACAACATCCAAGTTTGATGTAAGTCTTTAACCTTTGCAACTGCTCCTTTTAGTTTGTTCTTAACTATTTTCCACATTTTATCATAGTCTCCCTTTCGAAAGTTAAAAGGTAGTACTGTGGATTTCCTTACTATCCCTCCTCCACGAATTAAATCAAACGTGATCATGCTATGATCACTATTGCCAAGTGGCCCCAACACCCTTATCTCTTGCACTAGATCTGGTGTTCCACTAAGGACTAGGTCCAATATGGCTTCCCCTCTGGTCGGTTCATGAACCAGCTGCTCCAAGAAGCAGTCATTTATTTCATCTAGGAACTTTATCTGGTTTAGTTCTTTCCTTTCATGACGCTCCTTCAAAGTCACTATGGGTTCTCTCTCCTCCCTTGATTATCCTCTTTCATGCAGTGTTCCCTAAGGTTCAGTCGTGGCCCCTCTCCTCTAATATTTTCATTGCTCCCCTTACTCTTTTGATTCAACAGCTCAGTTTCTCATTCTATTTCTATGCTGATGACCTTCTCCTACTTCTCCATACTGACCCTTTTACTCCAGACCTCTTGCCCATGAATGTCTGCCTTACCCATGTTGCTTCTTGGTTAAGCACTCATCACCTCAAGCTCCACCCCTCTAAGACCACAGTTACCTGGCTCTCTGGTTCATTACTTGCTCCTTCTGTTTCACCTACTCTTGATGATGTTCACATTACTCTCACACCTTCTTTCCACTATCTTGAAATCATCTTAGACGCCTCTCTCTCTTTTCATGATCATATCAGCCTAGTTGTGCAGCGTTCCTTCTCTTCCTTCCATCGCATTAGGGCAGTCTGTTCCTTCCTATCTTCTTCCGCTCTCATTAATTTCTCTTCTTCTCTCTCATCTTGATTACTGTAATTCTGTCCTGGCCGGTCTCCCCCAGTATGAACTTCATTGTCTCCAGCTCATACAACACACAGCTGCTAGACTGATTTTCCATGCCTCATGCTTTTTTTGTTTTTTTAAATTATTTATTTATAAGAATTTTACAATTATACAGTAAGTTTACAGTATAAGGAAATCGCAAAGATAACAAAGATAACATTTTGAAGCACACAAAAACAAAAAACAACAGTCCACATCTCGGGGAAAACATACCCATAGCTATAGGAATTATACCTTAAGAAAAACAAAGCAAGGGAAATCATACCCCAAAGGGAAAATTTCCCGAGCCTACTAAAAATAGTCTGGATAAACAACACCCTTACCCCAGCTGAAAAGAGCTATAGAAAATCATTAAAAGTGAAAAAATCAGTGTGCCTTTTCCCTTTCAAGAATCCATTTTTCCAATTCTGGAGAGGTCAGAAATACAAATTTATCATACGCTAATGTAACACAACATTTACATGGGTATCTTAGAAAGAATGACGTGCCTAGAGCAAGAGTTCTAGCTTTCAATGGAAGAAAAGCTTTCCTCCGTGACTGCGTAGCACGTGATACATCAGGAAAAATTATCACCCTGCCCCCACAAAATTCTATTTCTTTTTTATTAAAATATGCCTTAAGAATAGCAATCTTATCCTCCGCAGTGGCCAAAGTTACTAACAAAGTAGCCCTAGAAGAAATATCATCTTGTGTATCTTCAAGAAAAGCATTTAAATCAAATGCATTAGCAACCGGAAGGACATCCCCTCCCTCATCCACCACAGGAGACACAATTTTAGAGGGAAGATAGTAGCACTTTATAATCGAAATAGAATCAACCTGTGGCAGAAGGAGAATTTCCTTCAGGTACTTCTGAAATAGAATCAAGGGGGACAGCATAGAACAAACTGGAAAATTAAGTACCCTTAAATTCTTGGACCGCGACAGATTCTCTAGATTCTCAAGTTTCTGATGTAGAATAAAACTATCCTTCGCATGAGCTGATTGAAATTCAGTGCAAGATTTAACTTGCACTTCCATGGTCGAAACCACAGAGCTCAAGGCGCCAACCTGAGAATCTAAAGTTGGAAACTTAACAACTGAATCCTTGATAAATGAACAAAGCAAGAGAACAGTCTCAGTAAGAACAGGCTCTGTACGCGATACAACTCGCCACACATCCAAAAGTGAAATCGTGGATGCCTGAGAGTTCTTAATGGGAACAGCGGGCTCCTTCCATAACACCACTTTGGGGAGCTCACTGACCTGTTGAAGACTCACATTGGGCTGAGGCTCATTGAATAATTCCAAAAATCCTGGGGGAAGCGGAGGAGTTCGCTCAACAGAGCTCAAACTCGCCCCCTAATCAAGGGTGAAAAGGGCACAGTACCTGAGTCCTTTGACCGCGGTGTAGAGATCACATGTTTGTCAATAGCTCCTACTTGAGATGCGTCCACTGAGAATTTCTTTTTTCTTTTCCCGCCAGACATTACCGCTCTCTATCCGAAACCGCTCCTACCATGCTCCTAAGGGGCTCACAAGGGGCGTACAATGCCCCTTTGGACACGCCTCTTAGGAAATGCCCACGAAGAGCGTTGACGGCAGAGTGCCGTAAGAAAGCAACAGAACTTTTAACAGGGCCGGAAGATGACGTCAGCTGGGCTGCTCCACCCAGGTCGGAAGATCTCACAACCGGCACTCTCACCCTCCGCAGGGAACCAGACATCAGAATGGATGCTCCCGACTGAAGCACCCTGCAAGGATCTTTTAAAAGGGCTGGAAGATGACGTCAGCTGGGCTGCTCCACCCAGGTCAGAAGATCTCACAACCAGCACTCTCACCCTCCGCAGGGAACCAGACAGCAGAATGGACGCTCCCCCATGCTTCATGCTTTGACTATGCCATCCCCTTGCTCATCCGCCTACATTGGCTCACAGTTCCATTTCACATCCAGTTTAAGATTCCTACCCAGGTTCATACCACATACTTCCCAGCTCTCACTCTGCATTATCCTCATGAATTGACTTCTCCTCCCCCCCTTCTCAAGCACATTTAGAATCTACTCATCACTCTGCTTTTTACTTCCTCGGTCCCTTTTTCTGGAATAATCTCCCGCACCCCCTCCAGTTAGAACCATCATTCCCTAAATTCAAATCATTGTTCAAGATCCACCTGACCCCCCATGATCCTGCCCTCTCCTGTACTTACTGTTCCCTCTGCTGTGTCTTTTTCTTTAAGTTACTCCTCTTGATGTTTTGTGCTGCTTTCCTGTCCATCATTGGCATTCCTTTCTGTGTGTTTTTTTAAATTTGTTTTTATCTAATTTGTAAACCACTCTGTTGTCCCCACTAAGGGCAGTATATCAAGTTTTAATAAATGAAATGAAAGGAAATGTAAAACATGTATAACGATATGTAGGAGTATACATGTATTTGCCAGTATACAGCGGGAGTAGCCATTTTACAAAAAAAAAAACCCCATTCAATAAAAGAGGGGTTCACTCTGGGTATTACGTGTATTCAACGGTACTTATGCATGTTAAGTGCTAGATTTCACAAATCTATACCTACAAGAAGAGCAAGATAAGGCACCGAGTTCCAAACCTCAAATTATTGGTGTTTTGAGATGTTTCTTAAGACCAGAAAGATAATGTGACACCGCACCTCCTAGCCCTAGGCGTAATCAGGCAGTTGGTGCGTGCCCCATGGGGGTTTTAAAAGTCCTTGGTAGTGCTGTAGCCCTGTATCCTATTGTAGTTGTGGACTAAAGTGACGACAGCCAAGGTTGGGTTTCCAAGTTAAAGAATACTTTATTATTGCATAAGGTATTGCACAAAGTATTGCAAAAGAACAGCACAGGATTTACTCCCCCAACACAAAAGTAGAATGGTAACCTTTTTGTACCAAATAAAAGTTCAAGTGTACCGTCAGTTCTCCTGATTCTTCTCAGGGACTCGTAATACAGTTAAATACTTTTAGGCTTCTTCCAGCTTCATCAATACAACAGCATTTCAGGATACCAGTAATGCTTTCCAAGTATCAGCTTGCAATAAAGAAATCTTCTAGCTGTTGTATTTCTTTCTAATGTCCATATCTTGTTTAACAGCTTTAAATAGAAATGGCAATCTCCACTCTCTCTTGCCTACTAGTAACAGGCTTCTTGTGTAGGAACACTTTCTTATGTTGCCTTTCATTCACAGCTGCAATTTATGAGGCTCTGAGTCATTGCACCCAGCAGAACGCTGCTGTCTCTGGTGCAAACTTCTAAGAACATTGGTTTAGGCTTCACAGCACTCAATCATAAAACAGGAAGAAATTATAGCTCCTTACTCTCTCATACATACTCCACACTCCATCTCAGAATCACTGGTATTGGATAAAGGAGCCCCTAATTCCATTGGTTCTTCCTGGCTCTCTGATATCCCTTTGTCATGTGGAACATACAAGCCTTCAGACTTTAATTCTTTAATTATATTCTGAAGCTGTTTCCATTTAGTTTCTCTCTGCCTTCTAGGCACTTGTAAGGCTTGGTATTTCTCAGCACCTTTTAACAGCTCATAAAAGGGGTTTATTTCTTCCTTGCCTTGCCTAGGTAGTTGTCTTTGGTTGGAAGGAATATGTCTCTTATGGAACTGCCTTGTGAGATCCCTCAGCACAGCCTGTTCCTCAGGGTCTGTTCCTAGCTCTCTGCACGGTAGCTGCCAATTAGCCTTTTGCTGACAAGCAGGTGTGCTATCCTCTGAGCTAGAGCTCTGGTCACGCTGTCTGTATAAGGGAAATGCTTGCAGCTTCTTAATAGGGACTTTCCTACAGCCCAACTTTCCTCTAGTAACTTCAGGTTTCCTTTCCAAGCTTGGTTCCAACCTGTTTCTTCTAGAAAGCACTCTATTATCACTTCCTAGAGACTGTCTTATTTCAGAGCTATCTACTTTACAAGGTTTAAAAGGTTTTGCTCTGACCTGGTTTTGGCAGCGTCTGTCTCTGGGAAACTCCACTGACTCCAAGTCTGTGTTCCAGGCTTCTGAGTCTGGCTCTGGGTCTCTTCCAGGGTTCACTCTCTCTTGGAGCTGAGCTCTGCCTGGGTCTCTTCCTGGACCACCCACAGGAACTCTCCTTTCCCTGGTTCTCTCCTTGGTTCCCCTTTTGCTGCTCGGGAGGTTTCTGTCTTCACTCCCTTCTCTCCTGGAGGTTTCTCGGCTTCTCCTCCCTTCGCCTCTGCTTTCACTGCTGCTGCTGTTCCTCCTACTAACTACTGCTTCCTGGTTATGAGTGCAGAGTGGCCCTATCCGGTCTGACTCCGCCCACCTCCCTGATTGGCTATGTCTCTGGGTTAGCATAGAGCTAGGGTGTGGTTCTTTCCCTGCCCTTCTTTGCAGAGAAGGTTTGTGTGCTGGAATCTTAACCCCTTCCTGTCCTGCATCTCTAAACATCTGAGGTGACAGAAAGTGTTTTAAACCCTTTTTCTTCTGTTTCTGAGCCTCTGCCTTGTCACAATAAGCACAACTGTCCCCTCACTCTCTCCTGGAAACCCTAGGTCCATGAGCAGTTAGCCCAAATTTATGGATATGCCAATGGAGAAATGTTTTAAATATACAGATAGTCCCCCTATAAAATGTACATATATTTTTAAATTCATCCCACCTGATGCCAACACACCAAAATATGTCTTCTCAAATCTGACAGTGTTGCAGATATACACGTGCAATTGGCAGCTTTTCTAAAATAATTTCTTATAGGTATATGCCCCTTTACATGTATAAACTCATATTTGCACCTATAAATACCACCTAACTTTTAAAATAATCTCCTTTAGGTTCTAGATTATGTGTCTAGTGATGAAAATCATTGCTAAGCTCCTAACTTTTTTCATCACCTTAAATCGTCCCGCTTTGGCCACCCACTCATAAGAACCCTAGTGAAACTAAATTTAGGACTCAAAGTTAGGCTTCTAACATTTTTGAAAATCAAGCTAACAATTTCTGTCACTTGTATTTATTTTATCAAACTTGCTTCTCCTTTCCAGCTCTCATTCTTTAGTGGGGCAGCATAATACAACTATTGTTCAAGCAGGGCAAAAAGCATAAAGCTTTGTGGGATTTTATAGTTTTGTTTGCTGAATAACTAGTCTATGAAAACACTTGAAGTGATCAAATTATACAGAAGGGTGCTCTTTCTTTCTGTGGGCAGGATACAGAGGTAGACTACATGATTCAGGTATAGTTCTGGAAAAGATAAATTTCAGTTGTTGAGCCGACTGAAGAAATTATGGAAAGTCTAAAGAGAAAAGTTGAATGATACTGAGACAATAATCAGAACAATACATAATATAAGGGGCATATTGACACTTACCGGAGATTATGTTCTTCCCAGCAGAGGACATATTGGAGTTGGCTAAACCACTTTGCTCTGGTCTTCTTTATAGGCGTGGCCTCAGTGGTAAGAAAGTGGATTCTGGGAGGAATTGATTGTGGAGTTTGAGAAAGTCAGCCTCCTGCAGTGGATTTTAGGCTAGGTCACACACGTTATCTTTGCGGTGGAAGAGATAACCCATATTTCACTTTAAGAAAATCCAAGTACCAGGAAAGAACAAGGGGAACAAGAAGAGGTAAAAAAGATAATCACGAACCCACACTTCTCTATTGACATACTGCATTGTGGATAGGGTTGCCAACCGGCCGGTTTTTCAGCCGGCCTGGCCGGTTTTTCCATGGCCAGGCCGGCTGCTGGCACAGATGTAAAACCGGCCCTTGAAAAGCCGGGTTTTTTGCTCTGGCCGCAAGATCGGGAGTGGCCAGAGCAAAAAAACGGCTTTTCTTCCGACCCGAAGTCCACGGAGTTTAAAAAACAGAAGACCCAGGGCCAGCCCGCACACCGAAGGGCTTCAGAGGGAGCCGGGGAAGCCCACGTGAGGCCCCGGCTCCCTCTGTATAACCGCCAGCATGAAGATCCTTTTCCTTCACGTTAGCGGCTATTTCTGTGAAGCCACGATTGCTGGGAAAAGTTAAAGACAATGCCCTTTTATTTATTTATTTTTTTTTTTACATTCTCTTATATACCGCGCTATTCTGCGTCAGTGCGGTTTACATTGAACAAACTGAAATTACATTGAACAGGGCATTATAACTTGGAGATAACTATTTTACAGGGAACATGGGCTATGGAGGGTTAAGTGGCTTGCCCAAGACCACAAGGAGCACCTGTGGGACAAGAAACCCCAGTCCTTCCGGCCCAAGGTTGCTGTCCTGTAGTGGGATTTGAACCCCCGACCTTCCGGCCTGAAGTATCTTGCCCTTTAACCTTTCCCAGCAATCGCGGCTTCACAGAAACTGCCACCAGCATGAAGGAAAAGGATCTTCATGCTGGCGGTTGTACAGAGGGAGCTGGGGCCTCACACGGGCTTCCCCGGCTCCCTCTGAAGCCCCTCAGACAGCCGTGGTGCTGGTCGGAGGGGAGGCCAAGGACTACAAATGGGCTGTGATGGGGGGGGGGGGAACCTGGACTGCAAATGGACTGTGATGGGGGGGGGGAACTTGGACTGGAAATGGGCTATGGGGGGAACTTAGACTGGAAATGGGCTGTGATTAGGGGGGCTAGGACTGCAAATGGGCTGTGATGGGGGGGCTAGGACTGGAAATGGCCTGTGATGTGAGGGCTAGCACTGGAAATGGGCTGATAGGGGCTAGAATAGGACTGGAAGTGGGCTGACGAGGGGGCTAGGATTGGAAATTGGCTGATGGGGGGGACCTTGGATGGAAATTGACTGATGGGGGGCTGGAATAGGACTGGAAATGAGCCAATGGGGGCTGGAATAGGATTGGAAGTGGGCTGACGAGGGGGCTAGGCTTGGAAATTGGCTGATGGGGGAGCTTGGAGTGGAAATTGGCTGATGGGGGGCTAGAATGGAACTGGAAAAGAGCATATGTGGGGCTAGGACGGGAAATGGGCTGATGAGGAGCTGGAATAGGACTTGAAATGGGCTGATGTGGGGGCATGGGAGAATGGGACTAGAAGGAAGCGGATGCTGGGGGGTAGGTCTAGAACTATAAGGGAGCTGATTTTGGGGGAGGACTAGAAGGGATGGGGATGGGGAATGAGAATGGAGAGGGGAAAAGATATTTTGTATGGAAGAAAAGTCTATGATGGGCCGGGTATTGGGAGAGTAAGAGGGGACTGAGAATGGAAGGGTGAAATTTAAGTGGATGATAAAGGAATAAGGAAAGAAATGGAGAAAGAGCAAAAGGGAAATGATCAATATGTTAAAGCAGATATAGAGAGAGAATGGAAAACATCTAAAAGAGAAGAAAGGACAAATGGATAGCGCGCAGAAGACGCGAAGAAATCAGAAGAAAGTGATAAAAAATCAGAAGAAAGTGATTGGAGTAATTGCAACTGAAAAATAAAATGCCCAAACAGAAGGTAGAAAAATACTTTTTATTTTGAATTTATTAAGTGGAATATATCTGGTCTGGGAAGTGTGTATTGCTAACATCTTTGCGTTTTTGCTTAGTGCAAGAGGAAATTACTTTATAGTTTTATTTCTCCAGTGTTGTACATTTAATGTTTGGCTTTTGGGGTTCACGGTTTAATTATTATCTGACCAAGGGAGTTAGCCTACACGTATCCTTGGTAATTTTTGTGGGTGGGGCTGGGGGCGGGGCAGGGGTGGGACTAGGGGCGGAGAATGGGTGGAGCATGGTGAGCCACAGGTGTTGGGTTTTTCTCGGTGAAAAAGTTGGCAACCCTAATTGTGGATGCTGTACCAAGAAAATGTATCAGGTGTCACTTAATATATATGGTAGAAGTTTTACGGTAGAGCAAGTTTATTCTTGGAGCACCATAACTGTGTAAAATGTCTTTGCTGGAAATCAGAGGTTAGCAACTTAGGTCCAAAATGAAAGCCCCCCCCCCCCCCACCACTCCTACATACACACTTTTGAAGATCACAGCCAAGATTGAGAGGCATGAGTTAGGATTCAGCCCTAGATTTGATTGTACCCCACTGACGAGGAATGTCTGGGAGTTGAGTTACATTGCTAATAAAACAGAATGAGGTGAGTGGGGCTGAATGTTGTCTTAAATATTGGTTTATGAGGAGTGATGATTTAGATGCCAAGCCCTGAAGAGGCCTGCAAGCAGAGATGATGGAGACCATCACTATGACATATTTTGAGTATGATTGGAAGAGTGTTAAGGGAGGTAGAATTTGTGTTGGGTTGCATATGAATATTTATATGTCCACATACCATAGGAGGACTAATCTCAATTGGGCAGACTGGATGAATCATTTCGGGCTTTATCTGCCATGATTTGCTATGGTATTATGCTATGTATGTCCCTATGCATTTGTGGAATATGTACATTGAAAAAAACTCTCCTGTCAATACTACATCTCCCCAAACGTGCTCTGAAAATTTGGTGTGGATGGCACAACAAATGGGAAATTTCTTAGTGGGACTCTCAAACACACACATATACAAACATACACATACACACAGTGATCACACAGGGCTCCCTTTTTGGAAAGTAGGCCAGAAATATATCTATTAGAAATCTTGTAAGATGTGCCTATACAGTGATGATAAGAGTTTAGCTCTGCTAATTCTACAAGAGAAAAAAATAATTCATTCTCACTTGTCATAAAGTTGGACTGTTCTAGCTAGAACTGATCTCTTGGTCAACAATTACACTATAATCTTTTATCCTGTGAAAATTAATGTGCTAACCTACTCAGAAAGTTGAATTATTTTGGTATAAGTATATTTAATACATTTCAGAATAAATAAAACCTTACACTTCCTAGTTGTTGGAATGTTACCAAACAAACTGATATTATAACAGTATATCATCAGAGCATGGCTGTTCTAATTTCTACTGTTCCAATATATCAATAAAGTCACACCGCATGGAATAATATCCTGGAGGCTGACATTTTCCAATTTTTTATATTAATTTTTGAAAAAAATTAAGACAATAAAACTGCTACTGCTGATACAGCATAGAGAACTCCACTAAAATATAAATAAAAATTATACTAGCAATATATTTTAAATGCACCAGTTTAAAAGCTTAGAAATGTTGCATGAATTCAACTAGAGTACACTCGGAATGTAACGAGTTCAAACAACTGCAACAATGAATTTCCAATAGCTAATCTCGTCAAGGTTTAACTTAAATTCAGGTCCCCAGTGATACCAGTTAATAGTTTAACTCCCAAATGGTTACATTTAATTGAGGAATGGAGTTTAAGCTACCATAATTTTTTTGTTAATGGTTTTTTCACTAACTTTCAGAATTGCCAATGTAATAGAATTCCAGGGTGCATCTTGAAAGAGGTTTTATATTAGAAATCTCACTTTAGACTCCCTCTTTTTCCCTTCATGCATATATTTTGGGTTATCGGTGGCTATATCAAGAGTGAGTGAGTGCTAAGAGAACTTATGTAGAAGTGGATCCCATTATGAAATATGATGCTACTAGACGTTGGTCATTTTAAAAATACAATAATAATATTTATTTGTAATGTTATTTTTATTAAAATAAGAAATTGTTACACAAAATATACATCTATAACCTGGGGTTTCTCTTTACACACTGGGGCATCCCCAGTGATGGAGGTTTCTATACCTTCAAGCCCCTGATTCACTCGTATATTAAGTACATCAGGTCCTGGGATTAGGCTTCTTGGATTTGAGCCAGATGGAAATGGGATGCTGTTTATTTAAAGAGTTAACTGCCCGGTGCCCCTTTTTTTAGTTTCCTCAGTTAAAAGCACTAGTGCCCCACACTATCCCCTGGGAGCAGAGAATAGTGGAGACATTGACCGAGGCGAGCGCACCCCTGTGCTGTCACCAGCATCAAGTGAATCTGACTTTGATTGGACTCCTTGTCTATGTGTCAATCTCTGGCATCAACGAGGGATAGGATGTCTTGTAAAGATGGAGATTTCATATGTATGTGCATTTACTCCATGACAGACTGAGTTCAGCTTACAGAGCTGCATCCGGAAGTGCTTCACTGTCATATGTAAGCTCCACACAATGTATCTATGTTTTGACTCCAGTTGTCCATGCTTTCCTAACATACCTGCATTATCATTTATCTTCTTTCTGCAACCCTCTGTTTGGTTTCTGCTGCTGCCAGAAAACTCCAGAAGGACTTCCCCAGACCATCAACTGCTAGACTTTCTGCGGCAGCTCCTGAGGCAGAGGGCATGGGTGTAGTTTGGGAGGGTAAGGGGGCATTGCCACTCAAATGACTTGCCCCATCTTATCTCCCAATGACGTGACTCCTAATGTCTGCCAACAGGGACCCCATCTCCCATGGGCAGAAAAGATAGGGATGGCGGCACTTGTGGCCTGCAACAAAATATGTTTTCTGTTTGTGTGTGTGTGTGTGCATGTGTGTGTGTGAGTGTGAGGAGGAAGAAGTGAGGTAGAAAAGGCAGAGACAATTTAAAGGGGTAGTTGGCCTATTTAAAAAGGAAGATGGGGGATTTTAGTTTGGGGGCTAAAAAGTGATAGGGGGGTTGGTGAAGCGAAGAGAGTCTGGAAGGATAACAGGGGGGGAATCCAGCAGGAGAGACGCTGCAGGGGGAGGGAAACGTGCAAGGTGTTGCTAAAAGGTGCATTCCCTTCCTCCCAGAAAACTCGCACAAACACCCCACCCCCACACTACACACTCAAACTCACAGGCACCTCACTTCCACCCCCCCCCCCCCACACACACACATACTCATACATCACACAAAAAGAGGCTCTTCTGCTCTGTAGCGCACACATACACACACACACACACCTGTAGCGCACACACACACACACACACACACACACACACACCGCAGCCATGCACCCCACCCACACAAAGTTACCCACTGCCACATCTCATGCACAGACAGACACATCATCATTACATCACACATCACCATTGCACAAATTTCTAAAGTCAACTGCAATATTTATGGTGCTGCTCTTTTCTGGGTAGGCTCCTTATTGCGTTTAGAAGCTGGTGTCATTATGGTATCGTAGATTTGCATTATAAGTCTTCAGTGACTTTTGCATTTTAGGTTCAGCTATTACTGAAGCTATAACTGTTCATCTGTATTTAGGTCTAATGATGCTGCTCAATAGAGGAATTCTAGCACTGGTCTTGTGAGACTTGAGAACATGAGACCAGAGTGAGAGACAATGGGGGTGGGAGAACGAGGAGGTCACAAGCACTGTCTCCTGAGATTTTGTACTGGCTCCTAAATCCACACAAAATTTGGCCTGCAATAGAGACATAGACTGCACAGCTGCACAAATAAAGTCCTGTAACCATGTGCACCTCTCTGCTAGCTGCTGCTTTTATGTTTTATGAGCAGTAATATGAGGCACAGTTCTTCCATCCCTATCTTTTCTGCCCATGGGAGATGGGATCCCTGTGGCAGACATTAGGGGTCACGCCTTCTGAGTTTTAGCTTCTCAGAAGAACAGAAAGTTAGGTTGGTGCAAAGATCTTCTTTGCTTGAATCATCAGATTTTCTGGCGATTTCTGATAGTAATTGGGGTGATTTATATAATTTACAACATCGGCTAATTAGGGCCGAATTACATGGGGATTCTATGGCTCAATATGTTCAGCAGGGATAATACCGCGTGGCTTGCGGATTTATAAGATCCCTAAATTGTTTAATACTGATCCAGCTTTTATGGATAAGTGGGTTCAGATTTTAAATAAATGTAGTATGGACTTAATGCTACTTATTATTGAGTTTACACAAGCTACTGAAAGTGAGCTAAGACTATCTCAGCTCTTAAAGGAGATCTCCAGAAAATGGATGAATGAAAATTTGAACAGAAAGTGATAGATTTCCAGAGCTCAATGATCAATTCCGTGTGCCAGTTAAACAATTCAAGACTAAGATATTTAAAGGGGATGAATATGATTACATGCATGATCAGATCTATCCTTAGTTAAAATGGTAATATACAAGTGACATTTTCTGGGTTGTTGTATGAGTCGGAATGGAGTGGCAACTCTGATAGTGGTCAGGCCACAGGTTTTTTATCCCAGGGTCATGAAACTTGTCAAGGGGGATGATGGGGTCATGACCACAGTTGGAATTGGGGATCCCAGCAAGGGCCCAATACTCGTTCTCAGACCAAGGAGAGCGAGTTGATCAAAGTATGAGATCAGCTGTGAATAATTAATCTAGTATTAATTTAACTGCTAATCAATATAAAGTTTTAGAATATGGATTGGGGTTTGTTCCTACTCAGTTCCACAACCCGTTTCAGTTTCGGCTTGCCTTCCATCGTTTCATCCGTACTCTGCAACTAAAAGTGCATTTTGCTAATCATCCTGCAGGTATTGATAATTCTGTTGTTGACTCGTACTCTATGTGAATGCCTCCGGGGCCTCTTGATCCAGTTATAAACACATTTAAAGAGTTAGTATTTAATGATATGGCTAAGCTTAAGGACCCTTATGTTTTTAAGGGCTGTAGAAATTTGAATGCAGGTGAATGTTTAGCGTTGAAGCAACTTCGGGATGATGTCGCTATAGTAATTACTCATGCTGATAAGAGGGGTAGCATTGTTATTCAAGATCGTAGAGCATATGATAAAGAAGCCAGTCATCAATTATCTAATAGTAAGTATTATGCTCGATTATCTGTTGATCCTATGCCTGAGTTAGCCATATTGATTAAGGATATGGTTACTGCTGTTAGAGAAAAGGGTTGTTTGACTTCTTGTGAAAGCCACTTTTTACTAGAAACAGCTCCTGATGTCCCTCTTATATATTTTTTACCTAAGATATATAAATCGTTGGAACATCCTCTTGGACATCCTATTATCTTTACTTGAGGATCTATTCTTGAGCCTATGTCACGTTTTGTGGACAGTTTTTTGAAACCTTCAGTACAAGAAGTTCCATCTTACCTTTAGGATATGACTCATTTTTTGAAGGTATTACAGGAGTTTTCTGACTGGTCTCAGGTATCTTTTATGGTGACTATGGATATTGCGAGTTTATATACCAATATTCCACAAGATCGGGTACTTAAGGTTGTTGACAAGGTGCTCAGAATGTGACCCTCTCCTGCTTGTATTCCTGTGGATTTTGTACTAGATTTAGCCCATTTGGTTCTCTCCAGGATAATTATCAACAGCACCATGGGGTTGTGATGGGAGCCACATTGGCCCCATCAGTGGCATCTTTGTATGTTGCTGAGTTTGAAGATCAGTGTTTGTTGTGTGTCCCATGATGTGGATATCTTAAGCTCTGGCGTCAGTTACTGGATGACGTGTTTTTTCTTTGGGTAGGTTCTGAGGCTGAATTGATTCAATTTCATGAGTGGCTGAATGATAAGGATGAAAATCTTTAGCTTTCTGTATGTTATCATGTCTCAGATATTGACTTTTTAGATGTACATATATCTTGTGGTCAAGATGGGATTTCAACTATAGTTTATCGTAAGGATGTTGATCGCAATGCTTATTTGCATTTTTCCAGCTGTCATCCTCTTACTTTACGGAAGAATTTGCCACTTAGTCAATACCTTTGGGCTCTTAGGATTTGCTCTATGCAAGCATCCTTCCTGAAAGAAACAAGATTGCTAGATACACGTTTTTTGGCATGAGGTTAATTGTGCTCTGAAATTAGAAGAGTCTTTTTGAGAGCGCGATATGCTCAGCATTCATTATTACTGCAGTATCATTCATCTGAAAAGGATGAAGCATTGTTATGTTTTGCCATATCTCTCGGGTATTCAGAAGATTGTGAAGGTGATTCGGAAACATTGGACTGTATTACAATTACATTCTTGTTTGGGAGCCCCATTGAGGCTAGCCTTTACAAGATGGAGGAATTTGGGAGAATTGTTAACTAATTACCAAGGATTGTCCTCCAATCGGACTGCTGAATCGAAGGGCCATTATGTCTGTTCACAATGTAGCTGATGTGATTCTTCGTTAATTGGATCAATCTGGACTCATCCAAGTTGTAGCATATTTATATCAGAACAATATTCTTCATTTGATGCTATGGGTGTTGCATATATGATCATACGTCCTTGTTTGATGATTTATGTAGGTTGTACTACAAGAAAGGTTCTCATTTGGTTGAGTGAGCATAAGAGTCATTAACAATAAGATTGAATCTGCGCAGTTAGTGATGCATTGGATGTGATATCAGCATTCAATTAATGATATTAGATGGTGGTTTTTAGAACACCTAATGCAAACTTGGAGGGGTGGTAATTATAGGAAACAGTTAATGCTTCGTGAACATATGTGGATGCATAGAGTTGGATCCATTGAGCCTGTGGGTTTAAATCAATCTATTAATTGGTTTGCTCTGTTGTGATGGAGGAGCCTTTGATCATCTGACTTTTTGATTTGGAAGCTTGGTATTTAAGGGTGGTTGCATGGTTTAGGATTATTCAGGCTTTTAGGAGATGTTTGTAATGATATCTTTGTAAAATGTTCCCCTGATGCAGATAAGTATTTTATCTCTTATCGAAACACAATATTGTGTCGGGTATTGGATATTTAAGTGTAGATATCATTGAAATTTTTAAAGAAGAATGTTTGTTATTGTGTAGCTGTTGTTTATAAAGGCTGTCTATATTGCCATAACTTGACCTATAATGAGATATAAGCTATCTAGTACAGGCCTTTTGGGCTGTTATACTGAAAGACCGTTGTTTGGCCTTATATGTTTATGTTTATGTTTATTACATTTGATATACCGCTCAGGCGAAGAAGCATCAGAGTGGTTTACAATCCTACATTTATGTTATGGAAAATAAGAAAAGAACGCCATTAATAAGATAGGACAGAGTAGGAGAAACAGATAGACAAAGTGATAGCACAGATAGGAGAAAACAGAACAGCAGACTACCTTCACAAACTACAGGCATGACAAATAGACTCATCTGGCATATAGTTTAGTGTCCACCTTTATTAAAGTAGACAGTTGTCAAGTTTAGTGGAGGTTTGATTTATATTGTTTAGATTGGTACCTTTACTGTTGGCCTGAATTCAAAAAAGCATGGGACAAATACAGAGGATCTCTAAAGGTAAAAAGGGTACTGTTGTAGTTGTTGATATGGAAGGACAGACTAGATAGGCCATGTGGTCTTTTTCTGTCATCATATTTCTATGTTTCTATGTTTCTACCAGTTTCCCTTTATAAGCATGAAAATCCTCACACCTCAACAACAGTTTCCAGGCAAGACAGTCAAAAATTAACAGTTATGCCTCAGTAAAGCCTCATTCTCTTGGTTTACCAAACTAAATGAGTAGCTATCAGTTGTAAAAAATATGGTCCCGATATTGAACTGCCCGGATCTCCGAAGGGGGCATAGCCCTCCCTGCCGACCTCTAAACCAGGTATTCAATACTGAGGCAACGGCATTGAATATCTGGTGATCGCCGCCAAAGCTGGTAGCCACTGAAGCTAACCGTGCAGCAGCAATATTGGCTGCTGCCCGGTTAGCGATCGGTGCCTTAAAGATAGGTGAGGGTTTGCCATGCTGCCTCCGCTCTTGTACGTTTGCAGCAGGCCCAGCATCTCTTTCCTATTAAGCTGAAGTCTCAGTGCACTGCGAGACCTTGACTTGGCAGGTAACAGCCGTCGGGCCTGCTGCAAACGTATAAGAGCAGAAGCAGCATGGCAAACATGATAAAGTAAGTTTGCCACAGCTGCATGAGGAGGGGATGTCACTGTGACAATGGGAGGCCCTCAGAAAAATGTTGCTTTGGGGCCCCTCATTGGACCTTATGCCACTGCCTTCTACAAATTGTGCCCTGAGTATGTTTTCTCCAGCATCTGGCTATTTCACACCGACAATACAGATGCTTAAGACTCGAGCACTCCCCACTGGCAAATGATTCTGGGAGAGATTGCGACAGAAAGATTCTGAGAGTGAAAGGCAAGAAAATACCTGTAATTGCCTGCAGCAAGTCTCTATACTCCAACCAGAAGGATGTCATCTTAGGGTACTCTGACCAGATATGTAGCAGGGTACCAAGCTGCTCATATTTTCTTCAACTGCCATCATCCACCACACTATAAATACAATGCAGTCGCTGGGGTGTCATATACCACCAATAGAGCATTTTAAGGCCATTCTCCACTAAATTGGCTGAGACAAAAACACCATAGACGGTCTGAAAAATATCACCCCATTCCTGCCATTAAAGCACCTCCCCTATATCTGCTTCCCATTGCAAACTATGCTGATCTTTCTCATTTCCTCTCTTATTTAGGAGCTTGTAGATATTAGCCAAAGCATCTCTCTGTCCTACTCCTTCTTTTAAGAAGGGTTTTAAATCACATCATTACGGCTCCTAATTGCTGCCCCCCCCCCCCCCAAAAAAAAAGTGCCATATCTGTCGCTATAAAAATAATTCTTTATGTGTCCAGAATTACTTTATAAACTCTCAAAAGTTTTCACATGCTATCCCTCCAGGAAGTGATCCACCATTGTTGATCCTTTGTCTCCCCAATTCTAGTAACTTCCTCTGATTTAGTTCTGTAGGAAGCAATGGAAGCAGGACCAGAGGTGTCCGTGGTGAAAAATCCTTCCCTAAGAGGTTTGGGCCCAATATTCAACAAGGTGCCCAGGAATGCCATACCTGCAGAAAGATACCCACTCAGGAAATGTGCCTGAATCATGAGTCATGCGCCTCCAAAACGACCAAGCCTTGAAAATGTGACACAAACTGAGCACAGGAGCAGGCACCCAGTGTGGCATAGATGGGTATGCACAGGGGCTGGAACCCTGGCTTAGCACCTAAGAAGATGTTAGCCTGCGATACCTGTGTAGGTGTCAAAACCAGCGGCCAGAGAAGAGGGATGAGAAGTGTGCATGAACCTGTGTATCGCCAATCTGGTGTACCCATGCATTGACGACACCGTCATGCAGGCCCCGCGGGTTGCCTGTACAAGAGCCCCTGTGGCTGGGCAGATAGACACCAGCTGCATAGAGGTGAGAAGGACAGTGAACTTCTGCCCCGATGAGTCTGAAGCCCTTGCCCATTCCGTGCTGTGGTATAAGGGGGTGCTATAACCCGGGGGGGGGGGGGCGGCAGATGAACCTGCGGCTGTCCAGGCGATATGGAGGGCCATTCAACTCCAACTGCACAGGTAAGGAGACCAGAACAGGCGGGGTGGGGGACTGAGCACCATACAAGGCCAGGCACCCTAAAAGGCACAGCTATGTGTCTGCACAGGGAGACAGGGCCATGGGGCCAAACCACATGCTGGTGGCATCACCAATGATTGAAGAACAGGTGACAGTGGGAGGATGGGTCATGCCTGGTAGAGGTGCTATCCCTGACTGTCTGCAGCAGTAGACATATCCAGACAAAGCAGGCGGGTGGCTGCTGCAACCCCTGGTGGTATCTGACAGCAATATCACAGAGCTCACACAGCAAATGGCAGGGCCTGGTGCATGGGGAGCTGTGGCCGGGCTGCCCACTCCAGGGAACTCCGCCGGCCTGTCGGATGCCCTGGACATGCACCCCACTCCGCAGCCCCTGTGACCCTGGCCCAGGGGTCAGAGGCGGCCAGTGGCAGTATCCACATATATGCTGTCCATCTGTCCCTGAAAGTGGATCAGCCACCACTGCCCACCACCCCCTGTCTGGCTGGAGCAGCATGTCAATAATTTGATGCCACAGGACCTGACAGATGTGTAAGAACATAAGAACATAAGATATGCCATACTGGGTCAGACCAAGGTCCATCAAGCCCAGTATTCTGTTTCCAACAGAGGCCAATCTAGGTCATATGTACCTAGCAGTTTCCCCAAAGGACACAGGTTCCACAATGCTTGTATTGGTTCAAGCATTGATATCCTGGGTCCCTTCTTAATAATGGTTTATGGACCTTTCCTCCAGGAAATTGTCCAAACCTTTTTTAAACCCAGCTACACTAACAGCCTTTACTACATCCTCCGGTAACAAATTCCAGAGTTTGATTACACGTTGAGTGAAAAAATATTTTCTTTTATTAGACTTAAATAGTTTACCCTGTAGCTTCATTGCATGTCCCCTAGTCTTTCTATATTCTGATAAGGTAAACAATCGATCTACGTTTACCCGTTCCACTCCGTTCATTAATTTATAGACTTCTATCATATCTCCCCTCAGCCGTCTCTTTTCCAGGTCAAAGAGCCCTAACCTTTTTAGCCTTTCTTCATAGGAGTATCCTTCCATCCCTTTACAATTTTGGTGGCTCTTCTCTGAACCTTTTCTAAAATCGCTATATCCTTTTTAAGATACTGCGACCAGAATTGCACACAATATTCAAGGTGCGGTCTCACCATGGAACGATATAGAGGCATTATAATATCTTTTGTTTTATTTTCCATTCCTTTCCTTATCATACCTAGCATTCTATTTGCTCTCTTGGCCGCTGCTGCACACTGGGCCGAGGGTTTTAACATGGTATCCACAATGACGCCTAAATCTTTTTCCTGGGTGGTGGTTCCTAATGTGGAACCTTGCATCGTGTAACCATAGTTTGGGTTGTTCTTCCCTAGGTGCATAACCTTGCACTTGTTCACATTAAATTTCATCTGCCATTTTGATGCCCAGTCTTCCAATTTATCAAGATCCTCTTGCAATTTTCCACAATCCTCTTGGGTTTTAATAACTTTAAATAGTTTTGTGCCATCTGCAAATTTGATAACCTCACTCGTTATTCCACTTTCCAGGTCATTTATGAATATGTCGAAAAGCAGCGGACCCAGCACAGATCCCTGGGGTACACCACTATTCACCTTTCTCCATTGGGAAAATTGCCCATTTAGCCCTACCCTCTGCTTTCTATCTTTTAACCAGTTCCTGATCCACAATAGTACACTGCCTCCTATCCCATGACTCTTTAGTTTTGCCAAAAGTCTCTGATGAGGGACCTTGTCAAAGGCTTTCTGAAAGTCCAGATACACAATATCAACCGACTCACCTTTGTCCACCTGATTATTCACTCCTTCAAAAAAACATAACAGATTAGTAAGACAAGATCTTCCTTGTCTAAAGCCATGTTGGCTGTCTCCCATTAAGTCATGCTGAGTAATTTTATTCTTTATGATGGTTTCTACCATTTTTCCCGGTACTGATATCAGGCTCACCGGTCTGTAGTTTCCCGGATCACCCCTGGAACCCTTTTTAAAAATTGGTGTTACATTGGCAATCCTCCAATCTTCAGGTATTAGAGATGATTTTAATGATAGTTCACAGATTACTAATAGCAGGTCTGCTATCTCATATTTCAGTTCTTTCAACACCCTTGGACGTATACCATCCGGCCCAGGTGATTTGCTACTCTTCAGTTTATCTAATAGTTGTAATACATCTTCCCGATGTATCGATATTTCCTTCAATTCTTCCGCACCTTTAAATACCACTTCAGTCATGGGTAACATCCCTACATCTTCCTCAGTAAAGACTGAAGCAAAGAATTCATTCATTCTCTCCGCTATCACCTTGTCACCCCTTAGTGCTCCTTTAACCCCTTTATCATCTAATGGACCAACTGACTCTCTCACAGGTTTTTTGCTACGAATGTACTTGAAAAGGTCTTTACTTCAAGTTTTTGCTTCCGCAGCAAGCTTCTTCTCAAATTCTCCCTTTGCCTGCCTTATTAATGCCTTGCATTTGACTTGCCAGTGCTTGTGCTGTTTCCAGGTTTCGTCGTTTGGCTCTTTTTTCCATTTCCTGAAAGATGCTTTTTTGGCAACAACAGCCTCTCTGACCTCACCTTTAAACCATGCTGGCAGTTTTTTGGACTTCCTTCCACTTTTCTTAAAGCGTGGAATACAGCTGGTCTGGGCTTCCAAGATAGTATTTTTCAACAACAGCCAAGCCTGATGTACGTCTTTAACCTTTGCAACTGCTCCTTTTAGTTTTTTCTTAACTGTTTTCCTCATTTTATCATAGTCTCCCTTTCGAAAATTAAAAGGTAGTACTGTGGATTTCCTTACTATCCCTCCTCCACTAATTAAATCAAAGGCGATCATGCTGTGATCACTATTGCCAAGTGGCCCCAACAACCTTTTCTCTTGCACTAGATCTGGTGTTCCACTAAGGACTAGGTCTAATATGGTTTCCCCTCTGGTCAGTTCATGAACCAGCTGCTCCAAGAAGCAGTCATTTATTTCATCTAGGAACTTTATCTCCCTAGCATGTCCTGACGTGACACTGACCCAGTCGATACTGGGGTAGTTGAAATCACCCATTATTATTACTGCGCTGTAACTTTTGTTAGCTTCCTTGATTTCTTTGAGCATTTCATCATCCATTTGGTCATTCTGGCCAGGCGCTCGATAGTACACCCCCACTGCCATTGCCTTCCCCTTTTACATGAAATTTCAATCCATATAGATTCTACAGCAGATTTTGTTTCCTGCAAAACTTTAATCCTTTCTGACTCAATGCCCTCTCTAACATAGAGAGCAACCCCTCCACCAATTTGATCAGCTCTATCATTACGATATAGTTTGTACCCAGGTATCACAGTGTCCCACTGGTTGTCCTCCTTCCACCATGTCTTCCACCACGACACCCTGTCCTGCATGGTGCCTAACGAACCATGCAGTGACGATGCCCCTGAAGCAGTGGATGCCCCTGCCATGACACATGCCCGCAACTGAGGCCACCCATGGTCCGCAACCACGTACCATGGTGCCAAGGCAAGACTGTGTGCAACAGATGGGAGCAAGGGAAGGGGGGAGGAACGCAGAGGTGGCTGAAGGGACCAGAGGGGTGACACTGGTGAATCAGTGACCCAGATGGCACTGTTGGTGGTTGCACAGGACATGTGTCAAAGGTTCAGGGGAGGAATCTGGTATCCGATGCCAGAGGTATACCATCACATGCACGTCACACCTGCTACCTTGGGTATGCCCCTGCCGCCAGGATGGGCAGGCTACCAGGCTGAGGTAGGATACAGGTATGCATAATAGGTGATGTGGAAGCAGACAACTGAGCCTAAGTGTGTCCCCTCCCCCTCTCTCCCACAGTGACTCTGGCATGCGACACACCTTGGAGGATCTAAAGTACCACACCTGCACACTGCACTGGAAGCGACCAAAACAGCTGCAGCACATCAGGGAACAGCTGGTGGGTAAGGAAGGTCAGTGGGGTACACAGTGGAGCCCAGCAGATGCAGGGAGTGGCAGCCATGGTTGCATGACAGGTGCAGGCAAAACATCTGGTGGTAGATCCGCCATACACAATGATGTGAATGTGCTTGGGGTGGCCGTGCCATTCCCCAGTGCCACTACCCCATGTGTGCCCCAGCTGGCACCCAATAGAAACATAGAAAAATGACGACAGAAAAAGACCACATGGCCTATATAGTATGTCCTTCCATATCAACAACTACAACAGTCCCCTTTTTTCCTTTAGAGATCCTCTGTGTTTGTCCCATGCTTTTTTGAATTCAGTTACTGTCCTCATCTCTACCACCTCCATTGGGAGACTATTCCATGGATCCACCGCTCTTTCCGTAAAGAAATATTTCCGCATATCACTCCTGAATCTATCGCCTTTCACCCTCATCCCATGTCCCCTCGTAGCAGAACTTAATTTGAATCAAAAGAGGCTCTCCCCCTGTGCATTTATGCCACGGAGGTATTTAAACATCTCAATCATATCACCTCTATCCCGCTTTTCGTTTAAGGTGTACATATTAAGATTCTTAAGTCTGTCCTCATATGCTTTATAATGAAGACCACTAACCATTTTAGTAGCCACTCTCTGTACTGACTCCATCCTGTTTATATCATTTGAAGGTGTGGTCTCCAGAATTGCACACTATACTCTAAATGAGGTCGCACCAAAGACTTATAGAGAGGCATTATCACCTCTTTTTTCTGCTAGCCATTCCTCTCCGTATGCACCCAAGCATCCTTCTAGCTTTTGCCGTCGCCTTTTCTACCTGTTTAGCTACTTTAAGATCATCAGACACAACCACGCCTAGGTCACGCTCTTCTTTAGTGGACAAAAGTACTTCACCCCCTATGCTACTGTATATTGCTCCCTTGGATAGCTGCAAACCAAATGAATGGCCTTGCATTTTTTAACATTAAATCCCAGCTGCCAAATTCTAGACCATTCTTCAAGCTTAGCTAGACCCCTCCTCATGTTATCTACACCTTCCTGGGTGTCTACTTTATTGCAAATTTTGGTATCATCCACACAGATGCAAATCTTATCCGACAGCCCTTCCGCTATATCACTAACGAAGATATTAAAAAGAATTGGACCAAGGATAGATCCCTGGGGCACACCACTGGTAACTTCCTTCTCCTCAGAGTGACCTCCATTTACCTGTACTCTTTGTCGCCTCCCACTGAACCAATTTCTAACCCAACCAGTAACTTTAGGGTCCATCCCTAGGGTACACCACATCTAGGGCTCTCGCTCGGTCCAACTCTCTGGTCACCCAGTCAAAGAAATCAATCAGGTTTGTCTGACAAGACCTGACTCTGGTGAATCCATGCTGCCTCAGATCCTGTTATCTGCTTTACTCCAGAAACCTCACTATTTTACTTTTCAGCATCGTTTCCAATAATTTACTCACCACCAAAGTTAAACTAACCAGCCTATAGTTTTCAACCACATCCTTACTTCCGCTTTTGTGTAAAGGCACCACATGAGCCTCTCTCCAGTCCTTTGGCACCACTCCCGACTCCAACGAGGCATTGAAAAGGTCAGTCAGTGAAGCTGCTAGAATGTCCCCAAGTTCCCTCAGTATTATAGGGTGTATCCCATCCGGTCCTATCACTTTGTCTACTTTAAGTTTAGCTAGTTTCACACGAACACAGTCTTCTGAAAATTGTTCGAGATGTCCCTCATTTCTGTTCCTGTTTGTGGCTGTTTTCTGAGGTCCTGTTCCTGGTTCTTCATCTGTGAACACAGAACAGAAATATTTGTTAAGGAATTCCGCTTTATTCTCATCAGCTTCTACATATTCCTCCCCTTCACCCTTGAGTCTGACAATACCTCTTTTGCCCTTCCTCTTCTCACTAACGTATCTGAAAAATGTCTTATCTTCCCATTTTATTGCATTTGCTATTTCCTTCTCTTTTTGAATCTTTGCTTTCCTGACTACTTTGCTAGCTTCTCTAAATTTTTCCAGATATAGATGCCTGTTTTCCTCTCTCTGTGATCTCTTTTTTTTCATGAAGGCCTCCCTCTTTTTCTTCACCTTTTCAGCTACTTCTTTTGAAAGCCATAGCGGTCTCCTTTTCCTTTTAACCTTTATTTACCATTTTAACAAAAAGGTTGGTTGCCCTTAAAATATCCCCTTTCAGTTTTGCTCACTGCTTTTCTACATCCCCCAGCTGTTCCCATCCCACTAACGACTCTCTGAGGTATTGGCCCATCTTGGCAAAGTTAGTTTTCCTAAAGTCTAAGACCCTAACTTTTGAATGGATTCTAACAGCCCTAGTCCTAATACTGAACCACACCATCTGGTGATTACTGGACGTAAAAAGATCTCCCACTATAACATCAGAAACACTTGCACCATTGGTAAGCACTAAGTTCAGTATGGCCCCTTCACGTGTGGGGTCTGTTACCAATTGCCTGAATAGTTCTCCCTGTAGAGAATCCATGATCTCTTTATTTTTAGATGATACTGCAGTAGGAATGTGCCAATCAACATCTGGCACTATCAGTAGCACTTCCCCTTTCCTAGCAATGCTGTGTATGTCTTCAATTAACTCCCTGTCCACCTCTTCCTCTTGTGAGGGAGGTCTGTATATCACGCCAATACAAATAGATTTCTCTTTCTCTCTTTCTAGTTTAACCCACAATGCCTCCTCTCTCCCTTTTAAGCTCTGTAATTCCAAAGCTTTAATATTATTTTCTACATATAGTGCCACTCCTCTTCCCCTTCTTCCTACCCTGTCCTTTCTGAATAAAGTATAGCCTGGTATAGTTATATCCCAGTCATGGTTTTCTGTGAACCATGTTTCTGTAACTGGCACTAATTCCAAGTCGGCCACTCCCACCAAAGCTTCAACATCAGGGATCTTATTTCCCATGCTACGGGCATTTATACACACTGCTTTAAATATGTTACCCCTTATACTTATTCCCATAAATGTATTTAATGTTTCACTTACCTGGGGGCTTTCAATTATCTGGGGGCTTTCTTCACCCATCCCCAATGAATCTAGTTTAAAACCCTCTTCAGTAGATTAGCTGGTCTACTACTGAAGACGCGTCAACCTTTCTGGGACAGATGGATGCCATCTCTGCTCTACAACCCTTGGAACAGCATCCCATGGTCCAGGAAACCAAAATTCTCTTGATGACACCATCCACACAGCCATGCATTCATCTCCAGGATGCAAGCCTCTCTGCCTTGGCCTTTACCCTCAACATGGAGGATTGAAGAGAACACCACCTGTGCACCTATCTGCTTCACCCTCTGTCCCAGAGCCATGAAGTCACTTTTGATATGCTCAGAGGGATACCTGACAGTTTCATTTGTTCTGACATGGATTAGCAACATTGGATAATAGTCAGTGGGCTTGATGAGTCTCGGCAAACTCTCCGTAACATCTTGGATTTTGGCACCAGGCAGACAGCATACCTCTCTGGACATTAAGTCTGGTCGGCAGATGGATGTCTCAGTACCCCTCAGAAGAGAGTCACCAACCACCACTACCCTTCGCTTCCTTGTGGTCACAGATTCTGCAATTTTGGGGTACTTGAGCTCTGGTTCTTCCCTTTCTAGGGTTGCTTTCAGCTCCTCCACTTCCAGGGCTGCATAATGGTTCTTCAATTCAGGGGTTGGAGAAGTTGGATTGGTCATTCTGCAGGCCCTGGTGACTTGTGTCCAACCTTCGTCATTCTGTTGGCACCCATCTTCTCCTCTGCTGGAGAGCTTGGTTGCTGCAAGAAGCATCTCATCAATGTACTTCTCACTGTCTTGAATGCTCCTCAGCCTCGCCACCTCCTCTCTGAGTTCCTCCATTTGTTTCCTGAGAGCTTCAGCATGCAGGCACCCTGCACATGGAACCGGTCCTTCAACTGACGTTGGGACCTCTGTCTGGACAGAGGCAGAAGCTGTAATGGGAGCAACAGCTTTAACAATATGATTTTTCCCAGCCATTTTTCTGTTCGTGGAGCTTAGGTATCTGTTAAAGCAAAAGAGAGAGATCTACCAAAGTACCAGCCAGTTTCCCAGCTGTCCTTTTAGAGAAAAAATAGTTAAATCTATTTAATTATATTCAAAATGTGCTGTTCCAAGTCCCTGTGTTTTGTTAATTGGTGTGGTGCCCTATAAAGCAAGACTGCTCACTAGGGGTGGGTGGGAGTTGAGGGGTTGGGTAGGGAGGGAACTAACTCCTGATTAGGTATTGGTAACTCCCAAGAGCTGAGAAAGTTACTAAAGCAGAGTTTTAAACCTACCTCACTAAAGAAAATATTTCTCCTTTTAAACTAAAGCACCAAAAATAATGTAACTTTGTTTTAAAAATGTACCAAAACCCTTTTAAGAGCTCCCAGTCAGAGAGCTAGCAATTTAAAAAAACCAAAGCACAAATTCTTCACACACATGGCCGGGGCGCAGCATGGTAGGACAGTACAGAGGCACATACCACCAGCAGTGGGCCCAGATGCACATTGCACATCTGTCCACACTGACCACCTGTGGGTGTCAATTGCCCGGGGGGGGGGGAGGAGACAGCAGGCCACAGCTGGGCATGTGGGGAGGGGAACACAGCTGGCTGGGGTGGGCAAAGGGGAGGGCGTGCAGTGTGCACTGTGGGATGGCACACCTCTGTGGCCCAAAGCTGGGTTGCACAATGCATGTACGTGCCGCAAGGAGATGTGCCAGTTCCATTCCATGGCCACACCTGTGTAGACCTTTAACCGCCCTCCCTCTTCCCCCACAGCAGGTCTTAGGGAGTCCCCGGCAGTGATGGCACACCATGGGCACCAACCCGGCACCAGTACAGCTGTCCTGAGGTTCGGATCCCAGCAGTACCTCCAGCAGAGATGGGGAGGAGGAGTCCAGCGGCACTGCGATGTAAGACAGCATCACGGAGGGGGAGGGCAGTGAGGGGGCCACTGCACAGCAGTGGGATGGGGAGTCTGAGGAGAAGGAGGGATCAGACGGTCAGGGGTAGGATGGGGAGTTTGAGGAGGAAGAGGAATCAGAGGATTAGAGGCAGGGTGGGGAATCTGAGGAGGAGGAGGAGGTGGCAGCAGGACCAGAGCTGTCCCCTGTGGCCGGAGTAGAGGTGGGCCCAGAGGAGGTAGCAGGGGGGATGCAGGCCCCACCCTCTAAGCGCCCAAGATATGGTGGTGTGGGGCAGTGTATAGGCAACAGGCACCCAGTGGTGGAACCAGAGGAGGAACTGCCCCCCATCTGGGGCCGGCAGCCTAGAGCTATGCCTGTCCATGTCCCTACCATGCGCTGTGCCACACCAGGCCCCTCTGCTCCACCACCCACTCAGTCATCTGGTTACTGGGCCCTGGCTTCCCTGGTGGCAAAGGTGCGGCTCCTCGGGGAGGATGTGCGGGCAGCAGCACGGACAATCGGCGCACACCTGGATGTCCTCACTGCTGTAGTGACAGAGCACAGGCAAGGCCCCCCTGCAACATAAGCCATCTTCATGCCAGGGATTGCCCTGCAATGGGCTGTAATGGGGCAGACTGTGGGCCATGGACATGGGTGCAGAATGTCCCTTTTGCTGTGTGGATCTCTGTTGTTTTGTACTGCCATTTTTTTCTACTGTTGTTGCCAGCATTGTTGTACCTGTTACATGTTTCCCATTAAACTGTTCCCAGCTTGGAATCACAAGGTGTTGTCAGTTTTGTGAGGGCAGGGCTGTGTGTCTGCATTGGTGGAATAGGAGATGTGGGTGGGGGACCCAAGCTTATGGGCATGGGGTGTGTGCCCTGTGGGTCACATCTGTGTTCATGGGTATGGCACAGAGGCACCACATGCTCAGAATAGTGGTGGTTTCAGCTCTGCACAGGTAGCACCTCTGTGCCATACATGTGCAGAGCAGCTGCAGGTAGCACCTCTGTGCCATACCTGTGCAGAGCGACTGCAGCTAATACCTAGCATGGATAGCGTCTCTGTGCCATACCCATGCAGAACGAGTGGCACTGCATTAGCACTGAAAAGTGCGTGCGTCATCGCTGGGCAGCACAGGCATGGCACAGCAGTGTTACACATGCAGAACACCCCCTGCATTATGGTGGCACATGGTCAGAGTGTTGCCATGTGCCTGTTTTTATGCCGCGGTGGCCATGCCCGCATACTGTGCTATTTGCCCTACCTGGGTATTACCATCTGGGCATCCATGCACGCATATGTTGTCATTGCGCCGTGGTGTGCGGCCATGGCATCCTACAGCGAACAGCTCTCATGCAGATTTTCATAGCATCTGTGCTCAGGAACCTACAAGGGTACTGGATATGCCTTTGGATAGGGCATGGCATGGCTGCACGATGTATCCACATATGTGTGAAAGGGCTTACATGGGTAGCCTGACACCGCCACAGCGCCTGAGCTACACAATGGCAGAAACAGTGTCAAAAGTGCCAAAGTGAACCCGGAAGCTGAACCCTCCAAGACCTCGATGGCCCTGGGGCTCATCATGCAGCAAAACACTGCCCTCTTTATGGTAGAGGATGCCAGCTCACAGCTCTCTAGTCAAAAACAGCTACCAGAATGTTTGTCAGAGCTTTGAACCAAAAGAGGGCAGAGAAAACCACCAACCCCCCTCGCTGTAGCAGCTCCCTTTTAATCTAAATTTTTTAAAATTTATAGCTGAAAACAGCTTGAAAAACCATTTAAGAACCATCCAAAAGACAACTTAGCTCCATTGTAGCCACATTGCAGGTCTCCTAGTCTGTCTACAGTGTGATGGCACAAAAAAGTGACCTACATTTACCTGTTCCACTCTGGTCAAAAATCTATAGACCTCAGCCATCTCTTCCCCAGGTTGATGAGCCTCAACCTTTTTAACCTCTCCACAAAGGGATATTATGCCATCCGCAGTACCATCTGTGATGTTCGTTATGATCCCACAATAACAATGGTAGCACACAGTCCTGCTACTGCTGCGGAAAGGCAATGCGCCACATGGGGTGGTCCAAGTGTCCTGGCACCCTAGGCAGAGATCTAGGCTGCCCCCCCCCACCCCAGCTGCCACAGAACCCAGCTGTAGGGGAAAACGCCAATAGTGCCAGACCCTCTAGCTCCCCAGGCAGCTGCAACATGTAGGCACCCAGGGGACTACCACAGCAGTGGCTGTCATCTCCCCCAAGACATATCATTGGTAGTTGGTGATGGGGTACCTGCAGCAGCAGATGGTTGGGGAGGGAGCTATGTGGCTATCCATGTATGCCTCTTCCGTCCCCATCTGGACCATGTGCCCTAGGTACCTGCCAACTCGCATGTTGGATGGGTGGGGCTGCACACCACCAACACGGACAGCACATGGGTATGTCAGCATGGTGTGGGGGTGTTGGCAGAGGAGGCAGCAGCACTCGCCTGCAGCAGACCAAAGCCATGCCCTGATCCTGTGCACAGTGTGCATTGCAACATGTGCCAAGGTCTGTCTGATACGAAGTATGTCAGCCCCAGGGAGTGTTGCAACCATATGGCAGCACTGTGGCTCAATGCACACAATTAAGAACATAATATATGCTATACTGGGTCAGACCAAGGTCCATCAAGCCCAGTATCCTGTTTCCAACAGTGGCCAATCTAGGTCATACGTACCTAGCAGTTTCTCCAAAACACACAGGTTCCACAATGCTTTTATTGGGTCAAGCATTGTTATCCTGGGTCCCTTCTTAATAATGGTTTATGGACCTTTCCTCCAGGAACTTGTCCAAACCTTTTTTAAACCCAGCTACACTAACAGCCTTTATTACATCCTCCGGTAACAAATTCCAGAGTTTGATTGCACATTGAGTGAAAAAATATTTTCTTTTATTAGTCTTAAATAGTTTACCCTGTAGCTTCATTGCATGTCCCCTAGTCTTTCTATATTCTGATAACGTAAACAATCGATCTACGTTTACCCGTTCCACTCCGTTCATTAATTTATAGACTTCTATCATATCTCCCCTCAGCCGTCTCTTTTCCAGGTTAAAGAGCCCTAACCTTTTTAGCCTTTCTTCATAGGGGTATCCTTCCAACCCCTTTACCATTTTGCTGTGTATATGAGTAGAGGGTCACAGGCTTGGGACCTGGCTGTGGATTATGCATTGAATGTCCCTTTGGCTGAACTTTAGTCCACAGTGCAGGCATAGCACCAACATGTGCAACCCCCAATTAATGGGCCAGAAAGAGTAAAAACACCCATAAGCCACACAGACAAGCTCCACTATTCATAGCTGTGTGGAGAGTCAGGCTGATAGTGCCGGCACGCAACTAGCTCCTGCACAAGGAGCACACATTAACAATGCTTGAGCTGATATCAGGACCAAGGTGACAGGCAGGAGTGCCAACCAGCCCAATTTTTGCACAGCACATCATTATGATTGTGTTTGTGTGTGTACATCTATCAATTTAGCTGTGTCTTTCTACACCTCACTGAGCCTCACAGTGCCTAAGCTGTTTCCAGCCTTAGTCTGCAAATGTGTATGATGAGGAGCAAAGTATTGTGAGTATAGACTGAAACAGGGCAGATTGGCCAGGATGGGTCTGCATTGGAGGTAGGGCGAATGGCTGAGATGTCGTAGTGCCCGTCTGCCACATGTATGGCCTGGGTGGCCACAGCATGTCATGCTGGGAGGGCACTCTCACTCTGACCGAGCAGTGACCATGGCACAGCTATGCATCCACATAGTGCTGTATAGTGTCTGGTTCTAGTGTTGTAGGTGCACCTCCTGTCCTGGAGGCCAGATCACTGAACCAACTGCTGGGTGTCCATGGCTGCTCTGTGCACATGCAATGTGTACTGACCAGTGGACTGTCTGCAGTTGGTATGTGTGTGGTTGTAAAACCCAGTGGTGGACAGCAGGTGCAGTCTGAGTGTGCTTGCTGTGGGTGAATGATAGATCTAGGTGGTTTGGAGGTGAGGTGTTCTAGGCCAGCAGGACCCTGGTAATAATCTTGAGCAAGTCTAGATCTCTACCTGCGCCACACTACCACACATCTAGGTGGCGATGTCAGACAGGCAGGCAGAGAAGTGGGCCTGGAGTGACAGAGAAATATCAGGTGTAGAAAGAAAGATCTGAGAGTCATCAGCATAAAAATGATACTGAAATCCATGGGAGGAGATGAGAGAACCAAGGGACTGGGTGTAGAGAGAAAAAAAGGAGAGGGCCCAGGACAGACCCTTAGGATAGCAATAGAAGAGGAACCACCAGAACAAACCCTGAAAGAGCAATGGGAGAGATAAGAAGAGAATCAGGACAGTACAGAGCCCCTAAATCCAAGTGAGGACAATGTATCAAGGAGAAGGTGGAGTTCAACAGTGTCAAATGCAGCAGAAAGGTAAAGAAGGATGAGGATAGATTAAAGGCCCTTGGATTTAGCCAGGAATAAGTCGCTGGAGACTTTGGCAAGTGCCATCGCAGTAGAATGTAAGGGACAAAAGCCAGATTGAAGTAGATGCAGTAGGACTTCAGAGGACTGAACGCTCAAGAAGTTTAGAAATGAAGAGAAGAAGGGAGATGGGTCAATAATTACAAGGACAACTAGGGTCAAATAAAGTTTTCTTGAGGAGAGGTATCGCCACAGCATGCTTGAAGCTGCAGGTACAGTTGCAATGGAGAGTGAGATGTTGAGAATATGTGAGAGGGAAGGGATGACAGAGAAGAAAATGGAGTTAAAGAGACGGGTGGGGATAGGATCAGAAGAGCAAGTAGCAAGTTTAGAGGAAGAAAGAAGATGAGAGGTTTCCTCATCAGAGATCTTAGAAAAGGATGAAAGGGTAACAGAGATTGAAAGGGAAAGTTGGTAATGAGAAGGGGGAAAAGGGGATGAAGCTGATCTAGTGAGGAATTGGAGTGTAATCTTGTAGATTTTGTCATAGAAATAGTCAGCAAGGGTTTGGGCAGAAATAGAAGGAGAGGTAGAAAGGGGAGGTGCCTTGAGGAGAGAGTTAAGAGTTGAGAAGAGACGGTCAGTGGCAAGAGAGCTAGTCAGATGGACATAATAGTTGTGCTTGGTGAGTGCTAAGGCTGACTAGAAGGAGGTAAGCATGAATTTGAAGTGAAGAAAGACAGAAAGGGAGTGGGATTTGAGCCAAATGGGCTCAGCTAAGTGGGCACAGGAGCACAGAGAGTAGGTAGCTGAGGACAACCAGGGTTCAGATACGTATAGTGCATCTCACAGGATGTGGGATGGATGCAGCAAGAGAATCCAGAGCAGAGGAGAGCGCAGTATTATAGGAGACTATAGCCTCATCAACAGATTTAGAAGACAAGGTGGAAGAAAGGTGATGAGACAATAGTGGAGAGAGCCAATGGATCGATAACATGAAGATTCCTAAAAAGGTAGAAAGTGATCCCACCCAAGCCTACCTCCATACAACCATCACTCTCATCCCCAGCATTCACTCTTCTCTTACCATCCATCTCCCCATACACTTCCATGCTGTCTTCTCACTCAATTGTCCCCCTTCACAATCTTTCCCTCTTGCATACAGGCCTATCAATTCTCCCCTAATACTTATCACAGCAACCTTCTCAGCAGCCATGTAGCACAATACCACAGCATCAATGACACTCTCATATCAACAAAAAAAAATAATCACAGTCCACAGAATGTCCAGGTCAGTGCTCCTCATCTGCTGATGTGTATGGTTCCATAAACACCTTTGCAGCCTTCCTAGACTCTCATGGCCTAGATGCAATCTCTACAGTCTTGCCTCCATCCTGCCAGTTCCAACCTGAGATCTAGGCAAAGCTCTCCAGCTTCTTCCTTCTTGCAAAGTCTAAAACTCTTGCCATTATAGGTGAAATTGAGAACAAATGGGTAGAGCCACCAGTATCACACCCTTTCATCCCTCAACCTTGTTATAAGGGGTTTAAACTTCTAGTGCTGCTGTAGTGTTATAGGTACCAGATCTTGGTAAACTTCAATCTCATGTCCATCCCACTTAAAAGGGGAGTTTTTTTTCTTGCTGCCTATGCAGTTCTCTCCTTGTCCAAGAAGTGGTGAATGCTTCCCTCTGAAAGGTCTATCTATTTTACTTGTGGTAATCTAGGCGGTGTCAATACCATTTTCATCTGTAAATAACTGAGCATATATTGTCTGCACTACCAGCACACTGTCGACGTATTCTGGCTGCTGAGGTATTCCACAGAACCTGAGATTACATTTTCTGGTCCTCTTCTCTAAATCTTCCATCTTATCAGCCAACTGTTTTTGTGCCTACTGAAGTGCAGGCATCTTCTTGATTATCTCCCCAAATTCTCAGCCTGCTCTCCAGTATGGGCCTCTACCTTCTCCACTCTTCCCTCGAGGACAGCCAGATCTGCTATTAAAATCAGGCCATGGGCCTGAACATAAGCCTTTGTAGATAAAATCTTACAAATCAAAGGCTTTCTTTTTTTCAGCCATCTACTGCCAAGTTACAGGGGAACAAGATCACTGTGTTTCCGACCTGATTCACTGGTATTGGGGACCGCTAATCTCTGTAACTGCTAGAGTGTGTTTGGCACTCATTAAAAGAAATTAACAATAGGCCCACTAGCCACCCAGTAATCCTCAGTATAACCCAAAGGTAAAGCAAGGAAACATTAAGAAGATACCAAAGAATTCCCCTTCAAAAAAACTAACAAATGCTCAACTTCTCCAAATATATACCGCTTCCCTTGATACAGCACATGGCAATTACAGGGAACTTCAGGAAAAATTTAGCCCCCAGAGCCACCACCTTTGGACGGACCTCCAAAAAAGCTTTCCGTCTCAATTGGGTGGCTCTGGAGACATCGGGGAAAAATTGAATAGAATGGCCACAAAATTTCTCATATTTTTTCTTAAAATAAGCCCTAAAAATTTTTTGCTTGTCCAAATCAGAGACTAAAGAAACCAAAAGAGTCGCTCTAGTAGGTATCTCATCCTGAGATGACTCTAAAAAGGCAGATAAATCCATCAAAGGAGAGGGTCTCCTACTACCCTGTATTTCCTCAACCTTATCAGTATCTCTATTTGGATCCCTCACCGGTAAATAATATATACTCGAGATCCCTATAGAGTCAACATCAGACAAAAGCAATACATCTTTCAAATACTTTTTTAACAAAATAACTGGGTCTAAGTAATGAGTACAGGGAAAATTTAAGAAACGCAGATTCTTAGCACGCTAGGAGTTTTCCAAACTTTCATCCTGACGACGTAGTAAAGTAACATCTTTCACTAAAGTTCCCAAAACCCCTTGGGTGGAGGAATCCTGCGTTTCACATACTACTACTCTGTTTTCCAAGTTAACCAATTTAGCCTCCTGATCTGACAATTTATTAACCGTTTCTTTAGAAAAAATAGAGAGTTTTTTCAATGAATTATCAAAAATCAACTCAATGCGAGATAACATAGTCCAGACGTCCTTATTATTTATTATTTTATTATTTATTTTTATTTATTACAATTTCTTATATACCGCACTATTGTCAGCGCGGTTTACATACAACAAAATGAGCATAACAAACTGTTTGGCTTCACATAGAACAGGAGTAACAACTTGGATAACATGTTTTGCTTTACAGAGAACAGGAGTAACAACTTGGATAACGCGGGGGATGCAAACTGAACTACTTACATATGTACAATGAGATTGATTGCTGAGAATTTAGGGTGTTACATGTGTACAGTAGGGTTGAGATGTTATCTTGAGGAGGTAAGAGGAGAGGCAATTAGGTAGGGGTTAGGTTAATCTGGTAGTACTGTGTAAATAAGTGGAATTTGAGAGCCTTTCTGAATTGTGTTAGGTCAGTAATTGCACGGATGCCTGGTGGTAATGCGTTCCAACATTTTGGGGCATAGATACTGAATGCCCTGTTAGATGTTGCGGTTGTGTACTTTGTTGAAGCCTTTGGGATTAGTAGTGCATTTGTAGATAGGGATCTCCTTGTTCTGTTGGGAGGAATGGGTTGGATGATATCGGTTAATGAAGGGGAGGTGATGCCATGGATGGATTTGAAAGTGAGTAACAAAGATTTGAATATAAGCCTTCCTTGAATGGGGAGCCAATGCAGCTGTATTAGGATAGGCGTTATATGGTTGCATCTTGCTGCTCCCACTAAGACTCTGGCTGCGGCATTCATGGCAAGTTGCAACGGGTTGAGTGTTGATTGAGGGAGACCTTGAAGAATAGCGTTGGCGAAGTCAAAGTGTGGTAAGATCAGGGATTGGTATATTGTCCGGAAGTCTTCAGGGTTTAGAAGGGATTGCAGGTGTCTAAGGGACCGGATTTTGAAATAAATGGCTCTGACTATGTTGGATATATGGGTTTTCATATCTAAATGTTGATCGATGTTGATCGATGTTGATCGATGTTGATCGTCCTTAAGGGAAACATCATCCGGGGGAACCGGCATCTCAACGGGCTCAGGAAAAACCACAACCGCTGGAAGTGGAGGAGGCAAGTCAGGAAGTGGAGAGTCCAATCGTAAAAACGATGACAATACAGGTTTCTCCACCTCAAGCTGAACTTGCCCAGATAGAGAGGGGATTTCGAAGACAGTACCTTTGGGTGGAACCAGTGAGGATGAAATAATCTCTTGCGGGGACATCAAAGAAGAAGGAGTACTCACGGAAGAGACATCAACCGGATCATTGGCCACTTCAAGGGCAGCAGATATTATCCCTCCGGATCGTATATGAGCATCCATCGGGCCTGTGACTTTCACGGCTTTCGACTGGGTCAGAGGGGGCCTCTTCTTCCGTTGTTAATTTCTTTTAATGAGTGCCTCCTAGATGTGTTCTTAATGACATTATGATTGAATTATGTGATTTGTATAGTATTGTGGGAATGCCTGTATTTGGTTTTTTATTCAATTTTCTTTTCTGATATTGTATATTTTGCTTTTATTATATGTAAACTGATAAAGAGTAAATAAAAAAAAATAAAAAAAAAGAGTGTGTTTGGCATTCAGTCATTGACCATGTCCCCCAGTGTCATTAACTTGTTCCGGCAAGTGCATGGCCTTAGCTGCTAAAGACAAAAGTCCAGAAAATATTATTTCAGAAGTCTTCTAGGTTAGCCAGATGAACTTTAGCAGATCTGAGATGGGTAGCAAGTAGAAAGTAGTGGTTTCTTTCTAGCTATTCTCACTTGAACTCCAGTACCTTTCAATTTTTTCCTGATGGTTAATGTATCAACTAGGGATGTGCACTAGCAAGAGAAATTTGGTTAGTTTTTGTTTTCTTCATGTTGTTCATGACAAACCAATAGCGGTCAAGGATGAAGTTAAGTACTTGGGTATCACAATGGACAGAGCCCTAAACATGAAATCTCACATAGCCAAAACTACAAACAAGGCCTATCTATGTTTAAGGACCATCAGAAAGCTCAAACCAAAACTCCAACAAGACCTCTTCTGCACAGTGTGCCAAGCACTCATCACATTTTTATTTATTTATTTATTTATTTAACTGGTTTTAATATACTGATTTTCTACGAGGCAAAACAGTTTACATGGAACAGAACAAAATGGTTTACAAGGAACAAACTGAGAATGTAAAACAGGCAACTTTAGAACAGCAATAACTAACTTATAAACATTGTTTAATATGGGGAGGGGAAGTAATACTGGAAAGGTATAAAATAGAATCTGTAGTACAGAATACTGGGGAATAGGGAGGGATTAAAAATAGGTCAAGAGACATAAGGAGGTGAGAGGTAAAGAGTGCTTCCAATAATGCACACAAAATTGACTGAGTGCACACTAGCTGCCAAATTAAGGCACACTAAGGGGCATGTTTACTAAAAACCGCTAATTTGCGCGCCGCAAAATAGCGCACTAAAAGCGGTACTTAAGAGCACTTAAACGCCCCGCAATCGTGCGTGTCACCCCCGCACAGGTGCGCAGCACAATAACGGGCCCCGCACAAGTACGGGCCCGCAAATGTCCGATAGAGGCGTGGAACGGCTAACGGAGGGCGGAGGAAGGTTCCTGAGGGGCGGAGAGACGGGTTTAATGGGCGGGGAAGGGGAGGGGAGAGGCTCCCCACACATTATCGGGGCCGAATCCCAAAGCAAAACTACCGCGAGTGAAACACTCGCGGTAGAGGGCATTTAAAGGGAAGAGAAACCATTTCCGTCAGCAATGTACAGCAAAATCGGGGAAACCTGCAAAACGTAAGTAGTATGATACATGTGCATAGCACAAAAGTGAAAATAAAAATAGAAAGTGACCACAACAAAAATATCACAAATAGTAATGCAGCTGGGGAACAGTTATAGTAATGGGCAAATATAGAAAACACACCCAGGAAAGCTCCAGAAAGAGTGTTTGCTATGGTTGCCCATTAATATCACTTTTGCCCAGCGTGGTGATATATTGTCCCCCAGTGTCTGTGGTCATTTCCGGGGTTTATGTGCACGTTTGTCACCAGACAGAGTGCATGTGCCCACAGTAAAAATGCGTAGAGCAGGGTTTGTGACTCCATCCTGCCAGGTATACTACCTCCAGGGGCTGTATTGTCTCTGTGGCCATAGTGTGGTGCAGCGGACAGAGCCAGTACCTCTAGGACCAGAGGGTCAGAGGTTCAAATCCCAGCTGGGGCACATGCCAGCCCAGCCCCTATATTTTACCCACCACCAAACAAAGATAGCGCAGACAACCCTGTATTGCAGGGAACATAAACATGGGGAAAACACCCATATTTTACACAACACTGCAAAACACACAACAACAATGGGCATTACCTACAGCCAAATCCCCCAAATGCAGTCCCGTACTGCCACATTGCAATCTGGTCATCTGCTGTTTCTGAGAGCAGCTCATGCCAGCATGTTGGCGGACGAGTACATGTGGTGCAGGGGGCAGTGGCTGCTAGCCACAGAAGACAGAGGCCTAGCCATGTGCAGACAGGCCCTGCTGGATCCACAGTCATGGATGTTCCAGGGAAACCAGCCAATCTGTGGCTACACGGTGGTGCAGTGCACACAGACAGTGCATGCAAGAACAGAAAGTCACAGGTTCAAAGCCCAGCTGGGGATTCCACCAATCCTAGCCACATATTTTTCCCACACCTACACAGTGATAGTAAGGACACACCTTTTGTGTCGAGGACATATGCAATGGTAATACGTCTATCTTTTACCCCACTGAGCACAGACACCATGAACAGGGGCAGTACCTAGAGCAGACTCTCCCAAATGCATTCCTGGTGTGCCACACACCAGTCAGGTTCCATGCTGCCACTCATACAAATGCCTGTGCTGTATATCTATGCACCACCCCCATGGCATGTAGATATAGCTCATGCATATTCATGAGGGACAGCAGGAAAACACGAACAGTGTGATGCAGACCTGGACTGGGGTTGGGAATCTCTGCCGTAAAGCAGCAGCCAACAGGGGCAGACACACCCACACCCACACCCACAGGCCCCATTGGCCAATGTCTCCTGGAGAGGCAGAACAGTGGACCCTGCGTGCATCTCCCAATACTAGCACCTGCATACCTTAGCAATGTCACCCTACACCTGAGGTATACGGTACACAGCTCTGAGACGTTTGCTAGGAGTACTGGCAGATAGATATCCATTCATTACGCACATACTGCTAGTTGACCCCATCAGAACAATCTGTTAGGTGTTTGCGGGGCGTGCTCCAGGACTGGCCTCCGATGGTGTTTACCACCCTGGAGAGTGACCCCCAGCAGTACCGCGTACCATATCCATGCCTTGCCGTGCCTAGGACAGGTTTGGCGGCCAAGGCTAATTACCTCCTCAATAGTAGCACCATGCTGGCATAGGTGTGGAAGTGTGTGTCTGTCTATACCAGGGGTGGGCAAACCTGGTCCTGGAGGGCCGCAGACCAGTCAGGTTTTCGGGATATCCCTAATGAGCATGCATGAGATATATATGCATTAGAGATATCCTGCCAACCTGACTGGTTTGTGGCCCTCCAGGGCTGGATTTGGAGACCCCTGCCTTACACCTCTGTCATTTAAGATTGTGAGTGGACAAGGTGCAGATGTCCAAGACATCAAAAAGGTTAGATAGAATTTGTCACAGTCCTCCTCCCTTCTCACCACCACCAAAAAATTGTCTATTAGACAACTTTTTGGTGGTGGTGAGAATCGAGGAGAAATATGACACATTCTATATACCCTTTCGATGTCTAGGACATCTGCACCTTGTCCACTCACAATCTTAAATGACAGAGGTGTAAGGCAGGGGTCTCCAAATCCAGCCCTGGAGGGCCACAAACCAGTCAGGTTGGCAGGATATCTCTAATGCATATATATCTCATGCATGCTCATTAGGGATATCCCGAAAACCTGACTGGTCTGCGGCCCTCCAGGACCGGAGGTGCCCACCCCTGGTCTATACAGTGGGTGCTGGCTGCAAGCCCCTTCCACAGCCCACACTGCCAGCACTGTTGCCAGTATTGGCCTGCTAATGTGCATAATGAGTAGCAAGGGACCATGGGTATATCTCAGACAGGGTGGGCTGACCAGGATGCAGCTGCACAGGGCATAGGGCACTGGCAGGGACATGGTAGTGCCTGGCCACCACCTACAGAGACAGGGGGACCTCTGTATGTGCTGCTGGGGGATCACTCTCACCCTGAGTGTGCAGTGATGGCAGCATGGCTAGGCACACCCATAGTGCTGTATTGTGTTTCTCTCATGTGATATATATGGGTTTCTGGTTGGGGCCTTTTCAGTGACTTATGTGCTGCCACCCCAGTTGTGGGTGCATGCATTTCCATCAGGACCAACCAGTAGACTGAGCACAGATGGTATGTGTCTTGATGGAGTGCCTTGCAGGGTGCAGTGGCTGATGGTTTGCTGCAGGTGAATATTAGATAGTGGTGGGGGGTGCATCTTATGAATATCCAAGCTTAGTGTCTGTCTGATATTGTGTTATGGATGTGTGTGGAGCTGCTTGGACTGCCGGGGGGGGGGGGGGGGGGAGGGAGGAAAAGGGTGTTTACTTCCCCAGCAGGACTGTGGTTGATGGTTGACTCTGCTGCCATTGGTGCAGGGGGTGGGGGTTCCACTAACTGTGGCAGACAGCAATCTCCAAGATGTTTATGCAGCACCTGCCTATTTCACAGGTTATTGCTGCTTTGGAGCTCTGGCATGGCCGCATTCAGCCATGCAAGGTGTTGTGCACCTGGTCCTGGGCGCATCATCACACACTCAGGGTGGGCATAGTAACCGCACAATGTGATGGTGTTTAGCTACTCTTTGCCGTTTGTCCACCCACTCAGGGCACCCTACCAGGCCGAGGTGCTGTGTGGGTGCACAAGGACACCTCCCCCTACCAGGCCGGGTAGCTTTAGGGGTGCAGTTCTCATCTTGTGTGCATCTGTGGACAGCTGATTTGCATGTGCAGTGCATCATGGGTACGGGTGGCCTAACCCTATCCTGTTTACACCAGCAGACTGTCTGTGATGTGACGTGCAGGCTATCTGCAGCCAGGCAGGAGCTTGCTTACAGCTATAGAGGTGTAGCCCAATGGTTACGCCACTGCCTGTGCAGCCAGAGGTCATGGGTTCATACCCACAGTGGAGTTCTGTGATAGGGTTTTCCAAAGCATTTTTTACATTTACTGTACATATGTTGATGCCTGCAATAACACCCTCAGCGTACTGTACCCATAAGGTGCCTCTGAGGGTGCAGTATTGGGCACCCTATAGGGCACTTTATGGTTGGCAGCCATATAGGGTGCACTATACATTATCCTGTGTCGCAACATACATGCTGCCCTATAGGGGACATTCTAGGGTGCCTTGGCGGACGGTGCACTGTAACATGTGCCTTATGGTCCGCCTTATGTTAACATGCTGTGAGAGTGCGTTTGCTAGTAGTTATCACAAAATAGAATTAAAAAGCCTCCTAAAGCACTCCACAACATAAAATATACTGCCTCAGCTAGCCTTTTTCAATGGGCATTGTGAGGGATTGAACCCCTGGTCCCTGCACCATTGGTTAGTGTCTTAACCATTGTGCTGTGGGTGTGTTCCTTTGCTTTAGCATCAGTGCGCCGCCTTGTGGCCATCAGCGCGCTGCATCCTGCTGCCCACAATTAACAGTGCACCGCATCCTGCTGCCCACAATGAACAGTGCGCTGCCTTATGCCGCCCCACAATGAACAGTGCTCCGCCTTATGCCGCCCCAAAATGAACAGTGCGCCGCCTTATGCCGCCCCAAAATTATTTTGCCTCCTGACACACATTTCCACATTCAAGGTAGGAAATTGAACTCATGGCCCCTGCACCATTGGTTATTGTCTTCACTGTTGTGCTACAGCTCTGTTCCTATATGTGCCCAGCTGCGCCCCACTTAGCCTTCCCACGCGCTAATGTGGGCCCCACACATTAACGCGACGCGCACACATACGGTCTTGTTTTTTTCCTTTTTCGGCCTGAACCGCCCACTCCTTATATGGCACAGGCACACTACCGCGGCCCTGCACATTAGGAATGTTTAGTAAACATGCCCCTAAGTCATTTAATGCTTATTAAAATAATTTAATCTGCACTAAAATGTTTAGGGTGCACTGAAAACCAAATGCACACTAATGAATGCAGACCCCTAGCATGAACCCTCACATCAGACATAGTGAGAGAGGCATGTAGATCTTTAAATGATAATCTTGGGATCTTTACGACTTTGTGGTTGATTTTCTGGTTTGTTGTCGAGATGATCTTGGCATGACAATCGCCCCTGGGTACAATTACAACAGTTTTCAACTTCTTCCATTTGTAAACTATGGAGGTTATTTTAGAAGCTCTATTCTTACTTTGGACACCTGAAAAGAGGCATTCAGATGCAAAAATTATAGAGATGGGGCCTGGACTCATTTTAGAAAGCTGGATATATAGACATCCCCAGTGCGAGGACATCCATGTGGCAAAGGGGTGTGGTGTGGCCTGAGCAGTGCAACAGAGATTTATTTATTTTGCTGTATTTATATCCCGCTTTTCACCAGGTCAAAGTGGGGATACATTTAACATGAGGGGATATGAGACACACACACTAATACATACAGGGAACATGGGCATTGGAGGGTTAAGTGGCTTGTCCAAGACCACAAGGAGTGCCTATAGGACTAGAAATCCCAATCCCTCCAGCCTGAGATTGTTGTCCCCAGGTGGGACTTGAACCCATGACCCTCTGGCCTGAAGTACCTTGTCCTAACCACTAGACCACACCTCCTTCTGGACATCATAATGGACAAGATGGACATCATGGTGTGATTTCAGAATGGCACAAGCATTCTGGCGGGCTGTTGACACATTCATGTCTCCATGGAGGAATGGCCATGTGGTTAGGGCAACAACCTGGGGCCAGAAAGACTAAGGGGCATGTTTACTAAACATTCCAAACGTGCGGGGCCGCGGTAGTGTGCGTGTGCCATATAAGGAGTGGGCGGTTCAGGCAGAAAGAAGAAAAAAACCTGACCGTACGTGTGCGCGTAGCGCTAATTTGCGGGGCCCACATTAGCGCGTGGGAAGGCTAAGTGGGACGCTGCTGAGCACATATCAGAACAGAGCTGTAGCACAACAGTGAACACACTAACCAATGGTGCAGGGGCCACAGGTTCAATCCCCCATTGTGCTCAACAAAATGGCCAGCTGAGGCAACACCTTGAATGTGTAAAAGTGGTTCAGGAGGCAAAGTACTTTTGGACGGCATAAGGCGGCACACTGTTCGTTTTGTACGGCATAAGGCGGCGCACTGTACTATCTGGGCAGCACAAGGCGGCGCACTGTTCTTTTTGGGCGGCACAAGGCGGCGCACTGTTCATTTTGGGCGGCACAAGGCGGCGCACTAATTGTGGGCAGCAGGAGGTGGCGCGCTGATGGGCATAAGGCGGCGCGCTGATACCAAAGCAAAGGAACACAGCCACAGCACAATGGTTAAGACACTGACCAATGGTGCAGGGACCAGGGGTTCGATCCCTCACAATGCCCAGTGAAAAAGGCTAGCTGAGGCAGTATGTTATATGTTGTGGAGTGCTGTAGGAGGCTTTTTAATTTTATTTTGTGATAACTACTAGCAAACGCACTCTCACAGCATATTAATATAAGGCGGCCCATAAGGCACATGTTACAGTGCACCGTCCCCAAGGCACCCTAGAATGTCCCCTATAGGGCAGCATGTATGTTGCGACACAGGATAATGTATAGTGCACCCTATATGGCTGGCAACCGTAACGTGCCCTATAGGGCGACCCATAAAGCACCCTCAGAGGCACCTTATGGGTACAGTACGCTGAGGGTGGTATTGCTGGCAGCAACATATGTACAGTAAATTAAAATAAATCTGTGGACACCCATATCACATAACTCCACTGTGGGTTTGAACCCATGACATCTGGCTGCACAGGCAGTGACGTAACCATTGGGCTACAGCTGTAAACAGCCCCTGGCTGGCTGCAGACAGCCTGTACGTCACCTCACTGACAGTCTGCTGTTGTGAACCACCCGTACCCATGATGCACTGCACATGCAAATCAGCTGTCCACGATTGAACACAGGATGGGAAATGCACCTCTAAAGCAGTGTTTCCCAACCCAGTCCTATGGGGCACACCGGCCAGTCAGGTTTTCGGGATATCCCTAATGACTATGCATGAGATATATATGCATTAGAGATATCCTGCCAACCTGACTGGTTTGTGGTCCTCCAGGGCTGGATTTGGAGACCCCTGCCTAACACCTCTGTCATCTAAGATTGTGAGTGGGCAAGGTGCAGATGTCCTAGACATCGAAAGGGTATATAGAATGTGACACATTCCTCCTCGATTCTCACCACCACCAAAAAGTTGTCTAATAGACAATATTTTGGTGGTGGTGAGAAGTGAGGAGGAATGTGACACATTCTATATACCTTTTTGATGTCTTGGACATCTGCACCTTGCCCACTCACAATCTTAGATGACAGAGGTGTTAGGCAGGGGTCTCCAAATCCAGCCCTGGAGGACCACAAACCAGTCAGGTTGGCAGGATATCTCTAATGCATATATATCTCATGCATAGTCATTAGGGATATCCCGAAAACCTGACTGGCCGGTGTGCCCCATAGGACTGGGTTGGGAAACACTGCTCTAAAGCTCCCCGGACTGGTAGGGGGAAGTGTCCATGTGCACCCACACAGCACCTCGGCCTGGTAGGGTGTCCTGAGTGGGTGGACAAATGGCAAAGAGTAGCTAAACACCATCACATTGTGCGGTTACTGTGCTCACCCTGAGTGTGAGATGTTGCGCCCAGGACCAGGTCCACAACACCAGCCATGTCAGAGCTCCAAAGCAGCAATAACCTGTGGAATAGGTAGGTGCTGCATAAACATTTTGGAGATCTCTGTCTGGCTCAGTTAGTGGGGACCCCCAGGTGGATAAAACAGGGCTTCCCCTCAACAGATCCCCACCCCAATGGCAGTAGAGTGGACCATCAACCACAGTCCTGCTAGGGAACAGACACCCTACAGGGCAGTCCAAGCAGCTCCGCACACTTCCATATCAGACAGACATTAGGCCTGGATATTCAAAGATGCACCCCACCACTATCTGATATTCACCTGCAGCAAGCCATCAGCCACTGCACCCTGCAAGGCACTCCATCACAACACATATCAGCTGTGAACAGTCTGCTGGCTGGTCCTGATGGACATGCATGCACCCACAACTGGGGTGGCAGCACACACAGACAGATAAGTCCATGAAGAGGCCCCCACAGGACACCCATACATATCACATGGGAGAATCACAATATAGCACTATGGGGGTGCCTAGCCATGCTGCCGTCACTGCACACTCAGGGTGAGAGTGATCCCCCAGCAGCACATACAGAGGTCACCCTGTCTGTGTAGGTGGTGGCCGGGCACTACCATGCCCCTGCCAGTGCCCTATGCCCTGTGCAGCTGCATCCTGGTCAGTCCACTCTGTCTGAGATATACCCATGGTCCCTTGCTACTCATTATGCACATTGGCAGGCCAATACTGGCAACAGTGTTGGCAGTGTGGGCTGTGGAAGGGGCATGCAGCCAACACCCACTGTATAGACAGACACACAATTCCACACCTATGCCATCATGGTGCTACTATTGAGGAGGTAATTAGCCTTGCCCACCAAACCGGTGCTGGGCACGGCAAGTCATGGATATGCTACGCAGTACTGCTGGGGGTCACTCCCCAGGGTGGTAAACACCGTCAGAGGCAAGGGCTGGAGCACGCACCGCAAACACCAAACAGATTTTTCGGATGGGGTCAACTAGCAGTATGTGCGTAACGTATGGATATCTATCTGCCAGTACTCCTAGCAAGCGTCTCAGAGCTGTGTACCGTATACCTCAGGTGTAGGGTTACATTGCTAGGGTATGCAGGTGCTAGTATTGGGAGATGCACGCAGGGTCCAATGTTCTGCCTCTCCAGGAGACATTGGCCAATGGGGCCTGCGGGTGTGGGTGTGGGTGTGTCTGCCACTGTTGGCTGCTGCTTTACGGCAGAGATTCCCAACTCCAGTCCAGGTTTGCATCACACTGATCGGGTTTACCTGCTGTTCCTCATGAATATGTATGAGCTACATCTACATGCCATGGGGGTGGTGCATAGATATATAGCACAGGCATTTGTATGAGTGGCAGCATGGACCCTGACTGGTGTGTGGCCCACCAGGACTGCATTTGGGAGATTCTGCTCTAGGCACCACCTTGTAGCCACAGATTGGCTGGATTCCCTGGAACGTCCATGCCTGTGGATCCGGCAGGGCCTGTGTGTTGCAGTGGACTGTGCCAGCCTGCACATGGCTTGGCCTCTGTCCTCTGTGGCTAGCTGCCACTGCCCCCTGCACCACATGTACTCGTGCGCCAACATGCTGGCATAAGCTTCTCTCAGAAAAAGCAGATGACCTGATTGCAATGTGGCAGTACGGGACTGCATTTGGGGGACTTGGCTGTAGGTATGCCCATTGTTGTGGTGTGTGTGCGGTGTTGGGTAACATATGGGTGTTCCCCCCATGCTTATGTTCCCTGCAATACAGAGGTGTCTGCTCTATCTTTGTTTAGTGGTGGGTAAAATATATGGACTGGGCTGGCAAGTGCCCCAGCTGGGATTTGAACCTCTGGCCTTCTAGTCCTAGAGGTCATGGCTATGTCCTCTGCACCACACTATGGCCACAGAGACAGTGCAGCCCCCGGAGGTAGTAAACCTGGCAGGATGGAGTCACAAACCCTGCTGTATGCATTTTTACTGTGGGCTCCTTCACCCTGTGTGGTGACAAACGTGCAAATAAAACCCGGGAATGACCACAGAACATAGGGGTAAAACATATACCCAAGCTGGGCAACAGTGATATTAATGGGCAACCCTAGATAACACTCCCAGGACAGCTCCAGAAAAAGGGAAATGTTTTTTGGACGAGTCTCCGCTCCGTACACCTTTCCATAAATCATTTCTTTTTTTTTTTTAGCTTTCCTGGGTGTGTTATCTAGTTTTGCCCATCACTATAACTGTTCCCCAACTGAATTACTATTTTTCATATTTTTGTGGTGGTCATTTTCTATTTATAATTGCACTTTTGTGCTGTGCACATGTATCACACTGCTCACGTTTTGCAGGTTTCCCAGGTTTTGCTGTACATTGCTGACGGAAATGGTTTCTCTTCCCTTTAAATGCATTCTAACGCGAGTGATTCACTCGCGCTATTTTTTTTTGGAAATTCAGCCCCGATAATGTGCGGAGCGCCTCTCCCCTCCCCTTCCCCACCCATTAACCCCTTCTCTCCGCCCCTCCAGGGCCTTCCTCCGCCCTCCGTTAGCCTTTCCACACCTCTATCGGACATTTGCGGGCACGTACTTGTGCGGCACCCGTTACTGTGACGCGCAAGTGTGCGGGGCTTCATCGCACGTTTGCGGGGCGTTTAAGCGCTCTTAAGTACCGCTTTTAGTGCGCTATTTTGCGGTGCGCTAATTAGCGGTTTTTAGTAAACATGCCCCTAAGGCTTCAAATACCACTGGCACTCCTTGTGACCTTGGACAAGTCACTTAACCCTCCATTGCCTCAGCTACAAATTTAGTTTGTGAGCCCTTTGGGGACAGAGAAATGCATGCTGTAGTTGAATGTAACTTGTTGTGATCTTCTCCTGGAAAGTCATGAGTTAAATATTAATAATATATTTTTAAAAATATATGTATACCTGCTCCTGACCATGAATAATGTGTAAAAAAGTGCTTGTTTCATGGCAGCAACACTTGGAGGGGAAAGCGTGAAATGTGTTCTCATCATCACAGTTAAAGTTTTTAAATCAAAGACATATGCATGTTAATTAATAGTCCAAACATATTATTGGCCCGCCGCCACATGCCTGCTTATCTGAAATGGCTGGCAGGGATGTCCAAGTACCCATTTATACAGCCATGCAATTCAGGGACATCCATAATTCTGAAATAGCCTACAAATATGCACATACCCAGCCTTGCTATCTGCATAGACCTGTGGCCAGAACTGGTTACTGGGACGTTCATCTTTCATGGCGGAGACAGTGAGATTTTGGAAGGCACTAACACATGCCTTCCTTCACTGTTGCCACTCCCACGGATTTTTGGACGGGGTGCTTTGGATATCCCAGATTCCTCCTAGATGTCCCTTTTAAAATCCTACCTTATCTGCTTAATAATAGATAGATGATGCCTCAAATGTTTAGAAATGGTCTTGTAACCCTGTCCAGACAGATGAACCTCAACTATTTTTTTTTTGTAAGTCCTCTGAAATGTCTTTTCATAATGGCATGAAATGTTCCCAGTAACCTTTAAGATGAAACCAATTTCAAAAACATTTGGACCCATGTAGAGAAAATGACATCTAAACTCAGTTGTACGGATTTATTCAGTAGGGCGGCTTGGTTCTAACCTACTAGTTAAGCACCTGCTGGTAATTAGCTAATTAACTATGCAAAGGAAACACTGATTCTGAGTTAGACTTATTGTTCCTACTTTTTACATTTTTGCCCTTATATGGCAACTTGAACTCTAGTGGTAGTACTGCTAGACCACTGTGATTTCGTTAGGCAGGACCATATGGGGTCTATGGGGGAGGTGGAGGTGTTAGATTGGGGGGCTCTTTGGAGGGTGACTTTGGTGGGGTGGTGGATCTTGATTGGAGAGGAAGGGGAATTCTGTGGAAATTAACCTGGCACTGGCCTTTTTAAGATGGTAGCCAGGAGAATCAGGCCATATGTTAGAGACTCCATTCTTCTGGCCAGGGAAAATAATGCCAGCTTTGAGTTGGAGTTATTTGTCCCTGGAATAACACAGCCTGTGAAGTTTAATGCAAGCTTCATTATTTGATTTACACAATAATGAAGTGTTTAGCACGTATTTGCATGCTTTGCATATCATTATTATAGAATGTGTGTTAGGGTAAAATAATGTATTATGGTAAAGTTACACACAATTTTTGTTTTTTAACACCTGTTAAGAGGCACAATTTATGCACATTAGTAACTACCTGCCTTAATTACTTACCTTTCCAAATCAAAGGTGAGTTACAAAACAGGTCTAATTTATTTGCCTCTTAGTGGACTTACAATGTAAGCTGTATCTGATGCAATAAGAGTGAAGTGACTTGATCATGGTCACAAGAGGTGTTTGTGGGAGCCAAATGTGGAGACTCATTGTGCTGCCTTATTTGCATAAATGTTTGCATATCCCCTGGGCCTCATTTCTATAAATCTAATTTATTTTATTTTAAAATGCATATGCTACCCATCTAAAACTTTAAGTGGCTTTCAAGCCTCTTTTTTATCCTAAAAATGACTTAGGGGCATGTTTACTAAACATTAATGTGTGTTGAGTGCCACTGTCTCCATAGAAATAAGTATGTGTTGCTGCACTTAGCACACATTCAAATTTGTGAATGCATGTTAACCTTTAGTAAACATACCTCTTAATGAGTAGCTCAAAACCATTTGCATGTACAGTGAGGATAAAGAAAGACTACCATATTTCTGCATTACTATCCTCCAGTGCCAACTGCCAGGTGTATTACTACAAAACCCTGCTCATTCAGAACCCATAGCAAACCCGCCATATCATAACAGCACTACCAGGACTCACACAGCACCAAACCCTACTTATCAAAAGGTAGCGCTACAAATATTAAACCAATACATCTCCTACTGGGAAAAGAGATCAAGTGGATCTGCTACACAGAAACTATACAAACAGAATAACACAGTTCTGTCATACATGCAAACCGGACAATCACCAAATACAGAAAAAGGGATCACAATTTAGAAATATGAAGACAATAACTGAACTGGGAACCCCAAAAGTCAAACTCTGAATACACCACAATACTGGAAAATAAAACTATGAAATTAATTTCCTCTTGTACTAAACAAAGTGCAAAGACATCAACGATGCACATTTCCCAGAGCTGACATATTCTAGTTAATAAATTCAAAATAAAATACATTTTTATCTACCTTTTGTTGTTTGAACATTTTATTTTTCATTCACAATTGCCGCAGTCTATCTCTTCTGTGTTCTTCATGTCTTCTGCTAACTCTTCATTGTCTGCTGTCCATTTGTCTTTTCTTCTCTCTTCTCCTATTTTTTTTTCCATTTTCGGTCTACATACTGATCTTTCACTTTTTGTTCTTTTCTCCATTTCTTTCTTGACTCATTCATCCACTCAAATTTCAAACCTCCATCCTCAATCCTCTTTTGACTTTTCACCTTGCAAGTTTCCATCTACTCTTCTAAACTTCAGCCCAGCTCCTCCATTTCTCATCTTACTCCTTTGTTATCCTTTTATTCCCGTCTGTCTTTCACTCATTCCTCATTACCACATTTCAACCCTCTAATTACTTTCCTCCTCTCACTCATCTCCTTGCCAGCTTCCCATGGCCTCTCTCACATAGCTCCATCATGCCCACCATTCCCCCCCCCCACCACCCCAATTCAGCATCTCCCAAACCTCTCACCCTTCTGCTTTACTCCCAAAGGCCAGCATCTCATGCTTTCTCTTGCACCTCCCCAGTCCTTCTCCCCCTCACAAAGAGACCATCAGCTTTTTATCCCCTTCCTCTTCACATCCTCAGCCACTGAAGTGGTCTGACATCTCTCCTACTTCCCCTCTCAGTCCAGCATCTTCACCCCTGTTCTTCCTGATGTATGAGAGAGAGAGAGAGGAGGAGGGGAGAGGGAAGAGTGGCCTAGAAGTTAGTACACTGGCCTGGGAGACCAGGGTTCATTTCCCAGTAGCACTCCTTCTTGCCTTGGACAAGTCACTTAACCCTCTATTGCCTCAGAGGAATCCAAGTTACCAATGTCCCTGCTTAATGTGCATTACCACGTTTAAGTTACAATGTAAACCACTTTGACTAAATGATAAAGCCATAGAAAAAGCCTGTTAAATAAATATATATATCCAGCATATCCTGTCTCTCTTTTTCTCCCTTTCTCTGTCCTCCCCCCTGGTAAAACTTGTGCAACACCATCCCTGGCATCTTCTGAGTCAGCAACAGAAAGATCTCATAGCACGATCCCCAGCTTTAACTTTCTTTCTCTGAGTCAGCACGCAGCAGCCAGTCCCACCTATAGAATTCACTCCCGGTGAATGGCCCCGCACAGTAGAAGTGAATGCTGTGGGCAGTATTGGCTGCTGTTGCTGACTTAGGGAAGGAAAGATGAAGCTGGGGATGGTGCTGCACGATACTGCATTGCATTTTGCCCTCAACTGTTCCCTCTGTATGACCTTTTTTCTTCCCTCCCACACAAAATGTCTGTCCCCCCTCCATCCTCACTCCCTCAGCTTTTTTTCTCCCCTCAGCTGAGCCCCTTCCAGTCTTCCCAGCATCAGCTCCCTTCTATTTCCAGCCTTCCCAGCCCTTCCAGTCCCAGTCCCTCCATCCCCCAGCATCAGTTCATTTCCAGTCCTAGCCCTCCAGTATGAGTCCTCCTTCAGACCCAGTCCCTCCCAGTATCATCTCCCTTCCAGTCCCAATCCCGACATCATAAGAACATAAGAAATGCCATACTGGGTCACAACAAGGTCCATCAAGCCCTGAATCCTGTTTCCCAACAGTGGGCAATCCAGATCACAAGTACTTGGCAGGTTCCCAAAAAGGCACACAGGTTCCACAATGTTTGTTCCTGAACAAGCAGTGGATTTCCTGGGTCCTCTTTAATAATGGTTTATGCACCTTTCCTCCAGGAACTTGTCCAAATCTTTTTTTAAACACAGCTACACTAATAACCTTTACTACATCCTCCATAATGAATTCCAGAGTTTGATTACTGAAGTGAAAAAATATTTTCTCTTATTAGTCTTAAATGAGTTACATTGTAGCTTCATTGCATGTCTCCTAGTCGTTCTACTTTTGGACGGCATAAACAATTGATCTACATTCCATTCCATTCATTCATTTATAGACCTCCATCATATTTCCCCTCAGCCGTCTCTTTTCCATGTTGAAGAGCCCTAACCTTTTAAGCCTCTAATCAAAGGGGTTTCCTTCATCCCCTTTACCATTTTGGTGGCTCTTCTCTGTAACTTTTCTAATTCTGCTATATCATTTTTAAGATATGGCGATCAGAATTGCACACAATATTCAAGGTGTGGTGGCACCATGGAACGATAGAGAGGCATTATAATATCCTTGGTTTTATTTTACATTTATTTCCTTATGATTCCTAGCATTCTATTTGCTTTCCTGGCCGCTGCTGCATGCTGAGGGGAGGGTTTCAACATATTATCCACAATGACTCCTAAATATTTTTCATGCGTGGTGGTTCCTAATGTAGAACCTTGTATCGTGTAACTGTAGTTTGGGTTGTTCTTTCCTAGGTGCATAACTTTACACTTGTCCACATTAAATTCCATCTGCCATTTGGACATCCAGTCTTCCAATTTATCAAGGTCTTTTTGCAATTTTCACAATCCTCTTGTGTTTTAACAACTTTGAATAAATTTCTGTCATCTGCGAATTTTATCACCTCATTTGTTATTCCCATTTCCAGATCATTTATGAATATGTTAAAAAGCAGCAGGTCCAGCACAGATTCCTGGGGGTACTCCACGATTTACTTTTCTCCATTGAGAAAATTGGCCATTTAGCCCTACTCTCTGCTTTCTATCTTTTAACCAGTCCCTGATCCACAATACTACACTGCCTCCAATCCCTTGACTTTTTAATTTTTCCAAGTATCTCATGATGGACCTTATCAAAGGCTTTCTGAAAATCCAGATACACTATATAAACCCACTCACCTTGGTCTACCTCTTTATTCACACCTTCAAAAAAATATAGCAGATTAGTAAGACAAGACTTTCTTTGGCTAAATCCATGTTGGCTTTCTCTCATTAAACCACAACTATCTACATCTTCAGTAATTTTATTCTTTATTATGGTTTCTACCATTTTGCCTCAAGCTTACCAGTCTGTAGTTTCCCAGATCACCCCTGGAATCCTTTTTAAAAATTGGGGTTACCTTGTCTAGGTTGCCGATGAGGTCCGCTAGCATCATACCAGGCAGGCATGTGTCCAGGTGATCCTCATGTTCACCAGCCACTCTACTATCTACATGCTTAATGATTGAATCACCAACTATAGTGGGTGTCCTAACCCATTCCTCATGGGCAATGGCCCTGGAGAAACCCTCTCGATGTGAGATGGTTTTACATCACCTGAAGGACAGGTCATAGCTACAGGATCATTTCTTGCCACACTAAGGTGATGATCACCTTTTATGTGACCTGTCTCTTCCATGGTAACTGAGATGATGCCAGACTGGAGGTAAGACTTCAGTACTATGTCTCTGTAGGTCTGGTCTATATACCTCTTTGTCTTCCTTATGCCCTCAAAGTCTTCCACTCTAGCCTCCAGAGATCAGACTTGTTGCCTGAGGGCAAAGAGCTCCTTGAACCTAGTGCATATGGAAGACCCCTCAGCAATTGGGAGAAAATCGTACATGCAACACTCAATGTGAAAGACTGGATAGCCCCATCTCTCTGCTGGATTTCTCTCTGCATCTTAGTTTTAAGGTTTTGTTTAGTCATTTAAGTTGTTTATTTACTTAAAGTTGCTAGGGATACTTGTGCTGATACAACTATACCTAATAAGTTAAGGGACTTAGTTTATAGAAACATAGAAATATGACGACAGAAAAAGACCACATGGCCTATCTAGTTTTTCCTTCCATATCAACAACTACAACAGTCCCCTTTTTTCCTTTAGAGATCCTCTGTGTTTGTCCCAGGCTTTTTAGAATTCAGATACCGTCCTCATCTCTACCACCTCCACTGGGAGATTATTCCACAGATCCACCACTCTTTCTGTAAAGAAATATTTCCGCATATCACTCCTGAATCTGTCCCCCTTCACCCTCATCCCATGTCACCTCATAGCAGAACTTTCTTTCAACTGAAAGAGGCCCTCCCCCTGTACATTTATGCCACGGAGGTATTTAAACATCTCAATCACATTACCTCTATCCCACCTTTCCTCTAAGGTGTACATATTAATATCCTTAAGTCTGTCCTCATATGCTTTATAATGAAGACCACTAACCATTTTAGTAGCCACCCTCTGTACCGACTCCATCCTGTTTATATCCTTTTGAAGGTGTGGTCTCCAGAATTGCACACTATACTCCAAATGAGGTCACACCAAAAACTTATACAGAGGCAGTATCACCTCCTTTTTTCTGCTAGCCATTCCTCTCTGTATGCACCCAAGCATCCTTCTAGCTTTTGCCATCATCTTTTCTACCTGTTTAGCTACTTTAAGATCATCAGTCACAACCACGCCTAGGTCCCCCTCTTCTTTAGTGGACAAAAGTACTTCACCCCCTATACTATATTGCTGCCTTGGATTGCTGCAGCCCAAATGCATGACCTTACATTTTTTAACATTAAATCCCAGCTGCCAAATTCTAGACCATTCTTCAAGCTTAGCTAGATCCCTCCTCATGTTATCTACACCTTTCTGTGTGTCTACTCTATTGCAGAATTTGGTATCATCTGCAAAGAGGCAAACCTTACCCGACAGCCCTTACGCTATATCACTAACAAAGATGTTACTGAATTGTTTTAAACTGTACATTACTTGGAAGCATAGAAACATGACAACAGAAAAATACCATATGGTCTATCTAGTCTATCTTTCCATATTAACTACTATAGTCTCTTTTTTCCTTCAGAAACCTTCTCTGTTTGTCCTGTGTTTTCTTGAAATCAGATATTGTGGTCAGGGTGAAGGGAGATAGATTCAGGAGTGATATGCGGACATATTTCTTTACAGAAAGAGTAGTGGATCCATGGAATAGTCTCCCAGTGGAGGTGGTAGAGATGAGGACAGTAACTGAATTCAAAAAAGCATGGGACCAACACAGAGGATCTCTAAAGGTAAAAAGTGGACTGTTGTAGTTGTTGTTATGGAAGGACAGACTAGATAGGCCATGTGGTCTTTTTCTGTCATCATGTTTCTATGTTTCTATGTTTCTATCTCTACTACCTCCATTGGGAGACTATTTCATGCATCTACCACTCTTTCCATAAAGAAATATTTCCGAATTTTACTCCTGAGTCTATCCCCTTTCACCCTCATTCTATGTACCCTCGTTGCAGAGCTTTCTTTCAATTGAAAGAAGCTCTCCATCTGTGAAGATATGCCAAAGAGATATTTAAATATTTCTATCATATCTCCTCTCTCCTGCTTTCCTCTAAAGTCTACAAAGTACATAATGACATATTTAAGTCTGTCCCCATATGGCTTATAACGAAAACCACTGACCATTTTGGTAGCCATCCGCTGCACCAACTCCTTCATGTTTATATCCTTTAGAAGGTGTGGTCTCTAGAATTGCACACAATTTTCCAAATGAGGTCTCACCAAACAGTTATACAAAGGCACCATCACCTCCTTTTTCCTGCTGGCCTTTCCTCTCCCTGTGCACCCAAGCATCCTTCTGGCTTTGGCTATCACCTTTTCTACCTGTTTAGCCACTTTAAGATCATCAGAAACAATCACACCAAGTTCTGCTCCTCTTTCAGACGTTTTTCACCCAATATACTGTAGCACTCTCTTGGGGGTACGTTTACTAAACAGTGCTAACGTCGCAGCGGCGATGTTATCACATGATAATTGACATTATCGCGTGATAGTGCTGCATTACTATGTGATAATGTCATATATCATGCGATAATGTCTCCGGCGGCATTAAGGTGCGCAGAGGGTGGAGTAAGGCTCCCCAGAGGGTGGAGATAAGGGGTCAATGGGCAGAGAGTGGACAGGGAGGGGCTCCAGGCACACTGACGCCGTGAAATGAAGGTCTGAAAATTAACGCCAGTGAAAAACTTGCGCTAGAGGCACATTTGCAGGAGAGAGAGACCATTTCAGTCAGCAATGTGCAGCAAAGGCAGGGAAACTAAGGAAAGTGATAGTAGTGATACATGTGAAGCAACATCATAGAGCCCAAGTATGAAAGGGCACTATGGTGAGGCTGCAAATGGGGTATGGGGGGCTGCAGGCGGGACATGAAGTGGGGCATCTGGAGCAAAGGGTGGACTAGGCAGATGCCTAGGTGACACATAGGAATGTAGAAGCGGAAAACTAGCAAGACAGCAACTGACCAAGGGCAAACATGTTCACGAGTGTGTGTCCCACAGTGTCCCAGGGGACAGTACCCAGCAAGTACCCCAAAGGGCACATAACATTGGCAGGCGGTGCCGGAGGGAAGCGTGGATGTCTATGCAGGCACCCTTACCCCATATCACACACCATAGGCAGCCACCTACCGGCACAGTGGATGGCCTGGGACTGTGCACCACCAGCACCACCTGCACAAGGGCATGTCAGCATGGTAGCGGAGGGGTGCTGGTGGCGGAGGGGGCAGTGGCATCTGCCCACGGCAGACCATGGCCAAGCTCCGTTTAGGTGGGTGCCGTGCACTGCAACAGATATCTGTCTGATGAACAGTCATGATATCCCCAGGGATTGATCTGCCTCTATGGCAACAGTTTGGTGCCGTACACACAGCCAGTGTGTTCAGAGGCAGAAGGTCACAGGTTCAAGTCACAGCTGTGGCTCCTGCAAACCATGTCCCCATATTTTACTCAGTGCTAAATCGTGGTAAGAAAGACAGAACCTTTATTGCAGATAAAATAAACATGCCATAAACGCCTATACTTTGCCCTACAGAGCACAGACACCATAAACATGTGAAATCCCTAGAGCAGAGTTTTCCAACTGCAGTCCTGGAGGGCCAAACACCATTCAGGTTTCATGCTGTCCCTAATAAATATGCCTGTGCTGCATTTGTATGCACCACCTCCACTGCATGCAAATGTATCTCATACATATTCATTAGGAACAGCATGAAAACCTGAACCATGTTTGGCCCACCAGGACTGGAGTTGGGAACCTCTGCCCTAGAGCAGCGGCCAACAGGGGCACAAACACCCACACCCACAGGCTCCACTATCCAAAGCCTCATGGAGAGTCAGGCTGTTGGGCCCTGCACGGAGCAGCATCTCCCAATTCTAGCACTTGCATACCTTAGCAATGCTGTCCTAAACTTGGAAAAACGTTACACATATATCAAAAGGTTGCTATGATTAATGTCAGATAACAAATCCTAAGTTAAACACAATTTGTTGACAGAGATTCATCATAGCAACCTTTCTGATAGCTATGGAGTGTGTTTCAGTTTTTGTTTCTGACAGTGTTTACCACCCCGGGGAGTGACCCCAACAGTATTGCGTACCATAGCAATGCCTGCACTGTGCCCAGGACTGGTGTGGCGGCCAGGGCTGCCAAAAACCTCTAAATTTGCACAATGCTGGCATAGGTGTGGGAGTGTGTGTATGTCTATCCAGTGTTTTGTGGCTGCCTACACCTTACTGAGCCCACACTGCTTGCACTGTTTCCAGTGTTAGCCTGCCAATGTGCATAATGAGGAGCAAGGTATGGTGGGTATGGCCTGGACAGGGTGCATCTGCACAGGGCATAGGGCAATGGCTGGGACATTGTATTGCCCGACCACCACCTGCACGGACAGGGTGGCCACAGCATGTCATGCTGGGGGGGTCACTCTCACCCTGACTGAGCAGTGAACATGGCATGACTAGGTTCCCCCTAGTGCTATACAGTATTTCTCTCAAGTGATATCTATGAGTTCCCTTTTCTGGGGCCCAATGATTGACATACTTGCTTGGTGTGTCTGCTTGCATCCAATTTTTGGGTGTACACAGCTCCTCCAGGAACATGTACTAGCTAGCAGACTGTCTGCAGTTAGCATGTGTATGGCTGGAAAACCTTGCAGGGTGGAGACTGACTGTGCTCTTTGCTGGTGAATGTCAGATAGTGGTGGGGGGCAGCTGAGCTGTCTGCCCGTGCCCTTTGTGATGCATACAGATCTGCAATGACTGCCCTGTAGTGGTATTTATTCCCCAGCAGGACTGGGGTTAATAGTCCCCTCTACTGCCACCATTGCAGAGATGTAGAATGTGGATCTGTTGGTGGGAGATCCTGTCCCCCACCCTGACCCACAGAGGGTGGGTTGGGTGGTGCTACATAATCCACTTTTGGGTCGAACCACCACCCTTCTCTTATAACATGTGACCATGGCAACCACACAGGATATGCACTATTCTGGATGCATTATACTTCACAAGGGCTAGACGTGACTGGGAAATACGGATGGACACAGGTGTATCCTAGATGTGTCTGGCACTGATGGGTACCTGCAGCACAGCCTATCTCAGCCAAGCCAGGTGCTGCGGACCTGGTGCTGGGCACCCCAACTCACCCTCAGGGTGAGCACAGGAGCCGCACATTGTCATGGTCTTTAGCTGCTCTTTGCCAGTAACACATACGGTCAGTTCCCTCTACCAGGCCGGGGTGCTATAGAGGCGCATACCCCATCTTGTGAGCAGATGTAGGTTGCTGATCTGTATGTGCAGTGCATTATGGGCACGGGTGGGTTTATGCTATCCTGGTAACCACAGCAGACAGTTTGTGTGGTGACCTGCAATCTTTTTGTAGTCAGCCAGTGGTGTGTTAGAAGCTCTAGAGATGTAGCTCACTGGTTCCTTTAATGACTGTGAAGGCAGAGGTCATGGGTTTGATCCCACAGTGGTGTTATTTAATAAGGCTATCTGAGGCTTTTCATTTTAATTTAAATCAGTACTGCCAGCAAAAACACCCTCACAGTGCCATAGCCTAAGGTGCCTCACAAGGCGCCCTATAGGGCGCCCTATAAGGCACATTATAAGGTGCCTTGGCAGACAGGGCACTTTATAATGTGTCCTATGGAGTGCCTTATAGGGTGCCTTATGCTGCACCTTGGGTTACGGCACTGTGAGGGTGTTTTTGCTGGCAGCACTGATTTAAATTAAAAAAGGGAATGCCTCAGACAGCACTGATTTAAATTATAAAAAGGAAATGCCTCAGACAGTTTTCTTACATAACACCACAGCAGGATCAAACCCATGACCTCTGCCTCCCCAGTCATTGCAGCAACCAGTGGGCTACATCTTTAGAGCTTCTAGCACTGCGCTGGCATGAACTTAGGTTTAACGCGCATTAACGTGCCACGGCGCCCACTATCGCACGATACCGTTTCCTTGGAACCTTACCTCTGGACCGCCCACTACCTTATATGGCATTCTGCACATTAACGCTGCAACTAGCGCCAGTAACATTAAGACGGTTTAGTAAACATACCCCTTGGATTTTGGCAGCCCAAATGCATGACCCTGTATTATTAGCATTAAATTTCAGCTGCTGAAGTCTTGACCATTCTTCAAGCCTAGCTAGATCCCTCCCCATGTCATTATTGTATATAGTTAAAGGGCACATGTACCCTGTACTGTTTGATCTCATCAGTGTAAATACTGTTTGATCCCATCAATGTAAATAGTTACAGATTGTTCCATGTACTGCTTTTGAACTAAGCAATGGAAATAGTTACATTATGTTCCATGTAACTGAAAAAGACCATGTTAGTGTACTTTTCAGACATTCATTGCTTGTAAACCGCATTTGATCTTCTGGAAAGCGAGGTATAAAAATGTTTGTTAAATAAATAAAATGAACAAATAAATAAATAAAATAAATGTACGCCTTCCAGAAAAATTCAAGTTATCAATGTCCTTGTTTAATGTACATTACCAAATTTAAGTTACAATGTAAACTGCTTTGACTGAAATGATAAAGCTGTAAAAAAAAATTGTTAAATAAATAAAATACTCTTTTACAGACTGTGGTATCACCCGCAAAGAGACAACCCATACTTCCACAATATCACTAACAGATATGTATGGACTAAGGGCAGATCCCTGTTGCACACCACTGGTAACATCCTTCTCCTCAGACTGAGCTCCATTTACCTGTACCCTTTGTTGCCTCTCACTCAACCAATTTCTAATCCAGTCAGTCACTTTTAGGATCCATCCCTAGAGTGCTCAATTTATTTATTCATTGCCTGTGCAGAACAGTGTCAAAGGTTTTACTGAAATCTAAGTACACTTCATCAAGGGCTCTCCCTTTGTCCAACTCTCTGGTCATCCAGTCAAAGATATCAATCAGATTTGTCTGACAAGACTTGCCTCGGATACTGCCTCAGATACTGCACTTCAGAAACCTCATTATCCTTTGTTTTAGAAGTGTATCCATTAATTTACAGAGGTCAGACTAAGCAGCCTGTAGTTCTCAACCTCATCCTTACTTCTGATTTTTTTGTAAAGGGACCACATGCACCTTTCTTCTGTCCTCTGGGACCACTCCCAATTCTAAAGAAGCATTAAAAAGGTCAGACAATGGAGCCACTAGAACTTCCTCAAGTTCCTTCAATACTCTCAGATATATCTCATTTGGCCCCATCACTTTGTCTACTTTTAGTTTAACTAATTCCTCATAAACAGTCTTCTGGAAATCTCCTTCACTTCTATTCCTATTTGTGGGCATTTTGTGAGGTCCTGCTCCTGACTATTCATCTGTGAAGACAGAACACAAATATTTGTTAAGCAATTTTCCTTTATCCTCATTGGCTTTTATATATTTCTCCCTGTGATGGGGTATATGAGAGGCTCCCGATCCCCCATGCTGATGTTCCTCCAGTCAGAGGGAAAACATGCCCCTTTAAGCACCAGAAGCCAGGCCCCTTTAAGGAACCTGGCTTGAATATACCTGGGAAAGGTGTGACCAGGAGCGACCTTTTTAATTTAGAGAGAAGAGACAATGGGGGAGAAAGAAGAGCCCGAGGTGTTCCAGGGTATGAAGTCATCACCTTCCTCTAGGGGATTCCAAGAGAAGGTAGGAGCTGGGGTGTTGCTATGTTGATCAGCAGGCTGGTGGACTTTACTGCTTTTTTTTTTTTTTTTTTAAACGTTTATTTTCATTTTACAACAAACAAAGTAACAACACACCAAAAGAAACAAATACACACATACAATAAAGAAAGCAACCCCAATTACCCCCCACCCCAATGCTTCTTCTCTAAGCTGATAAGAATCATCATATGAGCGCTTACATACAACAATTATTGTACATCAAACAAACAAAAGTAGAATCTATGATACCGGATGAGCATGTGACAAAGATTAATACAGAATCAAACAGTCAACTGAGAGCATTGAAATTTTGAACATAATCGTTGAGCGTCTTCTAGCCAGACCAATAGGGAATAATTGAACGGAAGAGGCAGCCATACTAGGTATTTGCACATATTTACAATAAAGACAGATATATTTCACCATTCAATAGAACTCAAAAGAGCTATTTTCCCAATATTTCGTGATTAAGGAAATAGGAAATAGCAATACCCAGCATAAAGGCTAAAAGAAATAAGCCAATTTAGGAAGAGAGGGGAACCCCGCAACTAAGCGGAGCCCCACAAACTTCCGAAAGAGGGAATCCGGAAAATATAAAATAGAATGAAGACGACCCCAGACCCGACTCCAGTAATACTGTAATGCGGGACATTCATACTTAACAGGAATTTAGTAGACCCAGGCCACATGACATGCCCAGCATCAAGCGCACTGGATGGCATTCCAATTGACCAACCTATCAGGAGTATTTGTCTACTTGGGATAGCAGTACTGAGGAGATAAGAAAAAAAAAAAAATCTGATCTAGATTATGAGTAGTGGGGGGGGGGGGGGCTGAGAAAAGATGAGCTCTAAGTCTGAGGGGTGAAGCAACTTCCATATATCAACTCACGCAAAATCTTTCATCAGGGCTGGCAGGGTGTGGAGACTCTTGGGCGGACCACTCGTTCTAGGCGGCAGTCTATCTATCAAAGGAGCAAATACTTGGTAGAAGCACCGCCGGGTAACAATAGCAGGGTCATCCACATTCAGAGCATAAATACCAATACACGCAAATACACTATCTCCAACCTTAAAATATACACAGGCCCAGCTACCCTCCCCATCAGAGCTAGTATCCACTACAGTGGTTGGCCAAAATTTCTCAACTAGGATGGCTACCTCGCCCCGCTCAGAAACGGCGGGAGAATAGGCAGCCACCATATAAGGTTCGGCAGCAAATTTCAGTGGTTCGACAGAGGTGAAATGGATTTCCTAAAGAAACACTAAATCAGTATGGTCATGATTAAAATAACTAAGGATGGTCATTCTATTGATTGGACTATTGATGCCTCTTACGTTCAGTAATAAGAGCATACATAAGGCCATACAACAAAGTCAAACATTCTGAGAAAGGAACATGATGGCGCACCGAGTTGCGCAATGTCCCTCATATCAACTATAAATGACTGTACACACGATATGATAGAAAATAAGCCAATGAAAAATCATGAAGCGCCCAATATAACAATAGGAGCACCGAAGTGCCTTAGAGAAGAAGCAAAACCCCAGAAATTACAGGCGACCTGATGTCTGCGGGGTGAAACCCCAGAGAAGGCCTAAATTGAAGTATATAACCGGTATAGCTGTGCGTGCTCCGAATCTAACCGAGGCGCACATCATGGAGGAAAAGGAGACCAAGAGAGGTAGAAATAAAAGAAAGGAAGGTCCAGGCAGTCTCTATTCCAGGCAATGAGCACCGCGCCGGGCCATTCAAAATGGCGGGCAGTTCCAGCGGAGTCTATCCGAATTGTTGACTTAGCGCATCTGGTCTGCCTCTTTGGAATCTAAAAATGTTGCTAGCAGAGCAGGATCTTCGAAGGTTCTAGTTTGGTTATGGAGAGTCACTCTGAGCTTCGCTGGATATAAGAGGCCAAAGCGAGCCTGTAACCGTTGAAGTCTAGGACGAAAAGCAAGGAGTCCCTTCCGCCGGTCAGCTGTGGATTTTGCCAAGTCGGGGAAGAAAGAGACTTTATGATCGTCAAACTGCAGATGTTGCATCACCCGGGCGGCTTTGAGAATTTGCTCAACTTGCTGATACCTCAGCAAACGGAAGATAATGGGCCGGGGGGTCGTCCGATTGAGTGCGATGTTAGTAGGAGCACGATATGCTCGGTCAATTTCCAGATCTCTGCAAAAGGTAATCTTCAGCAAGGAAGGGAGAGTTTTGACCAGAAATTCTCGGATATCTCCTGCTTCCGCCCCCTCTGGAACTCCTATGAGCCTTACATTATTGCGACGAGCACGATTATTGCAATCCTCTAACTCTTTTTGAAGATTCTGTATGTGACGCTCAGCCTTGTCCAGGTTCACCAAGCGCACCGCGTGCGAATCGAGGACCCCCGCCATATTGTCCAGCCGCAGTGAAAGACCTTCAAGCCGGTCCTGAAGTATACCGAAATCTTCTCGCATGGCTCGGAGCGCTACTTCTCCGTTGGACTGTACCAGCTCCTTCACACCACGTATTTCCTCCAGGATCTCCTGTTGCATTTCGGGGCTTACCCGAAGTGGAACCATCTTTAGTGGGGAAGACAACTCTGTTTTGGAACGTTTTCCATGCGAAGAAGAGGGAGACCCGAAGTCCAAGCGCACTGGTTTGTGGATCGCCATTCCCCCCAAGGCACCCCGGTAAGTTCGGTGTAAAATATTAGGTTTATGCAGATATTAAGTCAGGATTCTGAGTAGGCCCCTCGGGAGCTTCAGCGCGACGCGTCTAACCCGCTGGACATCAGGCTCCGCCCCCCGGACTTTACTGCTTTAAACCTAGAGTGAAGGAACTTTGGGAAGAACTGTTTCTCTGTGACTGTTTTAAGCCCAGATTGAAGAAACTTTGGGTGGTGGTAGAACTGTTCTCTGTTACTGCTTTAAATCCAGAGGGCCACATTCCGATCAGGACATCCAGGCAGATGGAATCGGAAGCACAGGGACAGATGTGATTCTGATCCCATGGGGCACATCTAACCCCACGGAATCAGAATTGCGACTAGACCTGTACGTGCAGGCTTCTACCTGATTCCGGTCGGCCTGCATGTACAGGTCCTACCCTGCTAACTCAGTCAAGGCTCTTGAATGGAGCCGCAGCACCATGGCGTCTGGTTGTCATGGCACTGCGGCTCCATTCAAGAGCTGCAATCCCTGGCAGCCAACCTGTTCACTCATTCTCCATGGCCCAACCACCGATCTGGCCTCCCAAGGCCAGGGTCAGGCTGCAGGAAATCACCAGCACCCCCTCTGCCCCTTTCCGCTGCCTTGGCCTACCATCCCTCGCCATCTAGGGGAACGTATTTCACCTCAGAGGTGGAATAAGTTCCCTGTTTAGTCTGCCAGTCCCAGACGTGCAGGGCCGACATCGGAATCGGTCCTGTACATCTAGGGCCATGCACTGTCCCCTTCCCTCCCCTATCTAGATTCCCTGTACAAACACCTTGTTTGTACAAAGAGGTTAGCCGGGGACCCAGAGGGGACTAAATAGCAGGGATGGATGTCAAAAGTGAAGGAATTTTGGGAAGAACTTTTTCTCTGCTACTGTTTTAAACCCAGAGTGAAGGAACTTTGAGGAAGAGGAGAATAGTTTTCTCTATTACTGCTGTGAACTCCCTGTAAATAAAAGCTTTTCCTTTGACCCTCTGCTGGGCTCCGTGGAGGTTTGAGTCCTGATGCGCCTGAAGCGTGTTAAATATGGTGGTAGTGATGGGATTATTCTTAACCAAAGGACAGAAGAACACCCAGGGCCGGATTTACCTATATGCCATGTACGCCATGGCGTAGGGCCCACAGCTGGCAAGGGCCCACAAAAAGCTGCCGCGTCAGCATGGACGTTCCCGCGGCAGCATGGACGGTCCCGCGGGGCCCCCTCTGCCCTGCCGAATCCCCGGCTGAGCCCCACCGTGCCGGCTTTGAGAAATTTCCCATCGGCCCCTGCGGGCTTAAAAGAGACGTGAGGGAGACACTCTCCCTTCGCGCCTCTCAAAGCCGTCGCGGAGGGAGGGATTCGGCAGGGCAGAGGGGGCCCCGCGGGACCATCTATGCTGCCGTTGCCTTGGTAGCAGCCAGCGGTTTTGATTTTTTAAAATTTCATTTTACTTGAGCTGATGGGGGGGGGGGGGTTAGGACTGGTAATGGGCTATGGGGGGGGGTTAAGACTGATAATGGGCTGTGGGCTGATTGGGGATGTCAGGTAATGGGCAATGGGGGTGGGGCTAGGACTGGAAATGGGCTGATGGGGGGGTAACACTGGAGGTGGGCTGATGGGGTTAGGACTGATAATGGGCTGTGGGCTGTTGGGGGGGTTAGAACTGGTAATGGGCTTTGGGTGGCGTTAAGACTGATAATGGGCTGTGGGCTGTTGGCGGGGTTAGAACTGGTAATGGGCTATGAGGGGGGGTTAAGACTGATAATGGGCTGTGGGCTGATGGGGGCTGTCTGGTAATGGGCTATGGGGGGGGGATAGGACTGGAAATGGGATGGGGGGGTAAAGAAGGGAGGTGGGCTGATGGGTTTAGAACTGGTAATGGGCTGTGGGCTGTTGGGGGGTTAGAACTGGTAATGGGCTATGGGGGGGGTTAAGACTGGTAATGGGCTGTGGGCTGATGGGGGCTGTCTGGTAATGGGCTATGGGGGGGGCTAGGACTGGAAATGGGCTGGGGGGGTTAAGACTGGAGGTGGGCTGATGGGGTTAGGACTGGTAATGGGCTGTGGGCTGTTGGGGGGGTTAGAACTGGTAATGGGCTATGGGGGGGTTAAGACTGATAATGGGCTGTGGGCTGTTGGGGGGGTTAGAACTGGTAATGGGCTATGAGGGGGGTTAAGACTGATAATGGGCTGTGGGCTGATGGGGGCTGTCCGGTAATGGGCTATGGGGGGGCTAGGACTGGAAATGGGCTGGGGGGGTTAAGACTGGAGGTGGGCTAATGGGGTTAGGACTGGAAGTGGGCTGATGGGGGGGTTAGGACTGGTAATGGGTTATAGGGGGGGCTTAAACTGAAAATGGGGTGATGGGGGGTTAGGACTGGAAGTGGGTTGATGGGGGGGCTAGGACTGGTATTGAGTTGGGGGGTTGCCAGGACTGGAAATGGGCTGATGGGTGGCTAGGACTGGAAATGGGCTGATGCAGGGACTAGAAGGGAATGGATGCTGGGTGAGGCTGGAACTAGAAGGGAGCTGATGTTGGGGAAAGATTAGAATGGGATGGGGCTGGAAGAGTAAAATGGAGAAGGGAAAAATATTTTGTGTGGGAGGGATAAAAAATCTACAATTGGCCGGGTATTGGGAGAGTAAGTGGGGATTGAGGATGGAGGGGTAAAATTTGAGTGGATGAAATAGGAATGAGGAAAGAGCAAAAGGAGAAAGATTAGTATGTTAAAGCAGATGTAGAGAGAGAATGGAAAAAAAACTAGAAGAGAGAAGAAAGGACAAATGGACAGCAGACGATGGAGAGTTAGCAGAAGACATGAAGAAACCAGAAGAAAGTGGCTGGAGCAATTGCAGCTGAAAAAAAATGCACAAAAGGTAGAAAAATATCTCTTATTTTGAATTTATTAATTGGAATATGTCAGCTCTGGTAAATGTGCATCATTAACGTCTGTGCTTTGTTTAGTACAAGAGCAAATTAATGTATAGTTTTATTTCTACAGTGTTGTACATTCCAAGTTTGGCTTTTGGGATTCCCAGTTGAATTATTGTCTTCCTGTTTCTAAATTGTGATTACTTGTTTGGTGATGGTCTATGTTCTGCATGTGTAACATTGCCACTTGTTCTCTTTCCCCAGTAGGTCATGTATTGTTGTTCTCTGAAATGTATTGGTTTAATATTTGCAGTGTTGCCTTTTGATTGGTAGAGTATGGTGCTTTGTGAGTCCTGGTAGTGCTGTTAGGATACGGCGGGTTTGCTATGGGTTGGCACTGAATTATAGTAATGTAGAAATCTTTTAGTCTTTCTTTATCCATACACTCTAAGAGGCACGTTTACTAAAAGTTAGTATATGGTAACATTATGCAAATATTTATGCAAATGAGGCCTCTTATGCAAATGAGGCCCCGTACCCCCCTTGGGCCGCCCCTGCTGGGGGCCCACAATTTTTGTTGGCGTAGGGCCTCACTCAAGGTAAATCCGGCCCTGAGAACATCCCACATATCTCCAGGGCTCAGACCTCCACTCCATATCCAAACAAAGAGGGGTTTTGGTATATGGCTAACGGGGCAAGCCCTGCCAGAGTTAGGGTACGCCTTCTGTATTGTTAGAGCCGGACAGGCAGGAGGTTTTTTTCTTCTTCTCCCTTCTCTTACCCAGAGGGGTGGGAATTGATAAAACTAAAATGGAGAGGCTACTCCAGGCTCTTGTGGGAAAATAACAGCAGCAACAACAACAGCAATACCAGCTGCAACAGCAGCAGATGCTACGAGAGTTCTTGTATGCACAAGGGACCCAAGAGCAGCAACTGCTACAAAAGTCTTTGGAACTACAACAAACTGTATTCGCACAAATGTCCCAAATACTCCAAGGATGGCAGCCACACCTGCCAGTGCTACCCCTGCCGAAAATGGTGGAGGGTGAAGACCTGGACTCCTTCCCCATAAATTTTGAATGAATCACCTGACTGACTGGGTGGCCAGAAGAGATGTGGGCTATTTACCTAGGGAACCTGCTGACAGGAGCAGCCAAGCGGAATGGAAGGGTTCCCTATGCAACTGTAAAAAATGCCATATTGAAGAGAGCGGGCTATACGTCAGAAACCTATTGCTAATGGTTCTGGAAGGGAACATTTGGGCCTACAGAGAACCCCCGAAGTTTCTTCTACAGCCCAAAAATAGGACAGGAGCAGAAGTAGTCAAGATCATCCTACCTGAACAATTTCTAGAAGGCTTGTCTTCCCCTATGAGACAGTGGGTTTTCCAGTTTGCCAATCTGACTCTGAACAGTACCATAGAGATAGCGGAAAGCTTTTATGATGCACAATCGGTAGCTGAGACTCCCAGGATGAGGGAGTCAAGACCGGATGGGTCCCAGGGGGACGGGCATTGAGACCTGAAACCTTGAGGACCACTGTACCAAGGACTCCATGATTCCCAAACACCCAAGCAGCTGGGGCTGGTTATCTGACCTGCTACAGGTGCGGAGGAAAGGGCCATTATGCCCATGAGTGCCCCATTAAAATGGGTAAACCCATGGACACACATGTTATGGCCTCACATGACTGCGGTATTGTGGAAGCATCCCTAATGAACCACAACGCATTTGTAATACTGGTGGAACTTGAGGGCATTCACCTGCAAGCTCTCATAGACTCAGGAAGTGTAAGGACTCTTGTCAGCAGGGATACCAGAAGAAGACATCAAATTAATTATGAGAGACTTGTGACTCTATGTTGCGTCCATGGTAATCAGTGGGCCTACCAACAAAGCAAGTGGAGCTAAAAACGGCTGTCAGAATGGAGACCCTAGAAGCAGTAGTTATGCCCTGCCTGGCCTATCCATTGGTTTTCGGTTGGGACCTCCCTAATTTTATGGACATCTGGGACTGGAGGAGAGGCAACCTGGACAAGGTGACTGGGGAGGACTTCCCAGAACGTTTCCCCTTAGGAGACCCGGATTTGTTTGTTGGTAACCTCAAGAGCCCCAAGTCCCGTAAACAATGCTGGTGGGAAAGGGCCCACCATAATGCAAATATAGGGGTGGCTATGAACGGGAGTATCCCAGAGGAAGCTGCAGATGAGTCTCAGCAGAACCTAGCACCCCAATGGGAGGCCCTGGGGGATGAGAACCGCCCACTGGGTGGGCTAGTATAGGGAACCTGGGCCAGTTTAAAAGAGCCCAAAGGGAGGATAACACCCTTAAGAATACCTGGGGACCCCAGTAGAAAGTTTGGACCATTCTCCGAGAGGTTCTCCCTACTTTGTAGTATGACAGGACCTTGTTTATAGAATTACCGAGGGAACAATAGAGGGAGAGTGAAGGAACTTTGGGAAGGACCATTTCTTTGCTACAGTTTAAATCCAGAGTGAAGGAACTTTAGTGAAGAGGAGAATAGTTTTCTCTACTACTGCTGTGAACTCCCTGTAAATAAAACGTTTTCTTTTGACCCTCCGCCTGGCTGCATGGGGATTTGTGTCCTGACGTGTCTGCAGAGTGTTACACTCCCCTTCATCTTTAAGTCTGACAATATCGCTTTTGCACTGCCTTCTCTCGCTACCATATCTGAAAAATGTCTTGTCCCCTCATTTTATTGCATTGGCTAGTTCTTCTTCTGTTTGTATCTTTGCTTTTCTCACTACTTTCCTAGCTTCTCTAAGTTTTTCCAAATATTGATGCTTGTCTTCCTCTTTCTGTGATCTCTTGTATTTTATGAAAGCCACCTTCTTTTTCTTCACCTTTTCAGCTACTTATTTTGAGAATCATAGTGGCCTCCTATTCCTTTTACATTTATTTACCTTTCTAACAAAAATGTTTGTTGCCCTTAAAATATTCCCCATTGCCTTTCTGCATCCCCCAGTTGTTACCAACCTGCTAATGACTCGTTGAGGTATTGCCCCATCTTGGCAAAGTTAGTTTTCCTAAATTCTAAGACCCTTGCTTTTGAATTGAGTTTATCAGCCCTAGTCCTAATACTGAACCACACCAACTGGTGATCACTGGATATGAGATGATCTTCCACTGTAACATCAAAAACACTTTCCCCTTTGGTAACCAGGTCTATTATAGCCCCTTCACATGTGTTCTGTTACCAGTTGCTGGAATAGTTCTCCAGTTTGAACATAGCTTAGTAATCATGGCAAGGGTGGGAGCAGGTAGACCTTACTAATGGCTGTAATACTTATCATTTGTATAGTGCTACTGTATGTACACAGTACCATATAGTGATGGCAAAAATTCAAGTGCAATATCTCACTTACCCAAAGAGCTTACAATCTATTAGCTACCCAAGGAAATGGGAGATAAAGTGACTTGTCCAGTGTTGCAAGGAATAGCAATGGCAAAAGCAAGATTTGAACCATGGCTTCCATGGTTCTCAGCCCATTGTACATTCCTGTAGGATGTAATGTTTGTGCATTCCTGCCCACAGGATCATGCAATCTTGCTATCCTAGTAAAGATTAAAGAGGCATGAAACTCTGAACTAAAACCCACTTGCTCCCTCTGCCCTTTCATGATACATGAGGTAGTTTGACTATGTCAGCTTGCTGGAGTTCAGCAGAATTACAGTAGAGTCCTTAAAGATTTCCAATAGTATCAATTAAAACAACATTTATAGATGTCAGAGGATAACAATAGCCTTGACACCTTTGAAATATTACAAATTATGTGATACATTTACAATGTAAGACAGAGATGATGTGATAGCAAAATTACTGCACGTTCAGAGAAATCCTATAGCATAATGAGATCACAGTTCTTATGAAAATGCAGAATTCTTCTCAGAATTTCAAACTGTTTGCTATGGGGGTCATTTTGGAAGCCCTATTTGAGCAATGGATATCAGAAAACGGAATAGAGACGTCTCCAGAGCCATTTTAGAAGCTGGGTCTGTGGACATCTATGTCTGAACCGGGGCATGATGGAACATTCCCAGGAACCTGGACATCCCCACCTGATCTCATAAATGTACTGGACATCCAGAGTCACTTCTAATTTACACCTGCTCCAGGCAGGAACAAGCATCTGAAATCCCCTGGAGCAAGCATAATTTCAATGACAGCAGCAGTGGGATTTGAACCTTGACTTCCCTATTCCCAGCCTACTATACTAACTATTAAACATTATGCTATTCCTCAATGTGTAGGTCCTAATATACTATCCTAGGAACATCTATGTAGACATCTCCTCCCCCCTCCATAGACGTCCATATCAGGCACATCCAGGTTTGTGACATCATATCTGCGCCTGCTTTTTTTTCAGACATTCTGGCTTAGACATCCTAGATTGCACCTGGACGGCCTTCTGAAATTCCCCTCTATGTTATTACCTTACTCTAGAAGCAGTTGCATTCAGAGCTTGAAGAATCCTAGTTCTTTTTCTGCAAGGACTGACAGACGCCTATGTCTACCGCAAAGCTGAGTTAGTTTTTTTCCTTCTTGTCATTTTACTGTTCTGCTCTTTTACTGTTCTGCTCTTTAACTGTTCCCCAAAATGTATATACAATGTTATAACTGTGAATACAAATCAGAAGAGGAAAATCAAGTATGGTGCATAAATTAAGGATTTTTGAAAACAAACCCCTTAAAGGTTTCCAGTACCATAAATCCCTTAATCACAGGTTCAGGTTTTATTGAGCAGAGATGTAGATGAATATTCTGAAGCTTATTCTCCTGCTTGACATATCTCTTTGCAGCCTGAGGAGCTCTACCGAGCTGGATTGTTCGCTGCACACTTGGGGAATCACTTTCTTTCAAAAATCTACTGTAGTGTGCAGGGTAATTGTTTAATTAACTTTCCCAGAGGCTAAAAAAACCCGAGGTTAAAGCCATCCTACCTCTGCCAGGTTAGCACTGAATATAAAGCTGGGCAAATGTGCTTTTTTCCTAAATAAAAATGATTTTTGTCATTTAATTGGGGTCTGCAGAATAGACAAAACTATTGAAGTGCTTTCCGGAACATCAAGAACCACTCTTGCCAGAAAACAGGGACTACAGTATTTAGAAAATGTCTGTAAGGAAGAAGAAACCTGCCTAAGGAAAACCAAGACTAACACTCCATGGGGTCACTTTTCAAAGATTGCATACCCATAACTTTGGAGCTCTTTTCCAGTTACTGCGGTTTATCATGCGTTAATACCCCACAGTAACTGTTACCATACTCTAATAGCAGCTTTCGTGGTAAAAATCACCTTCTACTGCTTTCAGCTGACAGGGTGGAATCAGATTGGGTGTGGTAGCTGCTGACAAGCAGCATGTGGGATGTTTCAGTGTGCTCACTATCATGACAACCAATAGCATGGCAGCACTTAATGCCGGCTTAAGAGATGAAGTTGAATGTAGCCACACTACTGGCAGTCCAGTACTGTGGCCACTGTCCAGCACTGTAGGTGAGTTCTGATGGCCATGAAGCATCTCACTTCCATGGGCACAGTCACCCTTCCAATCACAACCCACCCCAACGCATCAGCTCCCCTACTGATTCCCCCCCCCCCATCAGAACCAATCTAGGTAAACACACCCCTTCAAGCCCCCACCCCCCCACTGGCTTTTTTTCAGGCTCCCTATCCAGAAATGGACATTACTGTGAACTCCAAATCTCCCCTGAGCACCCCATCCAGGTCCTGCCCATAGCATCTCTGTTTCCTAGTGGTCTTCGGGCAAGAACAGTCTCAACTATTGCTAGAAATGAAGGCCACTATTTTGGATCCATTGTCAGCCAGGCAGAATTGAAGGAGGACCACACTTCCCACAAAGACCTCTAGGAAGCAGGGATGCCCCAGGTAAGACCTGTTGGGGGCATGAGGGGGGGGGAGGGGGTAGAAACATATAAAAATAGAAACATAACGACAGAAAAAGACCACATGGCCTATCTAGTCTATCCTTCCATATCAACAACTACAACAGTCCCCTTTTTACCTTTAGAGATCCTCTGTGTTTGTCCCATGCTTTTTTAAATTCAGTTACTGTCCTCATCTCTACCACTGCCACTGGGAGACTATTCCACGGATCCACCATTCTTTCCGTAAAGAAATATTTCCGCATATCACTCCTGAATCTATCCCACTTCACCCTCATCCCATGTTACCTCGTAGCAGAACTTGCTTTCAATTGAAAGAGGCTCTCTCCCTGAACATTTTTGCCACGGAGGTATTTAAACATCTCAATCATATCACCTCTATCCCGCCTTTCCTCTAAGGTGTACATATTAAGATCCCTAAGTCTGTCCTCATATGCTTTATAATGAAGACCACTAATCATCTTAGTAGTCACCCTCTGCACCAACTCCATCCTGTTCAAATCCTTTTGAAGGTGCGGTCTCCAGAATTGCACACCATACTCCAAATGAGGTCGCACCAAAGACTTATACAGAGACACGATCACTTCCTTTTTTCTGCTAGCCATTCCTCTCCGTATGCACCCAAGCATCCTTCTAGCTTTTGCCGTCACCTTTTCTACCTGTTTAGTTACTTTAAGATCATCAGACACAACCATGCATAGGTCCCGCTCTTCTTTAGTGGACAAAAGTACTTCACCCTCTATACTATATTGCTCCCTTGGATTGCTGCAGCCCAAATGCATGACCTTACATTTCTTAACATTAAATCCAAGCTGCCAAATTGTAGACCATTCTTTATGCTTAGCTAGACCCTTCCTCATATTATCTACACCTTTCTGGGTGTCTACTCTATTGCAGATTTTGGTATCATCTGCAAAGAGGCAAACCTTACCCGACAGCCCTTCCGCTATATCACTATCAAAGATGTTAAAAAGAATCGGACCAAGGACAGATCCCTGGGGCACATCACTAGTAACATCCTTTTCCTCAGAGTGAGCTCCATTTACCTGTATTCTTTGTCGCCTCCCACCCAACCAATTTCTAACCCAAGCAGTAACTTTAGGGTCCATTCCTAGGGTGCTCAGTTTGTTTATAAGTCACCTGTGAGGAACAGTGTCAAAGGCTTTACTGAAATCCAAATACACCACATCTAGGGCTCTCCCTTGGTCCAACTCCCTAGTCAACCAGTCAAAGAAATCAATCAGATTTCTCTGACAAGACCTGCCTCTGATGGATCCATGCTACCTTGGATCCTGTAATCCGCTGGACTCCAGAAAACTCACTATTTTCTATTTCAGCAGAGTTTCCAATATTTACTCACCACCAAAGTTAAACTAACCAGCCTGTAGTTTTCAACCACATCCTTACTTCCGCTTTTGTGTAAAGGTACCACATGAGCCTCTCTCCAGTCCTTTGGCACCACTCCCGACTAGAACATAAGAACATAAGATATGCCATACTGGGTCAGACCAAGGTCCATCAAGCCCAGTATTCTGTTTCCAACAATGGCCAATCTAGGTCATACGTACCTAGCAGTTTCCCCAAGGGACACAGGTTCCACAATGCTTGTATTGGTTCAAGCATTGATATCCTGGGTCCCTTCTTAATAATGGTTTATGGACCTTTCCTCCAGGAACTTGTCCAAACCTTTTTTAAACCCAGCTACACTAACAGCCTTTACTACATCCTCCGGTAACAAATTCCAGATATTGATTACACGTTGAGTGAAAAAATGTTTTCTTTTATTAGTCTTAAATAGTTTACCCTGTAGCTTCATTGCATGTCCCCTAGTCTTTCTATATTCTGATAAGATAAACAATCGATCTACGTTTACCCGTTCCACTCCGTTCATTAATTTATAGACTTCTATCATATCTCCCCTCAGCCGTCTCTTTTCCAGGTTAAAGAGCCCCAACCTTTTTAGCCTTTCTTCATATGAGTATCCTTCCATCCCCTTTACCATTTTGGTGGCTCTTCTCTGAACCTTTTCTAAAATCGCTATATCCTTTTTAAGATACGGCGACCAGAATTGCACACAATATTCAAGGTGCGGTCTCACCATGGAACGATATAGAGGCATTATAATATCTTTTGTTTTATTTTCCATTCCTTTCCTTCCAATTTATCAAGATCCTCTTGCAATTTTCCACAATCCTCTTGGGTTTTAACAACTTTAAATAGTTTTGTGTCATCTGCAAATGTGATAACCTCACTCGTTATTTCACTTTCCAGGTCATTTATGAATATGTCAAAAAGCAGCGGACCCAGCACAGATCCCTGGGGTACACCACTATTCACCTTTCTCCATTGGGAAAATTGGCCATTTAGCCCAACCCTCTGCTTTCTATCTTTTAACCAGTTCGTGATCCACAGTAGTACACTGCCTCCTATCCCATGACTCTTTAGTTTTGCCAAAAGTCTTTGATGAGGGACCTTGTCAAAGGCTTTCTGAAAGTCCAGATACACAATATCAACTGACTTACCTTTGTCCACCTGATTATTCACTCCTTCAAAAAAACATAACAGATTAGTAAGACAAGATCTTCCTTGTCTAAAGCCATGTTGGCTGTCTCCCATTAGGTCATGACTATCTACATGCTGAGTAATTTTATTCTTTATGCTGGTTTCTACCATTTTTCCCGGTACTGATGTCAGGCTCACCGGTCTGTAGTTTCCCTGATCACCCCTGGAACCCTTTTTAAAAATTGGTGTTACATTGGCAATCCTCCAATCTTCAGGTATTAGAGATGATTTTAATGATAGTTCACAGATTACTAATAGCAGGTCTGCAATCTCGTATTTCAGTTCTTTCAACACCCTTGGATGTATACCATCCGGCCCAGGTGATTTGCTACTCTTCAGTTTATCTAATAGTTGTAATACATCTTCCCGATGTATCGATATTTCCTTCAATTCTTCCGCACCTTTAAATACCACTTCAGTCATGGGTAACATCCCTACATCTTCCTCAGTAAAGACTGAAGCAAAGAATTCATTCAATCTCTCCGCTATCGCCTTGTCGCCTCTTAGTGCTCCTTTAACCCCTTTATCATCTAATGGACCAACTGACTCTCTCACAGGTTTTTTGCTACGAATGTACTTGAAAAGGTCTTTACTTCGCGTTTTTGCTTCCGCAGAAAGCTTCTTCTCAAATTCTCTCTTTGCCTTCCTTATCAATGCCTTGCATTTGACTTGCCAGTGCTTGTGCTGTTTCCAGGTTTCGTCGTTTGGCTCTTTTTTCCATTTCCTGAAAGATGCTTTTTTGGCAACAACAGCCTCTCTGACCTCACCTTTAAACCATGCTGGCAGTTTTTTGGACTTCCTTCCACTTTTCTTAAAGTGTGGAATACAGCTGGTCTGGGCTTCCAAGATAGTATTTTTCAACAACAGCCAAGCCTGATGTACGTCTTTAACCTTTGCAACTGCTCCTTTTAGTTTTTTCTTAACTGTTTTCCTCATTTTATCATAGTTTCCCTTTTGAAAGTTAAAAGGTAGTACTGTGGATTTCCTTACTATCCCTCCTCCACTAATTAAATCAAAGGCGATCATGCTATGATCACTATTGCCAAGTGGCCCCATCAACCTTATCTGTTGCACTAGATCTGGTGTTCCACTAAGGATTAGGTCTAATATGGCTTCCCCTCTGGTCGGTTCATGAACCAGCTGCTCCAAGAAGCAGTCATTTATTTCATCTAGGAACTTTATCTCCCTAGCATGTCCTGACGTGACACTGACCCAGTCGATACTGGGGTAGTTGAAATCACCCATTATTATTACTGCACTGTAACGTTTGTTAGCTTCCTTGATTTCTTTGAGCATTTCATCATCCATTTGGTCATTCTGGCAAGGCGTTCGATAGTACACCCCCACTGCCATTGCCTTCCCCCTTTTACATGGAATTTCAATCCATATAGATTCTACAGCAGATTTTGTTTCCTGCAAAACTTTAATCCTTTCTGACTCAATGCCCTCTCTAACATAGAGAGCAACCCCTCCACCAATTTGATCAGCTCTATCATAACGATATAGTTTGTACCCAGGTATCACAGTGTCCCACTGGTTGTCCTCCTTCCACCATGTCTCTGATATTCCAATCATATCTAACCTTTCATTTAGTGCTATATATTCTAACTCTCCCATCTTAATTTTTAGACTTCTAGCATTTGCATACAAGCATTTTAGAGAATGCATTTTACTCATATTAATTTGGCTATTGTTAGACATGGGTAATTTGGGATCTTTAAGCTCAGTCTGCTCCATACTTGAGGGCATTTGGGCTACTTTACTCTTTTGTGGAACCTCTCTGCTTTTGGTAGTATCCTTCAAAGATACATTCTTCCGAACTATCTGCTCTTGGGCGACTGTCGGCTTTTCCCTAATATCTAGTTTAAAAGCTGCTCTATCTCCTTTTTAAAGGTTAATGCCAGCAGCCTGGTTCCATCCTGGTTAAGGTGAAGCCCATCCCTTCGGAAGAGCCTCTCCTTCCCCAGAATGTTCCCCAGTTCCTAACAAATCCAAAACCCTCATCTCTGCACCATTGTCTCATCCACGCATTGAGACTCCGGAGCTCTGCCTGCCTTTTGGGTCCTGCGCGTGGAACAGGAAGCATTTCGGAGAATACTACCCTGGAAGTTCTGGATTTCAACTTCCTACCTAAAAGCCTAAATTTAGCCTCCAGAACCTCCCTACCACATTTTCCTATGTCATTGGTACCGACATGTACCAAGACAGCAGACTCCTCCCCAGCACTATCTAAGACCTTATCTAGGTGGCGCGTGAGGTCCGCTACCTTTGCACCAGGCAGGCATGTTACCAGGCGATCCTCACGTCCACCAGCCACCCAACTATCTACATGCCTAATGATCGAATCACGAGGCATTGAAAGGGTCAGTCAGTGGAGCTGCTAGAATGTCCCCAAGTTCCCTCAGTATTCTAGGGTGTATCCCATCTGGTCCCATCTCTTTGTCTACTTAAAGTTTAGCTAGTTTCTCATGAACACAGTATCCTGAAAATTGTTCAAGATGTCCCTCGCTTCTGTTCCCGTTTGTGGGTGTTTTCTGAAGTCCTGCTCCTGGTTCTCCATCTGTTAACACAGAACAGAAATATTTGCTTTGCAATTCTGCTTTATCCTCATCAGCTTCTACATATTCCTCCCCTTCACCCTTTAGTCTGACAATACCACTTCTGCCCTTCCTCTTCTCACTAACAATATCTGAAAAATGTCTTATCCCCCCATTTTAATGCATTGGCTATTTCCTCCTCTTTGCTTTCCTGACTACTTTGCTAGCTTCTCTAAGTTTTTCCAAATATAGATGCCTGTCTTCCTCTTTCTGTGATCTCTTGTATTTCATGCTAGAACAATCATTTAAATCTTTCAAGGCTAAATTAAAAAACCCACCTCTTCTGTCTAGCATTCGATCTTCCTCCTTCCTCCTTGCCCCTTTCCCCTCCTCCTCGCTGATGCACAGATTACTTCCTTTCTTCTTATCCTTCTCATCTCTCAGTCCTGCTTTGATTTTTAAATGGCGTTCTTTTCTATATATCTTCAGCTTTTAATTTTTGATTGTAAACCACCCAGAAGCGTTTGTTATGGGCGGTATAACAAGTTTTAAATAAACATAAACATTCACTTTTTCAGCTACTTCTTTTGAAAGCCATAGCGGTCTCCTTTTCCTTTTACCTTTATTTACCATTTTAACAAAAGGGTTGGTTGCCCTTAAAATATCCCCTTTCAGTTTTGCTCACTGTTTTTCTACATCCCCCAGTTGTTCCCATCCCACTAACGACTCCCTGAGGTATTGGCCCATCTTGGCAAAGTTAGTCTTCCTAAAGTCTAAGAACCTCACCTTTGAATGGATTCTAACAGCCCCAGTCCTAATACTGAACCACACCATCTGGTGATCACTGGATGCAAAATGATCTCCCACTACAACATCAGAAACACTTTCACCATTGGTAAGCACCAAGTCCAGTATGGCCCCTTCATATGTGGGGTATGTTACCAATTGCCTGAATAGTTCTCCCTGTAGAGAATCCAGGATCTCTTTACTTCTAGATGATACTGCAGCAGGAATGTGCCATTCAACTTCTGGCATATTGAAATCCCCTATCAGTAGCACTTCTCCTTTCCTAGCAATGCTGCGTATGTCTTTAATCAACTCTCTGTCCACCTTTTCCTCTTGTGAGAGAGGTCTGTATATCATACCAATGCAAATAGATTTCTCTTTCCCTCTGTCTAGTTTAACCCACAATGCCTCCTCTCTCCCTTTTAAGCTCTGTAATTCCAAAGTTTTAATAGTAGTTTTTACATAAAGTGCCACTCCTCCTCCCCTTCTTCCTACCCTGTCCTTTCTGAATAAAGAATAGCCAGGTATAATTACATACCAATCATGGTTTTCTGTGAACCATGTTTCTGTAACTACAACTAAATCCAAGTCAGCCACTCCCACCAAAGCTTCAACCTGAGCAGCGTGTCAGTCCAGGGTGAGAGCAGGAGCTCCCCCTTCCTCCCCGAGCAGTCAATCACCCGCACAGCTCAACGGCTGAAGAACTGCCGTTGCCGGGGCCGCAACTGAGCAGCGCGTCAGTCCAGGGTGAGAGCAGGAGCTCCCCCTTCCTCCCCGAGCAGCCAATCACCCGCACAGCTCAACGGCTGAAGAACTGCCGTTGCCGGGGCCGCAGCTGAGCAGCGCGTCAGTCCGGGGTGAGAGCAGGAGCTCCCCCTTCCTCCCCGAGCAGCCAATCACCCGCACAGCTCAACGGCTGAAGAACTGCCATTGCCGGGGCGTGCCCGCGCCTTGCAGGCCCGCGCCTGAGGGCCTCGCCAGAGGGCCCTTTGGCGTGGCCCTTAGGCGTTGGTTCGTGGCGTCGGTCTCTGGAGGCTATATCAAAGTCCTGCTTATTTATCTGGGTAATGTGCTGTTCTGTGTCTTTCTCCTCTTATCTGTTTGACTGTGTCTGTACTCTACTCTGTCCTATTTTATAATTGGCGTTCCTTTCTTTTTCCCTAAATGATGTAGTATTGTAAACCGCTCTAATACCTTTTTGGTCTGAGCGGTATATCAAATTCAAATAAACATAAACCTCAGGGATCTTATTACCCATTTCTATAAAGGTATGTATTACTTACCTGGGGGCTTTCACCTACCTGGAGGCTTTCTTCACCCATCCCCAATGAATCTAGTTTAAAGCCCTCTTCAGTAGATTAGCCTGTCTACTACCGAAGACGCATTGACCTTTCTTGGACAGATGGATGTCATCTCTGCTCTGCAACCCTTGGAACAGCATCCCATGGTCTAGGAAACCAAAACGCTCTCGTTGACACCATCCACGCAGCCATGCATTCATCTCCAGGATGTGAGCTTCTCTGCCTTGGCCTTTACCCTCAACAGGGAGGACTGAAGAGAACACCACCTGTGCACTTAACTGCTTCACCCTCTGTCCCAGAGCCATGAAGTCACTTTTGATATGCTCCGTGGGATACCTGGCAGTATCATTTGTTCCAACATGGATTAGCAAAATTGGGTAATAGTCAGTGGGCTTGATGAGTCTCGGCAAACTCTCCGTAACATCTTGGATTTTGGCACCAGGCAGACAGCATACCTCTCTGGACATCAAGTCTGGTCGGCAGATGGACGCCTCAGTACCCCTCAGAAGACAGTCACCAACTACCCCTACCCTACGCTTCCTTGTGGTCGCTGATTCTGGATCTTTGGGGTACTTGAGCTCTGGTTCTTCCCTTTCCAGGGATACTTTCACCTCCTCCACTTCCAGGGCTGCATAATGGTTCTTCAATTCAAGGGTTGGAGAAGTTGGATTGGTGATTGTGCAGGCCCTGGTGACTTGTGTCCAATCTTTGTCATTCTGTTGGCACCCATCTTCTCTTCTGCTGGAGAGCTTGGTTGCTGCAAGAAGCATATCATCAATGTACTTCTCATTGTCTTGAATGCTCCTCAGCCTCGCCACGTCCTCTCTGAGTTCCTCCACTTGTTTCCTCAGAGCTTCAGCATGCAGGCACCCTGCACATGGAACCAGTCCTTCAACAGGCATTGGGACCTCTGTCTGGACAGAGGCAGAAGCTGTAATGGGGGAACAGCTTTAGCGATATGATTTTTCCCAGCCATTGTTCTGTTTGTGGAGCTTAGGTATCTGTTAAAGCAAAAGAGAGAGATCTACCAAAGTACCAGCTGGTTTCCCAGCTGTACTTTCAGAGAAAAAGCAGTTAAATCCCTTTAATTATATTCAAAATGTGCTGTTCCAAGTCCCTGTGCTTTGTTAGATGGGGAGATGCCCTATAAAGCAAGACTGCTCACTAGGGGTGGGTGGGAGTCGGGGTGGGTAGGGAGTGAGCTAACTCCTGATTAGGTATCAGTAGTTCCCTGAAGCTTAGAAGGTTGCTAGAGTTTAAAAACCTACTCTACTAATGGAAATATTTCTACTGAAGCAACAAAAAGAAAGTAACTACTTTAAAAATATACAAAAAACATTTTAAGAGCAGCCAGTCAGAGAGCCAGCAATTTAATAAAAGTAAACCCTCAAATCCTTACCGTTGTTTGACCTGTAGAGACCCTGTTAGGAATGCCTCAACAGAGCAGGGCTCTGGAGCCTTTTATGCAGGCCTCTGCTACTGTCAGGTAATCAGGCCCACTAATTCCTGATTAGGTGTCATATTTCTACTGAGGCACCAAAAATAAAGTAACTTTGCTTTAAAAATATACAAAACCCCTTTTAAGAGCTCCCAGTCAGAGAGCTAGCAATTTAATAAAAGTAAACCCTCAAATCCTTACCATTGTTTGACCTGTAGAGCCCCTATTTAGGTAGGACAGGCTTATGCCAGGGTGTATGTGGAGGGGGGCTCTATTTGGGTGGTTCCAGTGGGGGGAGACTTTGAGTAGACAGTAGCATTCATTTCTGGAGGGGGGACTTTAGGAAGGGTTTGGGATGTATGTGATCACCTGGAGGAGTTATGAAGGAGGAGATCAGTGGTGGGAGGGCTGATGCTTGCGGGGGGATTGTGATTGGAGGGTGGGGGGCAACATCATGACTGATGCTTGTGATGATAAATAATGTGACCCAGTCAGCAAGTATCTGTCCTGCTGTACAGTAAATGCAGGGCAGATGCTGGGCTTTACCCTGCATTTACCCCACAGGCACACTTACGGCATCTTAACTTTGCCAGTTAAGGTGCGGTAACTGCAAACACTTATTGCACTTTAGTAAACAAGCCGCTTTGAATTATTTTTACAAAATGGTCTCTGTGAGCATATACTAGGGCTCCATACCTAAATGTATGCTAATCTTTTCACCAAACCCTTAAAGTTAGGAGTCTAAAAAGTTGATGGAAACAGGATAGATTTAGGATGGGAAAAAGTTACAGGGTAGATTTAGGGTGAGAAAAAGGTTAGGAGATTAGGACTGATTTTCAGGACCAGGAACCTAAATTAAGTTTTTAAATCCTGGCCTTAGAAACACAGGGTCCAATATTCAGCACCGGATCCGGGGATTAATAAGGGGGGTACTACAAAATGAGCACGTTCCAGCTGCTCTTGTCTTGTTTAATCCCTTTAATATTTATCTTATTTCCTTATTTGCCCCCTTTTGGCTTTTCTTTTATGTGGTCTATCATGATAGAAGTTGTTATTAATTTACCCTATATCCTTGAGTCATTTCAAATATTTTATGTGATTCATTATATTACTCTTCGAATGTGTATTTTGAAAATCTTATAAATTAAATTTAAAAACCCTCATGATTGATTCATATTTTTATTTATTTTGCTTCTTTATATTCAGCCAAATATAAAAGTACCCCAGTACATAGAACCTTCCGTGTAAGTGAATCACTAATCATAAAAATTGATAAATACACTCTCTTTTTGTCGGAGTAACCATTCAAAGGAAGCAGGAGAACTACCCACTCCTCGCCGTGGTCAGTCCATTTTAATCATTTTAAATGCTTGAAAAACTTAACTTAGTTGCTTCAAAATCAGCCATCAGAGAATCCAGAAGACACAACGTGCCACGTTTCGAGCCATCCATATCATCTGTGGCCCTGCATCAGGTGAAAGTTATGGAATCCCAAAGGTAGGCTTTTTTGGGATTCCATAACTTTCACCTGATGCAGGGCCACAGATGATATGGATGGCTCGAAACGTGGCACGTTGTGTCTTCTGGATTCTCTGATGGCTGATTTTGAAGCAACTAAGTTAAGTTTTTCAAGCATTTAAAATGATTAAAATGGACTGACCACGGCGAGGAGTGGGTAGTTCTCCTGCTTCCTTTGAATGGTTACTCTGACAAAAAGAGAGTGTATTTATCAATTTTTATGATTAGTGATTCACTTACACGGAAGGTTCTGTGTACTGGGGTACTTTTATATTTGGGTTTTACGGATTTTACCCGGTGCTGGGTTTTTTTTCTTGACTGGACTCTTTATATTCAGCGGCATTCAATGTTAACTATACATAAAATTAGCTTGTGTGCACTACAGACGACATATTCACCTTAATGCTAAAAACACGTTTTGTGTAAATAGGATCTTACAGAATTAGGTCTGGCAGAAAAGGGCATGCGATGCAAGCCAGTATATAAATTTACAGTAGACATGCACAGGGGTGGAGCGGAGGTGAAGCATGGGTATATTCGTGAAGTCAGTGGGCATATAAGCATGATCTCAGCAGGATTTATGCTAGTATTCTATAAACAAAAACACACCTACTTGTATTTATAAACTAGGCTCAAAAGAAGCACCTTTTCCAATGCCATACTTAGATGCCTTGCTTATAAAATTACCCGTATAAGACAAAACGCATGTACATATCTTAGATACAACCAACTCCACCCCCATAATCACCAGCACTCATCCTACAACTCATCTACTTCTTATACCCCTGAGCCTACAACCCACCCTTCTCAAATCCTCCTCCTAGCCCTATTATTTATTTGCTACTTTTTATTAATGAGTTTCCTTGAGGAAGTAGCATCACCAGACAAGTGGGAGGTGACATCTCTTTATGGTATTAATTTAAAATATTTTTTAGATTAGCTTTCAAATAAATCCTTGACACCTTTAACAGCAGATATATATTTAGCAAAATATAAAGTAATAATAAGAACATAAGATATGCCATACTGGGTCAGGACAAGTTCCATCAAGCCCAGTATTCTGTTTCCAACAGTGGCCTATCTAGGTCAGAAGTACCTAGCAGTTTCCCCAAAAGACACAGGTTCCATAAGGCTCGTATCGGAGCAAGCAGCGGATTTACCAGGTCCCCTTTAATAATGGTTTATGGACCTTTCCTCCAAGAACTTGTCTAAACCTTTTTTAAACCCAGCTACACTAACAGCTTTTACTACATCCTCTGGTAATGAATTTCAATTTCAATAGTGTTGCTATTCATTGTACAAAAATCCAGAGGACAGGATGCGTGCAATCAGGTAAATGAAAAACGTAAGGCTTGAGACTTTCTGTAAGTGTTGAAAATGAATAAAATTATGATGCAACTGTGCCTTCAAGTCAGTGCTGACTCCTGGTGACCCAAGCAACTCTTCTGGCAGTGTGATTGGAAGTAGATTGCCAGGTCTTTCTTCAGAGACAATGGAGGGTTAAATGACTTGCCCCAGGACACAAGGAGTGCTAGTGAGAACTGAACTCTGGATGGTTAGCTAGCCAAGCCAGTGCTCTAACCACTAGGCTACTCCTCCACTCCTAATGAACCACTTAGCATTAACTGGGGTAGTCAGACTCTGGGCTCCACCCGGATACCATCACTCCCCCCCAAGCCCCCTAATTTATCCCCACTTCCAACAAACTACGCACACAAACCATTCTTTGGAAACAACTGATCACAGCTTTATTATCTTTAACATAATGAACATTAAGAACCATAATAATTCTCAAATCCCAACAGCGTAGCGATACCTCACCGGCCATGCAATTAGCAAGGTGACCTCGCCTCCGCTCCGGCCGCAGTCAGGCCATCATCAACTTCCTAGCACCCCTTTCTGACTTCACCATGTCAATAGCAAAAGTCTACCAGGGGCTGTCTGGGTCGAGGGCACCCCGCCCCTGCCCAAGCCTAGCCAAAGGCTCCGGACCCCGGAAACCTCTGGGATCCTGCCTTCTCCCCCCCCCCCAAGCTGCAAAACTCCATTAATCCCCCAAAACCTACCCATACCGGGTGAGAGGGTGGGACACCAGCCTCGCCGCCTCCCAACGCGTGTGAAGCTGAGCCGCAAGGACGCCAGCTCCACACGCCTTCACTACCCTCATTGGCTCACGCAGCGCTTGTCCCCGCTGCCGGGAGCCAATGAGTTTAAAGGACACCTCCTACATCCTTCCGATGATGCCTCCCTCCACCCCCTCCAAACAGACGCGCTCAGGGTCCCCGCGCCGGGCCGAGCTCCCGGTTAAAGGCGGCCGCCGGGACCCTGCCCACGGCCTTTCACATCTTAAAATGTAATTTCAAATGTTTTTTCCCCCCATTCAAAGTACATTGCAGATTTCTTCCAAACTTGGTAGCTTTATTTATAGCACAAGGTCTTTATTTTATTCCTATTTAGGACATCAGGGATTTTAGAAATGAAAAAAGAAGTGGAATTATGCATCAGTGCTGGTAAATAGTAAGCAATGGCAGATGAAATTTGGAAGCCTACCGGACTGGTTTTACATTTTGAAATTTTTAGTGTGTGTCAGCAGAATTCACTATGTACAATTTAAGATGTTAGATCCTGACACATAAGTAGGCATGTTACAATAAATGCACTTATGAATAAATATGAGCTAATAGAAGCTGCATTTTCATATCAGCACAATCAGTTTAGCCTAAACATACTTCATTGTGAAAACCCTTGGAGAGAACAGAGGGGTTTAACCTAATAGCAACATCACATATGTGAACTAGATTCCCCCTCTTATTGCCTGGGGGGAAATCTTGACTTCTATACAGCTAAACAGAAAAATTAATGACAGATAAAGGCCACCAGCCCCATCTAGTTGCTTTTCCCCCTGTCTACTGCAACTGTCCCTAGTTCCTACTGGGATTCCCTGGAGGCTAGTGGGGGACAGGAGCAATCCCTAGATGCCCCTGCCCTGTTGTTAGGCCCAAATCAAAAGGCAGCTCTGAACATGAGTGTTAATCTTGTGGTACTCCTGTTAGGGGTCAGGCTGCCAAATAAGGGGTGTGCACCATTATTTGCCAACTTAACTCCTAGCAGTAGCAGTGCATTGCTTGGGGTCAGAAGCACCATTTTCATCCTGGGCCACTGAAAGAGCAGGAATATCAGGGAATTCCTCCTGCTTTCCCACTAGCCCCCAAGGAGCCACAATAAGATCCCAATAGGCTTTTGAGGTTGTTGGGGGGGAGGGGAGGTGTTATTCTATTGAGATGTCGGGGTCTGTTCTGCTATTCATTGAGATGGGGTGGAGGGGTGTCTGGAGAGCTATTCAGGGGTTGGTGGTTATTTTTAGCAGCAGCAGCAGCAGCCCCTAAGTGCATTGCTGATAGTGTGGATGCAACTGTGTTGCCAACATTGTGCTTAAGGTATGGTAAATGTGGTAACTGCATGGCCAGATGCTGGAGAAGCTTCTGACAGGTACCACACAGGCTTTGCAGTTGCTGCTTGTTAGTTTTTGCAACTAATGCATAGCCAAGTGGAGGAGTAGCCTAATACCCAGGAGATTGGGGTTTGATTCCTACTGGCACTTCTTGTGACCTTGGACAAGTCACTTTACACTCTTCCTGGGAAGAAAAGGCCTCACAATCTACTTCCAGTCCTACCTTGAAAGAAAACCTAGGGGCTGCTGGGTTGCCAGGAGTCAGCATTGACTTGATGGTGCTGTAAAAAAATGCATAACTCTGGGGCCCTTTTACCAGAGGGTGCTAGAGTGTTGCAGCTAATGCATCCAAAGCACCAAAACTATGGCACGTTAGGCGCAACGCCACCATATTAACTACTGGGGGTGTGGAAAACATTTCCCCAGCAGTTAATATGAAGCACTTTCCTCTAACATGGACTATATTAATATGGGTGCACTTAACTCCACCTTTGAGGTGACATTAGGTGAATCTGTGCTAATGCAGTTAGTATGTTGTGTGAACCCAGCACTAACTTCACTGAGCACATCCTGCCAACCTTCCGCCCCTAAGCCTCCCACTCACAATCCTAGCATGCTACCTATCATGGCCCTGCATTAGCTGACAGTGAGTGTTCCACAACATTCCAGCTAGCATCCGCTAGTAAAAGATCCCCTTTACCACAAAGCCCCTAAAACGGGCTCACCCATGAAAACGCATCCCCAATTTGCTTACTGCTTCTCTGTACCTGTTTCATGTTGTCTTAAATTTCGATGCTATTACTGTCTTCATCTACAAGACTTTTCAGCGCAGCCAAATTTAAAGCTGCATTTTAAGAGACAGTTCACTAATGCATGTTTTTCTCATTAGGGGAAAGACCTTTATTTATCTGCTTCAGTGCTTGTAAACTGCAGATCTTATATGTCCTCCGTAGTTCACAAATAACACGTGCCACAGTAATTTGCAGACATGGACAAACACAAATAATTAACCTATTACAGAGAATTCAACAGATAACACAGCACCAACATAAAATACAATCTTAACACAATAATAACAATCTGTCATAAAACCATCTAAAAAAATCTTATTCATTTACAAATCCCTGCAATGGGAAAGCTCTTCTACAATAGAAAGCCTTCACCCTTTTTCAGAAATCTAATTAATCTTGCTTTAAATATGGAGAGAGCTGATTCAAAGCAAGTGAGCCAGCCAAAGAGAAAAGATTATTTAAATTCCATTCTCCATAAGAAGAGGGAAAGGCCAGACATCAAAGCTGCCCACTTCCCTGCAACTCCACCCTCTGTGACAAAGAATAGATTTCCAAGGGTATTGTCAAAGATAAATCTGTCCCTAGTCTCAACACCTTAAAATTCAATGCCATTAATCTAAAAAGAAATCCTAATATTCAAAAGGCGAAACGTGAAAAGACTCCAAATAGAAGAAGTATGATTATTCTACTTTGCTTCTATCTTGATTTAGAACTTTAGCTCAGGTACCTCCTAGTTATGTTGCTAATCATCTTATCACTACGGAATCCAATATACCAGAGTTCCTTTAAATTTTAATTAAATTTGTCTGACCAGGTCTGGTAGCTGCCTCCACTGACACAGAATATCCCTTGTACACTCTAAATATATGAGTAATAATAATTAGATAAAGAGGTGTTTACCCATGTAAACCTCTCCAGTGCAAATAAAAGTATGTGTGCTGTTTTCTAGGGCGTGCACTTTCCTTGCATGAAAAATGGGGTGGAGTGAGGCTGCGGAGAAAAAGTAAGCTTTGAGGTTTCGTTTTTAAATCTCTCTTCATACACTTTGAATGGAGGAGTAGCCTAGTGGCTAGAATAGCTGCCTTAGTACCTAAACAGATCAAGGGTTTGATTCCCACTTGCACTCCTTGAGCAAGTCACTTTCTTGCAACAGAAGAAAAGGCCTGACAATCTATCTCCAGTGATATGTTACCAAGAAAACCCAGAGGCAGCTGGGTTGCCAGGAGTCAGCATTGATTTGATGACACAAAAATAAAAAAACCCTATGATTTCATGTTTTCCTTTCTATCTTCTTCAATATAGACACAAAGCATGTGGGTGTTAAAGTACCCACATTTTCCATTTGTGGGCCCCATGGATACAAATTGCCCTCATTAATATTTGCCACTAAGATAACCACAAGATGTAAGTTTGCTTTGTCTCCGGCGTTCCCTTAATTGTACTACCAGCACATCCCAGAGCTGATTTTTCTAGGGCTCTTTTCCAGTAGCAGTTCTGTAGAATACTGGGCCCTGGTCTTTCAACCTGTCTTTGGTAGTCCCTCTGTGGTACTAGACCCTGGTCCTGAGGATTCTTCTATGATATTGGATCCCGGCCTGTTTTTGTCTGTAGTAGGTCAAGTACTTTTAGAAAGATCTGCCTGCTGAACTACTGAAAAATGTGTCTTTTTAGCAATGCACATTCAGTTTTATTTGATGATTAATGACTTTTGCCCATCTGCTATTTCATATCTCTTCTTCTGGCAGTCTTTTAAGGCAGCATATTTTCAGGACTCAGGCTACACTTTCTGACTTATTTTTACTGATATTCCTCACCTCTGACTAAGCACAGTATCATTTGTATTGCTGTAAGCATGGCACTTATATAGCTACTGCAGCATAACTCATTCTCTGCTTTGTATATATAAGATTTTTTTTTTAGGGGAAAACATTATTTTCAATGCCCCTTGCTGGCAAGTTATAATTACTGAATACAAAGCTTGCCCCAGACCACTGCCTGTTTCCACTGCTCCTACTGCCCCATACCTACTGTCATTATCTGGGACAGCCATTTAATTTAGTATAGTTTGTCAAGTGATGTGGCATTTGATATACCACCTTTTGATACCATCAAACAGCAAGGCATTTTACAATTTATGGGCTAGAAGGATGGAAAAAAAAAAGAAAAAATCATTATCAGGAAATCATTTCCCCAATCCCCAAAAAGCCTCAAAAGAGCATCATATCTCTCCAAACGTCTGGGTGAATAAGAAAGCATTAAGGACGTCTTTGAAGTGGGACTTAGAGGCCTTATCTCTTAGGTAAGTGAACAAGTCATTCAAAAAAGATGGGGCAAAATAATAGAAGGCAGAATGCCATGTTGCCTTCAGATACATTAGGATAGGTGAGGGCAGTATGTAAGCTGGCTAACGTACTAAGAATGAGATGGATATCTAGAAAAATATGGAATCAGTAAACTGGAAAGATAGGCAGTAATACCTAAGAGTTGAAACGTACACTGGACTCTAAAATACTAGAAACCAGTGAAGAGCGACCA